>RPFO01000084.1:1860815-2028315 GCA_009746045.1 Mesostigma viride
AGCCCAACACCACATCCACGCATGCATGCCAGCCACCCACGCACGCAAGCCAGCCAGACACCACACCCACGCACGCATGCCAGCCACCCACCACACCCACGCACGCATGCTAGCCCACCACCACACCCACACATGCATGCCACGCATCCACCACACCCACGCATGCATGCTAGCGTTGGTTACGCACCCCACTCCGGCCACCCAGAACAAGACCGCAAGGGCTTCTTTGCAGCGCTGGAGAACCTGGCGAACGGCATCCCTGGTCGCAACTACCTCGCTCTGCTGTTGGACGCCAACGCCACGCTACCACCGGGTACTGGCGGATGTCAGCACGCCCCCAACGGTACGGTCTCCAATGCCAACACTGAACTTTTTGCTGATTTGCTTACGACATGCGATTTGGTCACTGCCAACACCCGCTTTCCACATAGTCCAGATGCTTTGGTCACACACACCTCGCCAACTGGCACTGAACGCTGCATCGACTATGTTGTAATGCGCAAGCGTCATCAAGGATCTGTACTAGCTGCTCGCTCGCATGTGATCCCCCTGGTGCGCTCCGATCATCGCATCGTCACCGCCCGCATCCGCCTGCGATTCCCCTCGCCCTTTCGTAAGCACGTGGCACCACCTGATTTGCGCACACTTCAGTTGCTCGAGAAATCTGACGACGCTCTGGAGGACTTCCCTGAAAAACGCGCCCACAAGCGCGCCGCAGAGGCGTTCGTCGACGCGCTGGACATCCCGGCCAGCCACGCCCAGCTGTTCGCTGCCGGCCCGGCATCGGCCCTTCGGCACCTCGCTGACAAGCTGCCCGCGGCCGGGGCCCTACTGCCCCCCGCCGCCCGCCCCGCTTCACCAGCCTGCACCGGCTCCCCGCCGTCATCCAGGCCCGGCAAGCCCTGCGCGACAACAGCGACCCCGCCCGCTACGCCCGCCTCAAAGCCGATTACCACTCGGCCATCCGGCAGGCGACCAAGGAGCAGGAGGACCTTCATGTCCGCGAGTACTTCGCCCACCTCAAGGACCAGCACGGCAAGTACGCCTGGACCCGCCTGCGTCACGCCCAACGGCCCGCCGGCGGCGCGCAGCCGGCGCCGCGGACGCTCTCTGGCTCACCGCAGCAGCAGCTCGACCAGTGGTATTCCTCCCAGTCCCGGCTGCTCGGCGCCCCCCCGCCGCCTCCGCCGCTTGGCCCTCTGGCGGCCGCACGCCTGGCAGTAGCACCGGCGGACGTCCCTGCGCCGCCCACGCCGCCCGCCGCTGAGCAGGACTTAACACGTACCCAGCCCTGACGGAACCCCTGGCCGACCCCAACGAGCTCCCGCCGTTCACCGAGCTCGAGCTGAGCACCGCCGCCAAGCAACTCCGCTTCTACGCCGCCGTTGGACCTGACCAGCTCCCAGCCCCGGTGATTAAACTGACGGCGCTCACGGGGTTCCTGCTTGACGTCTGCAACCGGCGGATCCTGCTTGCCGACGCGCCGCCGATTCCTGAGTGGCAGCACAGCTACCGTATTATGCTGTACAAAAACAAAGGTTCCCCTGATGACCCCGCCAACTACAGAGGAGCAGAGGAGTCTGCATCCAGAGCGCCGCACTCAAGTTGTTCATGCGCATGATCCTCAACCGCCTCCGTTCTGCTCTCGACTGTCACCTTGGGGAAAGTCAAATGGGCTTCCGTCCTGGGCGCAACACCGTCAATTGGCCATCTTCGTCGCGCGTCGCCTCTTCGAGGAAATCGCTCTCCTGCAACCTGGTGAGTTTCCCGCCATACTGATCTTCGTCGACTTCATCAAGGCTTTTGATTCTGTCCGCTGGGACGCTCTATATGGGCTGTACTTGCTCGCGCTCGCGTCCCCACTCCCCTGATTACCGTCATCCGCACGCTGTATGAGGGGTCGACCACTTCGGTGCGCACTCAACACGGCATTACCCCGCCCTGCCCACTCGGCAGACCGGCGTCTGGCAGGGTTGCGTCCTGTCGCCGTACCTGTTTATTATTGTAGTGGATTATGTTATGCGCCAGGCACGTGCTCGCTTTGCTAGCATTGCAGGCCGTGCCCCTGGCGTAGCGATCACGAACGAGCTTGGGGAAGGGGGGCCGACTAACCAGCAGAATTTACTAGCTGACCTCATTTATGCCGACGACATCACGCTAATCGAGAAGCCGGAGTCTGCCCAACTTTGGCTGGACTGCCTGGCGCTCGAGGCTCGGGCGCCGGTTGGTCTAGAAATCAGCCCCAAAACGGAGGCCCTGGCCCTCGGCATGGCAGGGCCCCCACCCACACTCCGCCTCTTAGACGATGCCGAGGTCAACTACCCTCCTTCAGGCCGCTTCAAGCTGCTCGGCAGTTGGCTTCCCAACTGCGAGGACGACATGACGACACGGATCGGCATGGCGTGGGCGCACCTCCATGACCACCGCCGCTGGTGGAGCAACCCCGCCCTACCCCGGATCGTCAAGCGTGACCTCTTCAAGGTCGTCATTCTGACGATCCTGACCTACGGCGCCGAGACGTGGACACTGACGCAGGAGCTGGAGCAACGACTCGACGGCGCCGTCACCAAGATGCTGCGCCAGGCCCTTAACATCCCCCTTGGTTTGCACATTAGTAATGAGGATTTGTATGCTGATTTGCCCTGTGTTTCCCACATTATTAGGCACAGGCGCCTGGGCCTAGCCGGGCACCTGGCCCGCACAGATCAGGTAGATACCTCAGATAGACTAGCTGACACCAAGCCCGCCCAGCCTGGGCGATATGTCCTCACCTGGCATGCCCCCGGCCGCGCGCGGCAGGGCCGCCACCCGTGGACTTTTCGTGATAGACTCGGCATGGACATGTGCTACACTAGACGTGACGGGCTCACCCCCGGGCAGCCTCCTGGTTTGTCTGTAATATGGAGGCAGATGGTGCGCAAGGATAGATGGCAAGTAGTGATGAAGGAGACCACCCACAAGCCTGTGGGGGCTCCGCGTGTGACCAAGTATGGCATTCATAGCGATTCGGGCCGCGGTGCCCACACCCCTGTAACTAGGACCTAGATAGCTTATACCATCCATTCCATCCCATGTTCCCCTCCCACTGAGGACTTATGCTCACGTGACGCAGTCACGTGTCTATTAATTAATTAATTAATTAATTAATTAGGTCATCCAGTCATGATGTTTGATGCATGTATGATGCTGTATAACTTATACAACACCTATTTTCAACGTTTCGACCCTCCAAGCTCACTATGGCCCCGTTTATGGGGCTCGTGTCGTTGCGTAATGTTGTGAAGGGCTCTCATGTTTCCCACTGCGTTGTACTGCGTTGTAATTGTGATGCTAATGAAAAATAGCTCCAGTGGCCCAATGGGCCTGAGTTTTGTTTCACAGAGCCTGCATATGTTGCCCATAGCTCGTGCAAGAAGCCAGATTTTTTTCATGAACCATTTGTGAATAAGCACATAACTTGTGACCTAGGGTCAAGAAATCGCGGTCATGGTCAGACCCCCCCTGTATTCAAACCAGTGTATCTCTCTAATGAATAAGCTTTTTGTATGTCTGAGTAGCTCAAAAAATCCTTTGATTTATGGGCTTTCAGGAAAGTATATACATGACCATGAAAAAAAATTTTCCTTAGGTGCTATACGCGTTCTAAAAAAAGCTTACAACGCGATATATCGCGTTCTAATTAAAAAAACACGGGCAGAACATGTGGCAGAATTATTCATGAACATGGTCACAGCTTATGTTCAAAATTTGGCCAGTGTAGACATGCAGCCACCGAATAACATCAGCCAAAAAAAAACTGTCATGGCTGGCTTTATTGAGACATCAACCATCAGCCAAATAAATGTCATGGCTGGATTTCTCATTCGACATCAATCATCAGCCGAATAACTGTCATGGCTGGATTTCTTGTACCAGCAATCATTCAGGCAGAATCTTATGATACCATCAGCCGTTGCATCACCGGCTGTCAATGACCCCTGTCACAGGTACTGGGCCATCATTCCATGTGGGCTGAAAAAAAACCATCACCATTCCCACGAAAAACCATTGCCTGAAATGATCAGGGTATACAGGCTGTACTATATGGGCTCCATCTTACGTGGTTCCCCTTCAGGATTAAATTAAATTAAATTAAATTATAACATGCCTCCGTGGGGAGGTCATGTAGCACATATTCCATGATGGATGGGGTGGAGGAAGCCGCGTGATCGAACTATACTAACTCTAAGCTATCTAGAAAATCCTAACTACACTACTCATCAAAACGCCGCCTCCGCTTGGGGGGAGGTGGCTTGCCCACAGGGTCGGGCCGGGCGTGTGCGCCTAATGACAATCTTCTTCCACCGCGTCTTGTCCTGCATGACAGTCCAAAGACGGGAGAGAGAGTGGATGCGGTGCTCAAACTGGGCTGGGACCACTAGGTCGTCCAGCAACATCTGAACGTAGTTCGTGACAGGTTAATTCCCTATCCGTTTGGGAATGTCCTCGGGGCCAGGCCAGGTCAGAATGTGCCGCCCTGGCTGGCCAAGCCGCTGGGGGCCGGCCAGACCGAGGGTGGTGTCGACCTGGCTGGTGCGGGCAAGGTGTCCTACAAATGCTATCCTACGCTGCCTAATCTCGTCCGAAACACGAGGCATGCCATGATACAAAGATTCTGATGACGGACGCTCGGAAAAACCTACGTTAAGGACCTGTCGGAGCATCCTGTAAACCGTGCCGTCTAGCCGAGCTGCCAGTTTGGGTGGGAGGGTCCACGCCTCGGCGCCATACGTGAGCACCGTGAGGACGAGGACCTTGAAGAGCATGCGCTTGCGGTGCCCGCCCAGGCCCTTCAGGATTGATCACACCTAACCCTGGAAAATTCCGTCTTCTGCCCAAGCCCTTAGCATGGGGCACAACCACACATAGGCTGGCAGGCAATTAATCTATCTTCACGTGTTGCATGAGCCATATGCCTAGAATCTCCTTAGGCATGCATTCACGTGGCTTCATGGACTTCAATAAATCATGCCCATGGTTGTATAGACGCCATCAGCTGGAAAATGCACAATCATTAGGCACTGTCATCCAGCTGGACACCAACGAGGATTCTCACCATGCCTGCGCACAAACCACACGCACTTTTGCATGATAGACAACAAAGGAAAAGAAAATAGCAACAAAGCATCTGGGCTACACAACCAGACTTCCCAGGAAAGTTTCGGAATCAACCAGCAAATAACCATACACTGGAAGACTTCTTGACGCACCACAGCATCAAGGCAAAGAGGAAAGAAAATCTTTCATTCAAGCATGCAAAATATACTGTGCCCTTAAGCCAAACGTAAAGCTTTCTGGCTTCAAAAGCCGCTGTTGAAAACACAAGCACATCAATCAACGCAAAGGCTGATTGCAAAATTCAGCAGGCGCTTTAAAACAGCCTAGCTAACGTTAGAAACCATTCGCCAGCTTTAACGAGGAATAGACGTCTCAAGAGCTGACGCTTTTAGTCGCATAGAAAATCCGCCACCTTGCAGGATTTCCTCTTGGTCGAGACAGCTATAACAACCATCTCACCGAACTCACGAAATCTTGAAAAGAAAACATGCAGGGCACTTACACGCGTCAGTCGAATACAAACCGTGCACAAACCAGCGCAGATATACCGCCTGTGCTGTCCCGGGAAAGAAAAGAAGACCATGACGGATGTATACCGCAGTCCGTGACCACCTTGATGATCCGCCTTGCAAACAAAGCTTGTAAATTCCAGCTTGCACGACTTCAAGCGTTTACTTTCGCACAGTAGCTCTCGGATCCAATCCGGTTTTACATGGTGATGCGGCGCTGGCCTTAACCACACGCCTCGATGAAGAGCTAAGCCGCTGCGGAATTTCCGTCACAGCGCTATACAGCTTCCAGCCCGTCACAAGAGCTAACCTAAATTTCCTGGCTTGCCCAAACCATGGCTGGCCGATACCCAATTATCATCAAGTGAGCTACGGCTAACCACTGACGGACTTCTTGCATAGAATTCGTCAAGGCGACCAAACCGACCAGAAAATTCAATGGCCTTCCATTTTCACATCAGCTCTTCATCACTGAAGGTTGCAACGAACCTTCCCAATACAAGTTAAGCTGGACACACTTGCGTGTGCTCAGCTTTCTGATGCGACCATTGGGTTCATAATTCATCATGATTGTCTTTATTCATGGACAACAATAATACTGGCTCTTATGAGGTTGCGTTGACCATGAGGTCAACAACCTTGTCGGTCCAATTCATCCGATGGACTCAAATCAGATACGCACTGCCTTGCGCAGCAATTCCATACAGTATAATGCTTTTCGCATCCACTTTCCGTCCGTCAACGCAAGTCAGCAACCATTTGCGTCAACAAATCCAGTACGTCGGATCCACGTCAAACATCTGTACTATGGACCCTTCTAGAAGCTCATTGCAGCAACCAACTACTCAGCACTGCGGATACTTGATGCACACAGGACCTTGCTTCCGCATCATGCCTGTCCGGCGCTCAACCTCATGGCGCCGCGCCACAAGCGTAGATACTACCAAGGATAATATATACAGCTCGGATCCTTAGTAGCTGGTTGGCTGCTACAGATCTTTGCTTGTTGTACTATCATTTATTGGCCGATAGTAGTTCTTTCAGCGTTGTACTAGTTTGTACTAACTTGGCCATCCTAAGCCACCCGGCTCAACTGTTAAGCCCAGGAGTCATTCATGCCAGGCTGTGGCTCTGCTGGGGAATTAAACCCCACCCGGCAACCGGCCTCCAGGTGACCTGGAACTTTCAGTTTGAACAAGACATGCACAACAATCAGATTCACAAGATGAGAATAACATGGTTATGTTTTATTCAAGCAATATATAACCCAGAATGTGGCTCCCTGGCAACCATGTGCCACATGGTCACACAACCAGGTTCTTTATTAGCAAACCAATCCAAGAGAGATGAGGATAGCCGCTATACACTACCGCCTCGTCTGCCATTACAGTAGAGGACAGCTCGGATGAGGATTACATCCCCATCTAGTGCTGGGGGATGATGCGGTTGGGGGATGATGCAGACGATGTTTGTTTAAACTTTTGTGTAATTATTTTTCTAATGAGATTAGTTAGCATAGTACTCCGTGGCATGCCTTTGCGCATGACACGCAAGTACTTACTTACTTACTTACTTATTAGCAAACAGGTTGAAAGAAGCACTAGAAACTGAGACATATGTACAGCAACCTGTAAGAACCAGCATTCGGGCTGCCCTTGCATGGCCTAACTGTTTGAGGCCAAAGGCGTCGACTTAAATCTGGCGACTCTTCTGAAACCCCATGGGAAGGGCCAGGCAGGATTCTCAGCTGGCAGGAGTGTATTCCCAACCAACTCCTGTCCAGGAGGGTGTACCTAACCCTGAAGGACCGGTTGTTAACCAATAAAAACCAGTCACCACTTGGTCTTTTGGTCAAACAACCCACCGGGGACACCCAAGCTGAAGCAAGGCCTGGTCTCTGTGGCCGCCCGTGCAAGGGGTCCATGAGCCCACGGAGCAGGGGGTACAGTTAAAGCCCGACCGGCTAGAGTTACTCAACTGGTACTGCCGCTCCGCCTTCTCCTCCAGCTTGGTGAGGGCATCTGCAGGGTTGTCCACACCAGGCACATGTTCAATGTGAGCTAGGTAGGACATCTCCTTGAGCAGCAGATAATCAAGATCCCTGCTCCTGGCCAGCTGCCTGTGCACAAATTGCACCATGCCCATGCTATTAGTCCTCACCAGTGTGTGCAGCTGCAACCTACAGGAAGCCACTTGACATAGCTGGTAGAAGAGCTCCCTCAAGTAAAGAGCAGTATGCAGCCCTTCACAGATTGCCCTGCACTCAGCAATATCACTGCTGGGGGTAACCTTATTCTGCAACCGACTGTACCAGGTGACTAGAGAGGTATGGTCTTGCTCCAGGGTAACTAGTGCTGCTGCCCTGCCCCTGACCTCAGTAACCTTCCTATTGTCCATAGAACTGTCCACATAGAGGACCATGTCAAGGGGCTTGTACAAATCCACAGGACCCAATTTGAGAGGGGGAGACATTATGACAGCCTGCACCACACTCTCAGCACCCACCTCAACCAGCTGGGAATCAGTAAGTCGACTCAAAACCAGCATGTCAGGGGCACAAATACTTGCAAGCCATGCCAGCGTGCCCCTGATAGTAGCACACCTAGCCTGCGTGATGGGCTCCTGCAATGCATCTACAATCTGCTGTGGGTAGTCCTTACCACCCTCCATCTTGATGAACCACGAGCCCTGCGCCTGGAACAGTGTAGCCTGCATGCCACAGAAGACCATGGGCTCATTCTCCACCATGTGCTGTATCTTACCCAGCTCAAACCGCTTCTGGATCTTGGCCAAAACAGCCTCAACCCAGTCTGGTGGACCTATGATGAGGTGCAGGTCATCACCATGTAGGGAGGCAAAGACAGGGAGGCCATTATGGGACCCTTGGAACAGACAGGGATCCACTGGAGACACAGAAAAGCCACAGGTACTCTTCAAGAATTTCTCTAGGCTCTTCCTCCAGATGATGGGACTGGACCTGAGACCTTCCAACCCTTTTAGAATTCTCAGGTACCTGGCCTTTATCTCTGCTCTCCATACAGCAGGTACAGTCACAAAGAAAGGAGGGATATATCTCTCCAAGTCTGCCTAGCCTGATCTTGGTCACCCTTGAGAAAAGCCCTCTTGAAATCAATCAGCACAGAGCTATAGGGCACACCCTTAACCAGAAAAGACAGAAATATGCACAGCAGAATCCTCCACGTGTCATGCAGCATCCGTGGAGTATAGAGCTCCTCATCTAACAACTGGCCAGTGCCATGATATTCGGTTACAACTGGTCTAACATGTGGCACCTGGACACCATCCACCTCGATCCTTGAGCTTGAGGACAAACATCAATCTCAGCAGCTGGTGAACTTCTGGCAGCTCATCCACAGGTTCCGCACAGTTGGAAACTATCCACTCATGCCCAGAGGCAACAAAGCCAAGAGTCCATGCCTTAGCCATCTTGGGGCTTTGCATCATCTCGACTAACTGGCGCCAGGGAATAGGACTGTGAGCAGCTATCTGGTACCTGTTTACCCCTAACTGCCGTGGATCAAAGGTGGTTGGGATGATTAACAGGTCCTCAGCTAATAATGGGCTCCTGACCTTGGGGACCCTCAACATGCTGACCATAGTCCGCTGACCCATTTTTGGCACTTTCATACCCCTGAAAATGAAAAAAAACATAACTCACAGGCCACAACTCCAAATACCCCCAACCAAGATGCTAGGAGTATCTACACTTCAAGGGCTTTTGGAATATGCAATAATACCACGGCTTTATCAAAGCATTTGGATGATCGATAGCTCTAGTCAAAGTTGGCCAAAAGACAATCTTTTTTCCCCAAGGAAAAGTTTACCCCCCACTTTTTTCCCAGGGAGGGTAGGGAACCTCAATACCAACATAGGACAACTTAGTTGGATAGTCCAATGGGGGTTTCCTTGGGTCAGACCACCCGGATAACCCATTACCTCTATATAACGTGCTCATATATGTGTGTGGGTTACGCGCGTGTAAACAGCTATCTATGACATGCAACACAATAATGCATTATAAAAAGCTATAAAATGCATGCTGCCAAAAGTGCTTGAATACAAACACGTTGCCTACCTGCACTAACGGAATGATACACTCCAAAGATATGCCATAAACTGGGCACTTTCTGGGCTGAAACCACTCTCTACAACAGGCATGAAAGCTTGCTGAAATATGCAAAGATAAAATCGTCATATATATTGCATGGGAGACGAATTCCGCTGCAAACAACACGCATATACGTTGTCGTACCCAGCTCGTTCATGTCCCGCCCGGGGTCCGCTGGCCGGGACCACCATAACTCACAGATACCGTGGCTCTACGGGCATAGGCCGCCATAGCCGCGTCAAGCATGCATCCTTTATGATTACGAGGTTGATGTTTCGTTCAAAGATGACCTATAAATGCGTCCGCATTCGCAGCAAATGCTGCAGGGGACATCCCGTAGCAAACCTGGATGCTCGGGCTGGCGCAGACTGCCCGGCCATAAGGAGAAAATCGACATATGATAGGCGATGACTTGTCTGGCACTGACGACCAAGAAGGCAGTATTTTCCTACCTGTATTTTCCCAAACCTAAAAATCTGGCCATGCCTGACCTACGAAAATCACGCATCATCATTCTGAGCAACATTCTAAACCGTTTCTAGCCGCGAGACGCAAATTTCCCTGATAACGGCACGTTGGCAGCCATATCTCGTTGCGCGCGCGGGAGTGAAAATTTCCCGCCAAAGTCACGTGATACTTTCTCAATGCACGTTGTAATTACCAAGCTATGGCGAATAACCCCCCCAAACCTATGCATCACCTTCGTCCCTAAGTGTTCCCAGACCCACCGGACAACTTCCCTCCGTCACGGGTGGCGCAGCGCTCCGGGAATTACGTGGTTTATTACGTGAAGTCAAAGTGTATGCGATCACATACACTTTTCGGACTATGAGCCTTGACCGCCACAGCAAGACCCTGGGAATAGTGATATCTTTCAAGGGGGAGGCTGCCTCTGCCCTCTAGTGCCAACTCATCAGAGGTCAAGCTAACCCCTGGCATGCACAAGAAGTTCTGACCCAGGATGGCAGGCCCCTGATAGCCCTCTACCACACAGAACGTGGTGGGCACCCCTAAGATAGGCACACTCACTTCCCCTAGGATCTTCATGGACACCTTTCCTGAGAAATCAGACACAGCAAGGCAACTGGGATGGGACATCTGCAAGCCTGCAGCATCCTCTTCCCTGATGACAGACACCTGTGAATTGGTATCTACCTCCATTGTAGCTGCCCAACATGAAGTTAGATGAGATGCTTAGGCTGACACACGGATTTCCGGCCTGCGCGCCGCGTATTGCCTACCGCGGCTGAGCGGGACACCTCAGTACAGTACGGCAGGGTGTACGGTACTGAGGTGTCATGTGGACCGATGTGCGGTTAGTGCCAGACTGTGCCTAGACTCTAGCTCGACCCGCCAGACCCGGGTTATCCGGTTCTGGACGGGCCGAGTGTAGTTGATGCTAGTGACGTGGTCGCATGGCATTGCAGTGTACAGTTGTCCACTGGTGAGGTGCTGCAGGTAGCACCGCCATAGGCATATAGGCGTAGCACTGGGGAGTGCCGCAGCACCCGAGTTTGCCCAGACGTTCCATTCTGAGCCCTCAGCTTCCATTGCTCTCTCATTGTATTATTGTAATACAATCATCATTCGCTCTCAGCTTCCGCAGTTGTTCGTCGTCCCTAGTCTCCATCCAACTTGGACTGAAAAGTTCGATATTTTTTTTACAAGCAAAAAAAAAGATATGGCTTCCAACAACGGCAACAACAACAAGGGGAAGGCGCCTGCCAGGCGCACCTCACCCCGCCTTTCGCCGGAGGGCACGCCCTCCACCAACGATGCGAGGGTGACGCCCAACGTCACCTTCCGCACGGTGGTCGCTGACCACCCAGGCGTCGGACCCGCAGGTGGGGCCCGGCGCCCGGGGGATGGCGAGCGGTCGGCCGTTTGCCACTGGCGGTTCGTCCGCCATGGCACCTGGGGGGCAGGTCCCCCGGGCACGTAATTCCCCCGTCGCAGGTGACGGGGGTCGTGAGCGGAGTGATTCCTCTGAGGAGGATGGGGAGGTGCAGCCTGCGAGGTCACGGCCCTCGCTCGAGATTTCGACACAGACGCCTGCGACGTCTGGTAACCTTTCCGTGGGCCGACAGATGGCCATCATGGACATTGACCGGTATGGGGCACATGTTCCGCCCCCGGTCGCGTTCGGGCGCCCACCCCATTATCTCCCCATTGGGGAGGACGACATCCCCGCGTTCATTTCGATGAACGGCCGGATCCTACGTCAACGTTTTCAGATGCTTCCAGATGAGGAGATGCACGCGATAGAGGTTCATCGGGTGCAAACGCAGGTCGAGGGGCGGCTGAGGATGCAGTTCTCCCTGGTTCAGGTGGCAGTTTGGCTGTACTGTTTCGCCAATCGGCCGAGGCACAACCCCGGCACTGTTGATCAGTGGGCGTCCAGGCAGCGCCAGAGAGAGGCGCTGAGCGTGGTCGCCCGACAGGAGATCACGCTGACTCCGTTGGGGCCGTGGCCCCAAGTCACGCCAGTTGGCTGGGGCCCGGATAGGCGTGAGGCGGCTGCGATGCCGCCTGCGACGGAGCGCGGGGCGGCAGACGCCCCCAACACGCCCATGGGTGGTGAAGCCACCCAGGACCCTCTGGCAGGTCAGAGGGTCCAACCTCAGCCGCAGGCTCCCCCGCCCAGCGTGGGGGGCCAGGTGGCTGAGGAGGCCACCGGGGTCGCAGGGACCCCGGCGGCGACACAAGCGCCCGGGGTCGCAGGGACCCCGGCAGCGACGCCGGCGCCTCCGGCGCTGGCGGGGGATGCAGCCCCCATGGAGGGTGTCACGGGCACCTCCAGCGGCTCTGGGGGGCAGGCCCCCTCTAGCCGCAACAAGGACAAGGCCCTGGCAGGGCCGGAGGGGCCTCAGGGTCCCACCGCAGCTGGGCAGCAACCAGCACTGCTGGAGGGCGACCTGGAAGGTCGCGACTTCATCACCCTGGGTGATGAGGCCGTGTGGCGTGCCATACAGACAGCCACAGCCTCCTTCCGTGGGCTGGCCGACAGGAGCCAGCAGATGCACGTCGCGGAGGCGGGCAGCCTGGTGTGTGCAATCATCACGCACATCCTGGGCCTGCCCAACCTCCAAGCGGGCACACGTAGGGTGTGCGACGACCTGCTGCCTGCCCTGCAGGCTCTCCTCTCAGGGAGGAGGGTGCAGGGCAGCAGGGTGCGTCTGGTGCGTTGCTGGAGCTCCTGCACAACGCCATCCTGAAGGGGCGGGTAGGTGGCTGCCTACCTGGCTGCATCATGACTTACTAACCCTACTGACGATGAAGTGTCCCTCTCTCCCACCTTCCATGATTGGGAGGAGGCCCGCAGCAGGAGGCGGGAAGTGACACACACTCACACCCCCACCCAGCCCCCCCTATGTTGTCTAACCCTCCTACACAGCCCATGTTTGCCCTCCTGCTCAGCTCACTCAAGTAGCACTTCCCTCTCAGCATGTCTCTCCTGTGAATGCTGCAGCAGCAACACCATCTTCTCCCTCTCCCCCTGCATCCCCCTCTAGGTTGCCCACTTACAATGAAAACCGTCCTGTGGATAGGATTAATGTCAGGGGGCTGCCTGAGGGGTATACTAGGGAGCAGGGGAATCATGCACTTCTCTCTCTTCAGCTGGCTAGGGAGGAACTGAATGTCAAGAATTGGTTTGGATCTCTCATGCAGGGGGATTTCTACCATCAGTCCTCTCTCAGATTCAGAATCTCATTCTTGTCTTCCAGCGTAGGTATCCCAAGTGGCAGGACACGCAGGCTAGGGCAGTTTGGGAGGCTTTCATGAAGGAGCTAACTGACCTCCTCTCCACCCCCTCATCTGTGGACATATATGGGGCATTCAGGTGGGTAGAGGAATACAGGGTCACATCAGTGGACTATGTGGCTGAGACAAAGAAATATGAGCTAGCCATCAAAGCACGTCCTGATGTCCAGCAGCTAGATCACAAGTTCTTGCTGCGTTCTTTCCTTGAGAAACTCAAACTTGACAAAAACACCTACGCTATGCTTGCCACAGGATGGCAAAGTACTGGGAGGACATGAAGGAGGCATTGGATTATATCAAGCTGGCCTTGGCTCCCCTTAGCCAGGGGGCCATGGGCACCTCTGTAAAGAGGGTCAGGGGGGAAGAGAGGGAGGAGGAGGATAGGGAGAGGGAAGACAGGAGCAAGAGACCTGTCACTATGGCAGAAGTCAAGTCCCTGCTGGGACAAATGTTTAAGGGAAAGGGCAAGGGCAAGGGCAAGGGCAAGGGCAAGGGCAGGGGCTGGGGCAAGGGCAAGGGTAAGGGGCAGTCTCCCTCCAAGGGGGGCAGCTCCAGCAACAACAACAACAACAGCAACAGCAACAACAACAACAACAGAAACAACAACAACAACAACAACAACAACAACAACAACAACAACAACAACAACAAGAAGCAGGACAAGGAGGACAAGTCTTCTCAGCGGTGCACCCGCTGTGGCATGAAGTACCACGAGCGGCCCACCTGCCGCAAGAACGTGGACGAGCTGGGGCATTTGGACGTCCTGTGCCACAAGTGCCACGGGCCGCCCCACGGTGACCCCAAGGACTGCAAGCGGCCTCCTTACGGCAAGAAGTGTGAGTCTCCCTCTCATGCTGGCTTGAGTGTGCCTGCTTCACCTCTTTCATCTGCATGCCCCACTGTCAGAGCAGTGAGCAGTTCTGGAAAGGTGCTACAGCTGGTTTCAGAAGATTATGTCTCTAAACCAACCTTCACATCTATGGTTCCCAAGGTGTGCAGAGTGTCCCCAGCAGAGGATGCTCAGATCAGTTTTCAGGAGCTTGCTTTGCAGTTGCATTTCCTTTATGGGCATGAAGTGAGTGCAGAGGTGGTGGCAGCAGCAATAGGGGGGGCAGCACTCAGACGTGCATGCCAGGTGGTCAGATCCCACTGCCAGCATTGTCAGTTCAATGCACCCAAACCCCCTAAGTGGCATGTAGCTACCCCACCTAAGTGCAAGGGCAGGGTGGTAGGAGATGTCTTTCATATCAAAGGACAATCTTACTTGGCACTTAAAGATGCATGGTCAAGGTACACAACCATTGAACCATTACCTGGAATGGACAAGACACAGTTGCTCAGGGCTCTCTTGATTGCTCAGGCCAGGTACTACCCTGTGGAGGCATTGTTACTGGATCAGCAGTTCACGTGTCTTGCCAATGAACCAGGGTGTGAGGCTATTGATCTGGCTGGGCTAGAAGATCATGAGAGGCAAGGCATTATTGAAAGGGCCATCAGGTCCATTAAAACCCTTGTAGCCAAAGAAGATGGAAATCTGCTGGCTGACAGTGGGTCATATGCTGACAGAGCTCTGTGGTCCACCAGGTTGTGCCAAGTCCTCAACAGGAGGCCACTCATGAAAACCCCACAAGGGGTGATCATTACACCAGATGGATTGCATGCAGGCATTTATCCACCTGAGGTACTAGCCCTATACAACGCACAGCGAGCACAGACAGCTAGCAGGTTAGCTGTCAAGGATGCAAAGCATCCACGTCCCACCTTCAAGAAGGGGATCAGGTCCTATTCTACAAGGAGTCGGGACTAGGCAAGGTGGGTACCTGGCATGGGCCAGCCACCATCCTAAAATTTAACACCACTGGCAGGACAGTGTTAGTTAAACACAATGACACGGGAAAGATTCACAGGTGTTCACCTCACAGGATGAAATTGTATTTTCCAACTGTGTCAGACGTGGCAGAGGAGGAAGAGCTGTTGGCCGACAGCCCTGTACAGTTGCCTGGCATCCCAGCGTTGCCCAGTGAGTGGTTGTTTGGAACACCCACTGGTGAGTGTGAGAGCCACACCCACTGTGACACCCAGGTCACCCTTGATGATTGCAGGCAGTCACTGCAGGCTTGGCCCCCTGCAGCAGAGGGTCACATTGGCAAAACAGGTGATCAGCAACCTATCACCTCTTCAAGTGTGAACATAGCTCAGCCACTAGCTGCACCTTCCAAACGCAGCCTAGCAGACGCTGTTCGCATTTTACAAGCAGCTCATAGAGCTAAAGCTCAAACTGCTGCAGGATCAGCTAAGGTGGGGAAGGTTGGGCAGCATGACAATAGCCCATTTATGGTTGCAGTGGACACACAAGCCCAGGTTAGCATCATCAGTGCCCTGGCTGTGCCCCATATGCCTTTGGAACCTTCACCCTGGCACCATGTGGCTGATTTCTCAGGGCAGTCATCCCTCAAGGTATTAGGTCAGGTCATGTTGACTATACTCGGTATCCCTACTCCTTTTCAGGTCTTGGAAGGTTATAAAGGGAATGCTTTATTGGGGGATCCTTTTCTCTGTTACCCTGGTGTCCTCATCTCCAGTGATAGACTATCCATCCAGGACCTGGGTGGTGTTGATCTGAATCATTTCAAAATTTCTCTCCATCCAACTCATGACCCCCACCCCGTGAGCTTAAATACCTTGGGATCACGCTTGCTGCGCATGAGTGCTCGGATGACGTCCGCCATGAGAGGCCCCCGGGCCTTAGGTGGCTGCCCCGTCCCCTCTGGCCTTGTGACAGGTGCTTCAGCAGCCTCTTCCTGCTCATCCTCCAGCATGGACAGACCATTATCCATTATGTACCAGAGGAACGTTAGCTGCTGCCGGCTGCCTGGCTCTGGCCTGGCTCCTCAACCCAACTGGGAGGGCCTGGCCCGTCTGCAGGCCAGATTGCATGTGGCCTTAGAACTCTCCTTGACATGAGCCCAGGACAACCTGTACACGTGCCTTGGATCCTTTTCCAAAGCCACCAGGCAAGATCTGTTGGCATCCTCCACACGAGTAACCACACCATCCTGCCACTTCCCCCGCTTGCCTGGAATAGATGGTTCCTTCCACATCCTGACCTTCAGCCCCACCTGAGGCCTCAGCACATTCCAGTTCTCAGCTGGGCAAACAACCTGTCTGCCTTCCTAACTAAGACTGGCCTGCACCACCCTCTCAGGTAAAAAGCTATACTGTAGGGCCAGGGAAGAGACAGCTACACCATCAAAGTAATAGTTAACCCTGTGGTTCAGCTGCTCCTCTATCCCCTTACACCAGGCTGCCCTCTCTAAGGCAGATGCCACAAGTGGCACTGACTCTGCTGCTAGCACCACTGTCTTTACTTCACGTATGGATCTCTCTACAGCCCCTTGCTGCCCATGACTCTCTCTGGGGACCACCACCAGCTTACAAGGCAGCTGGTCCTGCATGATGCTTGAGCAAACAGTCAAACTGCAAGTCTGCCTGCACACTCTTGCACACCCCAAAGCCTGGGACTAGGGCCTTCATACCCAACAACAAGTGATGCTCCTGCATACCAGGCAGAACGTCTATCAGTGTATACCAACTGAACCTGTCCACCCCCACTAATATATACAATTAATTAATTAATTAATTAAACTCGTGCCCCCGTTGGGGAGTCACGGAGCACCGAAGTGCTTTTAATCCCTGTGTGTGCACTACAGGAGAAAGGGCAGAGACCCCCAGTCTCCTTCATGCCAAAGGCATGCCACAGCTGCAATCGGGCGCGGCTAGCTAAAAGGACAGGCTAACGATCCGGCAAACTGTGGGTGCAATAAGACCCATGTGAGCATGTCATAGCAAGGAGCGTGGGCAAGTAATCTGAACATAGCCAGGGCGTAGCATGGCTGTACTAGAACTAGGCTAAGGCTATGGCTGGTTGTGTACCGTGCGTTGGCGGCACGTGACTAGGTTTGTTGGCACAGCTAGGCAAACATTCTAGGCATGGCTGCCTTAGCGACAGTGACTCCAATGGTTACAAGCTAGGGCTATTGCTATATAATATATTATATAGCATTAAGCTAGGGCTATTGCTATAATATATACAAGCCCCTGATATGTCGCGTTTGCGTGCCATATCATCCTGGACTGGTCATTACCGCTACTTGGAATGCATCCACTTTCGAAGCAGTAATCATGTGTGTGATATGCCACCTAAAATGAGAATGAAAGGTGCGGTCCTTAACGGCACCGCCACCTTCATGACAGGCAATCCGGCCCAATCAGCCGATTCTTGAGACCATGCTTTATCATCAAAGCAACCAAAAGACATTTCGATTCCAATGATCAAGATACATGACGAATTACAAAGACTGTCGAGTTGTAATGTTGTAGTTATAAGAGCAGCTGTGAGGCCCCTTGGGTTACGCCACTGCAGGCCCCTTGTGGCGGCAGTGCGTGTGTTCCCGACCTAGTTCCTACTGGCATTCTTGCCAACGACGACCAGGGTGCCCGAAGGCCCTGTCCCTTGTCTCGTTCTCAGTCTTACACACATTCTTAACACGTCGTACGTGCAAACTCAGTCCTAAAAATAGGACTGAGTATGCCAACTTTGAGATCATGTAGCGGTAAGGGTAGGGGGGTACCCCATATGTTTGATATGCATAATAGCACTCAATATCATGCTAACGCTTGGGCATATGCATAAAAAATCATACATTGACCGAATCATGTATAATTTTACTGGGGTGTGGACCCTTACTCGCGATTTTGCATTTTTGTGTGGAAGCACGATTGGGAAAAATTGAATAAATTCCATATGCATGTTTAAAAAATATAGGCATGTAAAAAATATAGTTCTTGACCTGTAGAAAAAAACTGGACTCAATTTGGCCACAGGCACTGCCTGAAACACAGAAAATACTGCCAGTCCTATAATAGGACTGGGCCTTGCTAGCAAAACGCTAGCATGTAAGTGCGGTCATACTACACACCACCGTGGCAACCAACCATGCCAATCAACTCATTTCCCTTCTAGCATAATAGGACAACATGCTTGCATCATCATATTGCAGGTATATGATACCTTAGTATGTGTGAGAGCCTATGCACGCACGTAGGGAATGGGTATGGATACCTACCTACAAAGGGTTGTATTATAAGTCTTAACCACCAATATGATGGGTAGGTTAAGCATATTTCAATTGTTTCTAACAAGAATAGACATGGCTAAAGCTGTTTTGCTTTGCCATGACATGGCCAACATACTTGCTGGCACATTATGACAGTGCTTTATCACCAAGACTTTTCACTCACAAGTGTAAGCTCGAAAGCACGCTTGATGCAGCCCATGGCCACACAATCATGCAGTATGAACGTAGCAAAAGAAGAACTAACATCTATGAAGGTATTTAAACCCATTAAGCGCCTAAAAACCTGCACAATTACACTAGGGTAAGGCAAATGCCTGGTAACATCATCAAAAAAGGGGGTTTTAGAGAGGGGCAGGCAACGGTCAAGAAAGCGCATCAAGACTCGAAACTGACAACGCCTCGCAAGCTTAAACTCATTCAAGAACATCAAGAAATGATGAGGTAACGTTATTTCAGCTTTACCGTTCACGGATGGCGTTACCTTGGCCCAGGCGGTGCCCGCAAAAGTGACACTTGCCGGCACACAAACCATGACGTGACAGAGTGCTTGAAATCATCAAACCTTTACTGCCACTGACTTTATTCTACGAAAATGGATGATACTTAGTAGAAAGAAGCATATAAACCCTTCGACCTGCGCCGGAAAGCAGTTTTAGTAATCAATTCCGTCAGCCTGCCTGATCGCAGTTTTTTCCACCAAGTGCAGTGCCGACACCTGGTAAATCGCATCTCCGCGAGCTAAAATTTGGCCTGTGTCATCTTTAAGACATAAGAAATCTACTTCCTGAGTTTGACCAGATAAATCGTCCGCAAACGTAAACTGCATGCATGGGCGCAAGCCGCCATGGCTGGGTCGTGCATTTCCGGAACTCGCGTTTCGCGTGAAAAAGTACCCTTACCACCGGTACTTTGACCGCACATTTAGCCGCCCAAACAAAATCAAAAAAAATCCCAAAAATATGTCCAAGAAAGGTCTTTTCACGTAGTATTTGAACAAATTTTGAGAGAATTTTTTTGTCCAACACTCTGACCGGGGCGAATTTTCTACGAAACCCAAAAACTCAGTCCTAAAATTAGGACTGAGTTCAACTCAGTCCTAAAAATAGGTAGGGTTACGTACGACGTGTTAACAAAACCAGTACATTGTCGTATCCTTCAGTCCATCCTCATGGCAACTGACTGCATGCAACCACTCACGGGGGCTGCTCCGGGCTGCTCGAACTATTTCACCCCATGAAGACAACAAACCAGTTGTGAGGGAGAGAAACGGACGAACAACGACCACCATGGTTCGTTGCTCATCCTTCTATACTGCTCAAAGCTCAAGCCTGGCGGCTGGCGCCACTAGCGCCACTTTTGACATCAACCAATCATAACATTATCTAATTTCCGACAAGCTAAACTTCAAGCTTTATCTGTCAAGAGAACACAAATATACAAGGGCAAATCTATCGGCCATGCCAGGCACCGCCTGGGGCTTCCTTGCATTTGTGTCTGGTGTCCCACGTTGAAATCCTGAAATTGCACAGCTGCTCAGCGCCTCGCCAGCTTGCTGTGTACCAGCATTCGGCAAACTGCCCTTGTGACGAATGTCGGTGAAATTCAGGTCCGCCCAAAAGTTCCGTCAGCAAATTCAGCGGACTTGGCGCGAAAGTACAACTGAGATCCGCGGCGTCAGTACCGGGCCGCGGTATAGCAACCCGCACAAGGCTGCGGACGTCAGAATTACGCCAAAATCTGAATTGCGGACGTGATAGATCACGGACGCGACAGATATGCTGGATATCCATCTGGATGTCGCCACGCTCTCTAGCAGGCTCCCTAGCATGGGACTGGGGTGGGTGAGCAGCGTTCTCCTGGCAACCACAGTTCTCAGCAGCAGCCTGGCAAGCCTCCCACAGAGGCTCTCTCCCTATGTAGCTTCCAAGCAAACATTGCAGCCTGCCCAGAATGCCCGAACATGTGATGCAACCTATAGCCAGCCTCAGCATAGTCCAGTACCCTCTCAGGACTGACCTGGCGAGACGCCTGGACCGTGTGTGGGGACACATGATCCACTCCTGAGGTTCCAGGGCTTCCCTGCAGGCCTTCCTGACTCCCCAAGCCAGGTCCTGCACCCTGGACCGCTCCACTCCTTCCAGCAAGAGTGAGGCCCTTCCAGCAAGGTCCTTTGGCCCTCCTGGCCAGCACGTACCTGCTGGAGACCCACCACCTGCATGAGGCATAGGGAATTCAGCTGCAGCATTGTTATTGCAATCCAGTGGAAGAACAGCATCTGTACACCCTTGGTGCTGCACAAGGGCCACACCCCTATCCTTATGTACATCCAGCACACCTTCCCCATGGGGTGATTGACTATTTACAGGGGATGGCGTACCCAGTCACTGCTGCCCTGACTGGCCTCCTGCCCCAGCAGGCTTGGCCTTCCTGTCAGGACACTCACGACGCCAGTGACCCTCCTTGCCACACACAAAACACGCTCCACCCTTCTTCCCAGACCCAGGCAGCCCCACCCTTGCCAGGCTTCCCCTGGCCTCCCTGAGACTGCCCACCCTGCTTGCCCTGATTGCCTTGAGCTTGGCTCTTGCCTTGCCCTTGGCCACCCTTGCCCTGCTGACCACCAGCTTGCTGGCTCCCAACCCCTCCTTGGGAACCTGCTCCCTTGCCACCCTGAGCCCCATTCCTCTGGCGCCTGAAGCGCCTACGCTTGTTAGGCCTTGCCCCAGCACGGGCTGGGTACCCGGGGACATCACCTTGGGCCTGTACAGCGGAGGTGGCATTGCTGCCGTGGGACTGAATGGCTTTGCAGGCAGGGTCTAGATTCCTGATACTAAGGATCACCAGCTCTAGAGCACGCAAGGACCCATCTGTCTGGTTCAGAAACATGCGGGCACTGTTCCTCCCATCCACACTCAACCCCATACGGTCCAGGAAATAATCTGCCAAGGCCCTATCTGTGACCAGGAAGCCATACTTGGCCCCCTTGTCTCTGATACGGTTGAGCCTGGCCCATTCCTCTGCAATAGGGCCAATGATCTCGAACGTGTCATACTGGTGTTTGTAGTAGTTTGTGAGGTTTAGAACCTTGTCTGAAAACTCCTCCCTCAGTCCATCCAGGAATTGCGCCAAGGTTAGCTTGTCCTTCACAGCCACCCTAGTCTTTTCCCGCACACGTTCTGAGGAATCCCTGTTGCATGTGGACGAGTGAAACACCTGCACTAGGTGCACAGTGGGGTCCACGGAGAGCACCACCAGCTTCATGTCCTCAAGCCACTTATCCAGTGCTTCCTGCGCTATAATGGTGGACAGAGAGGCTTTTGGCCATTCATGATGACGTTCACCGCGCTCATGTGAGGCCTCGACCCCGGTAATGCCCTATAACTGTCTCAGCCACAGCGGGCGTCACAACAACGACACCACTCGGGCCAGCAGGGTTGAGTTGAATGCCCTTCACCGCTGGCTAGCACGCCGGCGATGGAGACGGGATTTTTGTTGTTTGGGGAACCGATTGTGGGAGGCTGAGCCCGCAGCCGCCACTGATTGCTATTGAACCCTTGCAGCTGGCCAGGCCGCAAGGAGCTCAGCGGCGCGGCGCTAACCGATAAGGCATGCTCGAGCCTCTAACCCGAGACTACCGGTAGGCTACCCGATAGTGCATGCTCGAGCCTCTAACCCGAGACTACCGGCACTCAGCGGATCTGTGCTACCGAGGGCGACGGTTCTAGTTAGAAAGAGCTCCCAACGTATGTGAGCTCTTGGTCTTTCACAGCACGGCTTAGCCAATGTTGCAAGGCAGCAACCTTAAATCTCTGTACCAGGCCACGACCACGGTGGGCACTTCCACGACCAAGGTGGCACCCACGGTTCGTGCTTTCCGAGATAGCTGGTCATCCCCCATGACCAAGCTATATCCTTTGTGTTGTTCCTCGTTCCCATCGGCGTGACGAGGCACGTGCAGGCGTGCAAGCAAATCCACAACGTCCACTGGCATCAGTGCATGCAGAGCCAGGACGCACTGGATTTGCCTAGACTCTGCAACCTAGGAAGTACAGGACCTGTCACAGGCCTGCAAGGTCTAGTATCCTTGCAGCCCTGTGCCAGTTCCAGTACCCCACCAGTCACAGGCTGCTGCTCCTCCTGGTCTACGTGGACCTTAGTCACGTGATAGACAGGCTAAGCCTGTGCAGGGACGTCCTGCCACGTGTCCTGTCCACTGTACCAGAGGACTGCACCCTAGTCGGCCACGGATGGCTAGGACTTCGGGACTTCATATCTTTCTTGTCCCTTGTCTGTTTCAGGCGGTCAGCACGGCGTTGGAAAGGTCTTTCCAAACTGCATCCACTTATTAGCATATTGGTTGCCCAAAATGCTAACTTCAACCCTTTCTAGAACTTTTGGAGCTGGACCAGCTTGAAACAAGCCTACCCTTGCTTGTGCCCACTCAGCCACAGACCACTTGGTCCCTTGGGGTTGATCAGACCTGATAGGGCCCAGGGTCCTGCCTCCTTTTGGGTAACAACATATACGCCCTTGGACCAGGCTAGGTGTACTGGCCAGTGAATCAGAGGTCACCCCAGGTTATCCCCTGACCCCTTGGTCAGCTCCCAACCTTTCCTTGGGAACTTGGTGGTAGATTAAAGTCAAGGCACATTACCTAGTCCAATGGCTGGGATTAAAGGATGCCAAGAACGTATTATTGTGAGTTCCTGATCTTTCACAGTTATCACAGGCGCCCGTTCTTATGGCGCCCGCCTTGGCCAGCCTTTCCTTTTATGCTCAAAGAGACTCAGGTAAGACCTATGCAAATACTGCCTTATTGGGGAGCCCATGTCTTCACTGGGTGTTAAGCCCAGGAATCACTCATGCCAGGCTGTGGCTCTGCTGGGGAATTGAACCCCACCCCAACCTCCAGGTTTATAGGTGACCTGGAACTTGACACAAGAGAAACATGACAATCATGAGAACAACATGAGAATGACATGACATGATTATGTTTTATTCAAGCATTATATAACCCAGAATGTGGCTCCCTGGCAACCATGCCTTGAGTTCCACATGGTCACACAACCAGGTTCTTTATTAGCAACTGGTTGGAAACAAGCACTAGAAAACATATAAACAGCAACCTGTAAGAACCAGCATTCGGGCTGCCCTTGCATGGCCTAACTGTTTGAGGCCAAAGGCGTCGACTTAATAAGTCCTGGCGACTCTTCTGAACCCCATGGGGAGGGCCAGGCATGATTGAATCTCAGCTGGTAGGAGTGACATTCCACACCAACTCCTGTCCAGGAGGGTGTACCTAACCCTGAAGGACCGGCTATTAACCAGTAAGCACCAGTCACCACTTGGTACTTTGGTCAAGCAGCCCACTGGGGACACCCAAGCTGAAGCAAGGCCTGGTCTCTATGGCCGCCCGTGCAAGGGGTCCATGAGCCCACGGAGCAGGGGGTACTGCCGCTCCGCCTTCTCCTCCAGCTTGGTGAGGGCATCTGCAGGGTTGTCCACACCAGGCACAGTCATTCCCGCGTTAAGTTGCGATCGCCCCCTAAAACTTGAAGCCGCAACTTAACGCGGGAACGCAACTTAACGGTAGAATTAGGCTAGCAGCCCACCACCTCCTCCTCTGACGGACATCTATACGGCATTCGACAGCTCTCGTCAAGCCCGATCCAGCTACACCGTCAAAGCCGGCCAAAAGTCCATTTTCCAGGCCAGATATTTTGGACAAAGGCGGGCTGCAACTGAAAACACGCCGTGGGCAGCCACGCACTAGTGCCTGCGCTTTATACCACAAATGCCGGTGTGTTTTAACCCTCTGACTTGGGCTTTCTTTTTGGCGGGTTACTTAATTGCCAGCCGGCTTCACGCCGTTTGAATGTGACAAAACTTGGGAACAGTCGTGAGGGAAGCTTCATTGACTGTCAAAGGCCTGCATGTAAACCGAAACTGAATAATCATAACGCAACCTTGTCTTTGCCCTTCTGTGGTGCATTCGGCATGATGGTGGTAATTTCCATGAAGATGTCTCAATTACTGACCCTGCATGGTCGTGGCGTTTTGATGATTAGTGTAGTTAGGCTTTTCTAGACTAGATAGCTTAGACGGAGTTAGGTTAGTTCGATTACGCGGCTTCCTCCACTCCACCCACCCATCATGGAATATGTGCTACAGGATCATCTCCCGGCAACGGAGGCATGTTATAATTTAATTGAATTTAATTTAATGGTCGTGGATTCTTATGTACCCGGCGCAGCCCGCAGGGTGCAAAACTGAATTTGTACAGTAAGGTTACACTGGAAATTTGTACTGTAAGGTTGCATTCACGCTTTTCACCTAAGCCAGCAGGTAGGGAAATTTGCGCGCCAGTGGGGCTTGCGTATTTTGCCGCCTAAAATCACGTAGCGGGTCCGGACTTGGCAAAAAATGGCCTCCTGCGCGGCCAAAAATGGCCTGACACCTACAAATTGAGTCATTACCGCGTTAAGTTGCGATGGCCTCCATGCTTAAGTTGCGGTCGCCCCCCAAACTTCGGCGCCGCAACTTAACGCGGGAACGCAACCTTATGAAACGCAACTTAACGCGGGAATGACTGCACATGTTCAATGTGAGCTAGGTAGGACATCTCCTTGAGCAACAAATAGTCAAGGTCCCTGCTCCTGGCCAGCTGCCTGTGCACAAATTGCACCGTGCCCATGCCATCAGTCCTCACCAGTGTGTGCAGCTGCAACCTACAGGAAGCCACTTGACATAGCTGGTAGAAGAGCTCCCTCAAGTAAAGAGCAGTATGCAGCCCTTCACAGATTGCCCTGCACTCAGCAATGTCACTGCTGGGTGTAACCCTGTTTTGCAACCGACTGTGCCATGCAGGTAACAAGTGAGGTGTGATCTTGCTCCAGGGTAACTAATGCTGCTGCCCTGCCCCTGACCTCTGTGACTTTCCTATTATCCATAGAACTGTCCACATAGAGAACCATGTCAAGGGGCTTGTACAAATCCACAGGACCCAGTATAAGAGGGGGAGACATTATGACAGCCTGCACCACACTCTCAGCACCCACCTCAACCAGCTGGGAATCAGTAAGTCGACTCAAAACCAGCAAGTCAGGGGCACATATACTTGCAAGCCATGCCAGCATGCCCCTGATGGTAGCACACCTAGCCTGCGTGATGGGCTCCTGCAATGCATCTACAATCTGCTGTGGGTAGTCCTTACCACCCTCCATCCTGATGAACCACGAGCCCTTGGCTTGGAACAACGTAGCCTGCATGCCACAGAAGACCATAGGCTCATTCTCCACCATGTGCTGTATCTTACCCAGCTCAAACCGCTTCTGGATCTTGGCCAAAAAAGCCTCAACCCAGTCTGGTGGACCTATGATGAGGTGCAGGTCATCACCATGCAGTGAGGCAAAGACAGGAAGGCCATTGTGGGACCCTTGGAACAAACAGGGATCCACTGGAGACACAGAAAACCCACAAGTATTCTTCAAGAATTTCTCTAGGCTCTTTCTCCAGATAATGGGATTGGACCTGAGACCTTCCAACCCTTTCAGAATTCTCAGGTACCTGGCCTTTATCTCTGCTCTCCATATAGCAGGTACAGTCACAAAGAAAGGAGGGATATCTCTCCAAGTCTGCCTAGCCTGATCTTGGTCACCCTTGAGAAAAGCCCTCTTGAAATCAATCAGCACAGAGCTATAGGGCACACCCTTAACCAGAAAAGACAGAAATATGCACAGCAGAATCCTCCACGTGTCATGCAGCATCCCTGGAGTATAGAGCTCCTCATCTAACAACTGGCCAGTGCCATGATACTCGGTTACAACTGGTCTGACATGTGGCACCTGGACACCATCACCTCCCTTGAGCTTGAGGACAAACATCAATCTGAGCAGCTGGTGAACTTCTGGCAGCTCATCCACAGGCTCTGCACAGTTGGAAACTATCCACTCATGCCCAGAAGCAACAAAGCCAAGAGTCCATGCCTTAGCCATCTTGGGGCTTTGCATCATCTCGACTAGCTGGCGCCAGGGAATAAGACTGTGAGCAGCTATCTGGTACCTGTTTACCCCTAACTGCCGTGGATCAAAGGTGGTTGGGATGATTAACAGGTCCTCAGCTAATAATGGGCTCCTGACCTTGAGGACCCTCAGCTGGCTGACTCTTGACAGCCTTCACCGCCACTGCAAGACCCTGGGAATAGTGATATCTTTCAAGGGGGAGGCTGCCCCTGCCTTCTAGTGCCAGCTCATCAGAGGTCAATGTAACCCCTGGCATGCACAAGAAGTTCTGACCCAGGATGGCAGGCCCCTGATAGCCCTCTACCACACAGAACGTGGTGGGCACCCCTAAGATAGGCACACTCACTTCCCCAAGGATCTTCATGGACACCTTTCCTGAGAAATCAGACACAGCAAGGCAACTGGGATGGGACATCTGTAAGCCTACAGCATCCTCTTCCCTGATGACAGACACCTGTGAGTTGGTATCTACCTCCATTGTAGCTGCCCAGCACGACCCCCACCCCGTGAGCTTAAATACCTTGGGATCATGTTTGCTGCGCATGATCGAGTGCTCGGATGACGTCCGCCATGAGAGGCCCCCGGGCCTTAGGTGGCTGCCCCGTCCCCTCTGGCCTTGTGACAGGTGCTTCAGCAGCCTCCTCCTCCTCGTCATCTTCCAGCAGGGACAGACCATCATCCACCACCAGAGGATTGTTAGCTGCTGCTGCCTGGCTCTGGCCTGGCTCCTCAACCCAGCTGGGAGGGCCTGGCCCGTCTGCAGGCCAGATTGCATGTGGCCTTCTTTCCTTGACATGAGCCCAGGACAACCTGTACACGTGCCTTGGATCCTTTTCCAAAGCCACCAGGCAAGATCTGTTAGCTTCTTCCACACGAGTGACAACCCCATCCTGCCACTTCCCCCGCTTGCATGCCTGGAATAGATGGTTCCTTCCACATCCTGACCTTCAGCCCCACCTGAGGCCTCAGTACATTCCAGTTCTTGTCCTTATGTCTCAGCTGGGCAAACAACCTGTCTGCCTTCCTAAGACTGGCCTGCACCACATTCTCAGGTAGTAAGCTATACTGTAGGGCCAAGGGAGAGACAGCCACACCATCAAAGTAATAGTTAACCCTGTGGTTCAGCTGCTCTTCTATCCCCTTACACCAGGCTGCCCTCTCTAAGGCAGATGCCACAAGTGGCACTGACTCTGCTGCTAGCACCACTGTCTTCACCTCACGTATGGATCTCTCTACAGCCCCTTGCTGCCCATGACTCTCTCTGGGGACTACCACCAGCTTACAAGGCAGCTGGTCCTGATGCTTGAGCAAACAGTCAAACTGTAAGTCTGCCTGCACACTCTTGCACACCCCAAAGCCCGGGATCAGGGCCTTCATACCCAACAACAAGTGGTGGTGCTCCTGCATACCAGGCAGAACGTCTATCAGTCTGTATCTACTGAACCTGTCCACTCCCACCAATATATACAAGCCCCTTATATGCTGGATATCCATCTGGATGTCGCCCCGCTCCCTAGCAGGCTCCCTAGCATGGGACTGAGGTGGGTGAACAGCATTCTCCTGGCATCCACAGTTCTCAGCTGCAGCCTGGCAAGCCTCCCACAAAGGCTCCCTACCTAGCTTCCAAGCAAACATTGCTGCCTGCCCAGAGTGTCCAAACATATGATGCAATCTATGGCCAGCCTCAGCATAGCTCAGCACTCTCTCAGTACTGACCTGGCGAGACGTCTGAACCGTGTGTGGGGACACATGATCCACTCCTGAGGTTCCAGGGCTTCCCTGCAGGCCATCCTGACGCCCCAAGTCAGGCCCTGCACCCTGGACCGCTCCAGGCCCTTCCAGCAAGGTCCCTTGGCCCTCCAGGCCAGCACCTGCTGGAGACCCACCACCTGCATGAGGCATAGGGAATTCAGCTGCAGCATTGTTATTGCAATCCAGTGGAAGAACAACATCATTACACCCTTGGTGCTGCACAAGGGGCACACCCCCATCCTTATGTACATCCAGCACACCTTCCCCAGGGGGTGATTGACTATTTACAGGGGATGATGTAGCTAGTCACTGCTGCCCTGACTGGCCTCCTGCCCCAGCAGGCTTGGCCTTCCTGTCAGGGCACTCACGACGCCAGTGACCCCGAAAAAGGAAGAACTGACTCAAGCGCTGGCGTCGCTGGAGGATGCCATGGGCACCGTCCCAGCTACTGACTCAGCACCTGCTTGGTTCGCTGCCTCCAGCTCCCGTTCTTGAGCAGTGGCTGCGATGGGCGTCTCTGGCCGCTCTTCGTCGCTGCCAGCGGCGTCCTCCCCGTCGGCGTAGGGTCCTAGCACTCTGCTAACGGGTCGCCCGTCTGCAGATTTCTCCACTGGGATCCGGGGTTCGCTTCCACTCTTGCGATCCCACTCAAGGTTCTTCACCCACCGCGTCCCACCACCCCTCTTGTCGTTGCAGGCCCCACGACCACCGTAGTCGTGTTCGGGCTCTTGCGGGACGTGCAGCTCAGCCCGACGTCGTGAAGCGTACCCTTCTACGGTACCGTCGCCTTCGTCTATCTGCTGAGATGAACGTTCGATGATCCCCTCTGCATGGTTGATCAACGAACTGGTAGTGGAAGTCTTCTGGCGTTACCTCCCGACCCGTGATTACCTCGACCACTGGATCGTGTGCTTCTGGTTCCGCCGCCCGCGGTGTGTCGAGTGTTGACCAAATCCCAAATGGCCGTGTGGTTATTACCCACCGATCGGCGTTGCCCCGTTACTCCTGCAAAAGAATGTTCACGAGGTGTTCGCACGTCTGGGAAACCACCTCTGCCGACGACCAGGGGTTGTCGACCTCGCGCGCCTGCGCTTGCCTGATCACGTCCGGGACCTCAACTCCCGCGCCCAGCACAGAAGCTGCCACCTGATGGTTGAACAGTCGCGCTGCTCCCAGTCCAATGGCCACTATCTGGCCCAGTGCCTCCCGCGCCAAATCCAGCTGCTGCACGGTCACGTGCCCGCCCTGGTGAGCCACCTCCAGACCGTAAATCGTCGAGGACAGCTCGTCCCTCAGCGACACAAACTTTTCGACGGCTTCTCGCGACAATTCGCCGGGAGCTGTCGAAGCCTCAATTTGCATCACAATGGGGTCGCTCGCTGCCGGCCCTGCTGCAGTTCCACAAACCGCTACCCAACCTTTCTTCGCTAGCCCTCTCGCCAGGTACGCCGCCTGGACGAAGGTCGATGCGGTGCTCGGATGAGCGTAGGGATGAAAAGGTCGTGTTCGCTCCGGAGCTCCTACCCGAAGCTGCGGCTGCGAGCTTTGGCTTTGCGAAGGCTCAATGGCCCGCTCCGTCGGCACGTTAGACATGAAGATGGAAAGGAGACCATAATACGAGTTAGAAAGAGCTCCCAACGTATGTGAGCTCTTGGTCTTTCACAGCACGGCTTAGCCAATGTTGCAAGGCAGCAACCTTAAATCTCTGCACCAGGCCATGACCACGGTGGGCACTTCCACGACCAAGGTGGCACCCATGGTTCGTGCTTTCCGAGATAGCTGGTCATCCCCCATGACCAAGCTATATCCTTTGTGTTGTTCCTCGTTCCCATCGGCGTGACGAGGCACGTGCAGGCGTGCAAGCAAATCCACAACGTCCACTGGCATCAGTGCATGCAGAGCCAGGACGCACTGGAATTGCCTAGACTCTGCAACCTAGGAAGTACAGGACCTGTCACAGGCCTGCAAGGTCTAGTATCCTTGCAGCCCTGTGCCAGTTCCAGTACCCCACCAGTCACAGGCTGCTGCTCCTCCTGGTCTACGTGGACCTTAGCCACGTGATAGACAGGCTAAGCCTGTGCAGGGACGTCCTGCCACGTGTCCTGTCCACTGTACCAGAGGACTGCACCCTAGTCGGCCACGGATGGCTAGGACTTCGGGACTTCATATCTTTCTTGTCCCTTGTCTGTTTCAGGCGGTCAGCACGGCGTTGGAAAGGTCTTTCCAAACTGCATCCACTTATTAGCATATTGGTTGCCCGAAATGCTAACTGTTCTCTGACCGTCCCGGCGCGCACTGGCTTCCGTACCTTGCTTAGGCACCGACTAGCATCTAGACACCAATCTTTGATGCCCACCTGACTAGGCGCCCAGGCCGGCGACTACCGGCCAGCGGATAGATGCCACTCGGGAGCACAACTCCCATACTTTCTTTTTAAATAATTATCATAAATTATTTAAAGCGAGGGGCAATAGGGTAGCACTGACCCTACGTACGTTCAAGTAGAGAAACACGTAACGGCACACTGGCCGTCCCCAAATCCTAAACCCCAAGGAGGGTGCCCTACGCTGGGATCTGAGCACGCCAAAAACACCCGGGCTTTGCTCCCGGCCTCCTTTTCTACTTGGGTGCAACTGCACCACATGCATCATTAGTAGGCACACTGGCCGCCTGTCAGGTCTAGGGAAATGTATTCACAGATGAAAGAAGCGCCCATTCCCATGCAAAAAGACGACAGGTCACACTGTAAAAAAAAATCTCATGTCATCATGAGCTGCCGCAGCAGCTTGTACTGAGGCCCCGACAGCATCGCTGGCTTGGTCAAGGCATTGGCAATATTCTCGCTCTCGGGGATCCACCGCCGCTCATCCAACACCGTGGCGGACTCGGCCAACACAAGGTAATCTAGTTTGGTGGTGGAGGCGAGCGGGTTATTCAGAAACTCAATTATTGACTTGCTATCTGTGCACAGCCGCATGCGGAGCGACAGCGCCACGCGGGCCTTATCCGCAATCAATTGCAAAAGATGCTGCACATAACACGCATGGTCGACAGCGGAAATGAACGCGCGACACTCCGCGCGATTGCTGTCGACCACTACCCGCTGATGGATGCGGCTATACCAGTCGACAAGAGTGGGCTGCCCAGTGGGGCTATCAAGAAAAAAGATGGCCGCCTCCCGCGCGCGCAGCTGCGTGATGGTACGCGACTCCAGGTTCGCGTCAGAGTAAATGGTCATTGCCACCGGGCGGGTGATATCAACCCCCCACACGCGCAGGCCCGGTGACGCCAAGACAAGCGTCCGAAGATGCTGCGCTCCCATGCCCGCAAGCACGGCGTCGGGCACACGCGCGTAGATGGACAGGTCGGGTCGCACCGTGCCCGCGAGCCACCCCAGCTGGCTGCGCAATTGCGGTCCCGCGGACGCATCCAGCCGCTCATGCAGGCAGCGATTGCGCGAGCTTGTCGGCGTATTCCTGCTTGGCCGCCATGTCAATGCACCAGCCAACCGGTGTGCGGTGCAAAGTGTAGGTTAGGCCACAGAAAGGGACGGGGGTGTCGGGGTCCAGCCACAACGTGCGGCTAGTACATGGGCAAAAGCTTGGCCACAGCGGTGATGAACTGCCGGACCCACGCCCGGGGTCCAATAAGCCGCCAGTCATCCCCATGCCATTGCATGAACGCGGGCTCGTGTGGGTTGGGTGTGTGGATGTGAAAGAGGTTGCTATCGATGCGGGAAAACACCGCCCCCATGCGAGCAAAGATGCGTTCAGCCGTCTTGCGAAAGATGATGGGGCTAGACTGCAGGCCCTCCACACCAAGGAGAAGCCGCAAGTACACACACCGCAGCTCCCCCTGCAGTTAGCATATTGGGGCACCAATGTGCTAGATGGATGCAGGTTGAGGAGACCTTTCCAACGCCGTGTCAACCGCCTAGAACAGACAAGGGACTAGAAAGTTATCAAGTCCCGAAGTGCTGCCGACCGGTGGGCGAGGGCGGTGCACACTCAGGGCATAGTGGACAGGACACGTGGCAGGCCGTGCCTGCACAGGCTTAGCCTGGACTCTCACGTGACTGGGACACAGTGTACTGAGGGCTCAACGGTACTGTGGCTAGTAGAAGCCAGTAACCAGCCAGCAGGTCTGCAAGGATATAAGTCCTTGCAGGACTGTGGCAGGTCCTGTGCTGTCCTAGACACAGGATAGCCAGAGATTCCTGTATGCTGCCTGCAACGAGGATGCAAGGCAGCGATACGAGGCTCTGGCAATGTAGCGTTGCCCAGCGTTGCTCATGACCGAGGAACAAGGATGGAACGAGGTTGCATATAGCTCGAGGCTCAACGAGGCAACGAGCGTCTTCACACACGAACCTTGGTCGTCACGACGAGTGGCGAGCCTATCGAGGGTCGTAGGCCTGGTGTGAGGATAAAGGTTGCTAGCCAGCAGCCTAGGGTCATTCCAGCCGGCAAGGACCAGGAGCTCACAAGCTCTGCTGACGAGTTGCTGCGCAAATCGTACTATTGCTTCCACGCTTTCATGTCTGGTTCATCGTCAAGCAGCCACGGTGCTGGTGAGGCGAACGAGCAGAGAGACGCGCAAGCGTTTTTCCCCTACCGTAACCAAGCAAACGCTCCAACATTCGTGCAAGCGGCCTACGTAGCGAGGCACTTGGCAGAAGAGGGGTGGGTGGCGGTGAGTGGGGGAGGCAGCAGGCCAGCGGCGGCGGACCCGATTATTCAACGGGCTCGCGTCGTGATTTCTCCAGGTGAGACGGGGCGAGTGGCGGTGGAAGAGTTGGTGCGGCTACGTGACGCGCTAGCTGAAACTGCTAATCGTGTGGAGGTCGCTTATCAGGGCGCCCATATCACTCTAGCCGGTCTCGACCTAGCCAGGGAGGCGCTTAGCCAGATTGTGGCAACAGCGCTCGGCAGCACCCGGCTGTTTAACCACTGGGTGGCGACAGCGTGCTAGGAGAGGGGGTACCAGACGCCGACATCATCCGGAACGCGCGTGCTCGGGAGACGGTAAATCCTTGGAGCACGGCAGAGGTATTTGCCCAAACCATTGAGAATCTTGTTGCTGTCCTTTTGCAAGAGTCGAGAGGGTACGCAGACAGGTTCTTTATTACCACGCAGCCTTTCGGGGTATACTCAAGGCTTGATACACCGAGGCCGGAAACCACCAGTGCGTGGGGTCCGGAGGTGGAATTGTCACGGGGGTCGAGAAGACGCCTGAAGACGTCCATTTGAGTGGACTGACAAGCCAGAGGGCTCCGTCAAGCGCTCAGCCCAGCAGATAAACGAGGGCGACGGCACTACCGAGACCTACGAGGAAGGCAGAGAGCTGATCTGCATTCCCTCGTGAGGTGACTCACGAGTACGACCGTTACGGCCGAGGCGAGCAGAACGAGCTGTCGGCGGCGGTAAGCGGTGGGCGCGACTTGCTTGGCATCGCAACCCAGGTGAGACACAACATCCAGTCGAACGCAAGGAGACGGGCGACCTGTGACCTGCGTGCTGGGAGAGTTTAACCCAAGCCTCCAGATTGTCGCAGCGGCAGCAGCAGCCACACCGGTTGCTGAGGGTGTTGAGCAGCGTCCAGACCGTGAGGAGGGGCAGGCGAGTGCAAGCCAGGAGGCGGCCTCGTCTGGAGTAAGTGCGTGAGCCTGAGGGTTCCAGCAGCCATATCTGCGTGTGTTTTCTGTGGTATTCTATAATGCTTCGTAACACGCGCGGGGGCGGCAGCGGGAGCGGGGCAGGAGCGGGGGATGGCGGGGGTGAGGCAAGGGCAGACACGGGAGGCCCCGCCAACGTCGTGCCAGAGGGACAGGCGATCCCAACGGCAGAGGGCGTCAATGGCAGGAGGGCTTCCAACCGGAAGAGGAAAGAGGTGGCACAAGGGGAGGAGCGTGCAGGGTGGCCAACCGACGGCGTGGTGCTGACGGGGGAGGGCCAGAATGATGCTGAACGGCAAGCACCTGGTAAGAGACCATGTGTGCCTCCGTCTGGTGTTCCTGCAGCTATGTTCCTGCGCCATTAGCACCGTAGGAGCTGCTGTCATTGGCAGTGACCCTCGTGCTTTGCCTGGGACTAGACCTCATATGAGTGCTGTGGCTGTGATGAATGGCCAGAAGCCTCTCAAGCCTCCTGTGGGACAGGAAGAGCTAGACAAGTGGTTGGAGGATATGGAGCTAGTTTCATGCTCTGTAGATCCCACTGTCAACCTTGTGCAGGTATTCCACACATCCACGACTAATAGGGATTCAAGTGAGAGGGTGAGGGACAAGGCTAGGCAGGCTGTCAAGGACAAGCTGACTTGGTCTCAGTTCCTAGAGGGCCTACGTCAGGAGTTTTCTGATAAGGTACTCAACCTCACTAATCACTATAAGCTCAGCTATGATACCTTTGAGATCAAGGGCACAATAGCTGAGGAGCTGCAGCGGCTCACACGCATCAGGGAGAAGGGGGCCAAGCATGGCTTCAATCTGACTGATAGAGCAGTGGCAGATTACTTCCTGGATCGCATGGGGCTGAGTGTGGATGGGAGAAATGCAGCTAGGATGTTTGCTGATCAGACAGATGGGACGTGGCCAGCCTTGCAAAAGGTTATTTTCAATATCCGTCCATCTGACAATGCTGCTTGCAAGGCAATCCAGGTGACTGGTGCCCCTTCAGCCTCCGCTCATCAGGTCCATGGTGACGCCCCTGGGCAGGGTGCTCAGGGAGAAACCAGACCTAGTAGGCGTCAGAGGGCTAACAGGCGCAGGCAGAATGGTAACCAGGGTGGCAAGGGCCAGCAGCAGGGATCCAAAGGCAAGGGTCAGCAGCAGGCTGGTGGTCACCAGGGTGGTCAGCAGAACAAGGGTGGCCAAGGGCAAGGCAAGAGCCAGGGCCAGGGCACCCAGGCCAGTCAGAGCAGCCAGAACCAGGGTGGCCTGAAGAAGGCTGCTGCTGGGAAGGATGACAAGTGCTTTGGATGTGGCAGGACGGGTCATTGGCGACGTGACTGCCCAGACCAGGCCAAGTCTGCTGGAGCAGGCTCTGGCCAGGTGGGTAAGCCATGACTTGAGATGTTGTCCCCTGTAAATAGTCAATCACCCCTAGTGGGACGAACAGTTGTACATAGTAATGGGGGTGTCCCTCTTGTGCAGCAGCAAGGGGTTGGGAATGATGAGGTGCTTCCACTCAATGATTGCAATAACGCTGCTGCAGCAGTGGAATTCCCTGTGCCTGTGGCAGGTGCAGGGTCTCCAGTTGTTGGGGTTGACTCTGGGAGTCAAGCCGCCAGACTGGAAGGACCTGCAGCTTCTGTGGGAACCGGGGCTGGCTCTGGGAGCCGAGCTACCTTGGAGGAGGTCCCTGGAGCAAGAGAACAGCAGGTGGGTCGTGCTATCCCAAGCACACAGTCTTTGTCACGTTCCTCTCTGTGCAGCCAGGCTGACAGGGGGTTGAGCTATGCTCAGGCTGGAAACACTTACACCATATCTTTGGTCACTCTAAGCAGGCAGAGATGTTTGCTTGGAAGATTGGCAAGGAGCCTTTGCTAGAGGCCTGCAGTGCAGCTGCTCAGAATTGTGTCTGTCAGGAGAATGCTGTTCGCCTCCCACAGTCCCATGCCAGAGAACCTGCTAGAGAGCGGGGGGATATCCAGGTGGACATCCAACACATCAGGGGCATGTATCTGTTGGTGGGGGTGGATAGGTTTAGCAGATATAGGTTGCTGACCATTCTTCCTGGAATGCAGGAGCATCAGCTGTTGATGGGTCTCCAGTCTTTGTTGCCAGGCTTTGGGGTGTACACCAAGGTGCAAGCTGACTTGCAGTTTGACTGCTTGATCAAGCTGGCTGACCAGCTTCCTTGTAAGTTGGTAGTGGTCCCTAGGGAATCCCATGGGCAGCAGGGAGCTGTAGAGAGATCTATACGTGAAGTAAAAACAGTGGTGCTAGCAGCTAGAGTGTGCCTGTTGTGGCATCAGCTCTAGAGAAAGCAGCTTGGTGTAAGGGGATTGAGGAGCAGCTTAACCACAGGGTAACCTATTACTATGATGGTGTGGCAGTCTCTCCCCTGGCATTGCAGTTTGGTATGCTATCACAGGACGTGGTGGCAGCCTGCCTGAAGAAGGCAGACAGGGTGTTTTCCAGATTGAGGCGTAAGGACAAGGGTTGGAAAATGCTGAGGCCCCAGGTGGGACTGAGGGTCAGGATGTGGAAGGAACCGTCATTACCAGGCAAGCGTGGCAAGTGGCAAGATGGGCAGGTAACCCATGTTGAGGAAGCTAACCATTCTTGTCTGGTGGCTTTGGAGAGTAATCCCAAGCACGTGTACAGGCTATCCTGGGCTCACGTCAAGGAGAGAAGGCCAACTGCAATCTGGCCTGAAGACGGCCCTGATCCTCCCTTGGAGGGAGATGAGCAGGATGAGAGCCAGGCAGCAGATGCTAACCCACCATGCTTGGATTATGGTCTGTCCTGGATGGATGAGGGTGAGCAGGAGTCTGCTGAGACGTCTGTCACAAGGCCAGAGGTGGCCAGGGCTGCACCACAGTCCAGGGGGCTGCTTATGGCGGACATCATTCGAGCTCTGCAGAACAGCAAGCGTGATCCCAAGGTATCTAAGCTCACGGGATGGGGGTCATGTGGGGCACCAGCACTAGAAGTGGATACCAACTCACAGGTGTCCATTCTAAGGGTAGAGGATGCTGCAGGCTTGCAGTGGTCATCCCCTAGCTGCCTAGCTGTGTCTGATTTCTCTGGGAATGTGTCCATGAAGATCTTGGGAGAAGTGAGTGTGCCTATCCTGGGGGTGCCCACCACGTTCAGTGTGGTTGAAGGGTATCAGGGGCCTGCCATTCTAGGTCAGAACTTCTTGTGCTTACCAGGGGTGAGGATATCCTCTGAGGAGCTAGCATTAGAAGGGCAGGGCCGCCTTCCCTTGCAGAGATATCGCTACTCCCAGGGTCTTAGTGTGGCTGTAAGGGCTGTGAGGGGTCTAGAGGCAGAGGGTCCTGATACAAAGGAGCCCATTGCTGGGGACCTGCTGATCCTCCCTACTACGTTTGACCCACGTGAGTTGGGTGTGCAGAGGTACCAGATCCCAGGAACGAGTCCTGTACCTTGGCGCAAGCTAGTGGAGATGATGCAAAGCCCCAAGATGGCTAAGGCATGGACTCTTGGCTTTGTTGCTTCTGGGCATGAGTGGATAGTTGCCAACTGTGCAGAGCCTGTGGATGTCCTCCCTGAGGATCACCAGCTGCTCAGATTGATGTTTGTCCTCAAGCTCAAGGAGGTAGATGGCGTGCAGGTGCCACATGTTAGACCAGTTGTGACTGAGTACCATGGCACTGGACAGTTAGCAGATGAGGAGCTTTACACACCAGGGATGCTGCATGATACATGGAGGATTTTGTTGTGCATTTATTTGTCTTTTCTGCAGAAGGGGATACCCTATAGCTCTGTGTTGGTAGATTTCAAGAGGGCTTTTCTTAAGGGTGATCAGCAGGAAGCACAGGATACTTGGCGCACAATACCCCCTTTCTTTGTTAAGGTGCCTGCAGTGTGGAGGGCAGAGCTGAAGACGAGGTATTTGAGGATTCTCAAAGGCGTGAAGGCCTTAGATCGAGTCCCATCATCTGGAGGAAGAGCTTGGAGAAGTACCTCAGGTCTGTCTGTGGTCTCTCAGTCTCTCCAGTTGATCCTTGTCTGTTTCAGGGTAGCTATGAGGGGCTGCCAGCGTTTGCCTCCCTGCATGGTGATGATCTGCATCTCCTGGGCCATCCCACTTGGCAAGAGTTGACTCTGGCCAGGATCCAGAAACGGTTTGAACTGGGTAAGATCCAGTACATGGTTGAGAATGAGCCCATGGTGTTTTGTGGAATGCAGGCGACCTTGGTCCAAGCAGGGTACATGGTCCATCCAGCTGGAGGGTGGTAAGGATTATCCTCAGCAGATCATAGATGCCTTGCAGGAGCCCATCACCCAGGCCAGATGTGCAACAATACGAGGTATGTTGGCATGGCTGGCCAGCATTTGTGCTCCTGACCTGTTGGTACTGAGTCGGTTGACCGATTCCCAACTGGTTGAGGTGGGTGCTGAGAGAGTGGTAGAGGCTGTTCGCATGTCTCCCCCTCTCATGCTGGGTCCTTTGGATTTGTACAGGCCTTTTGACATGATGCTCTATGTGGACAGTTCTATGGATAGTAGGAAGGTCACAGAGGTCAGGGGCCGTGCAGCAGCATTAATATCCCTGGTGCAGGAACAGTCCTCTCTGGTCTGCTGGTACAGTCGGTTGCAGAACAGGGTAACTCCCAGCAGTGACATTGCTGAGTGCAGGGCAATCTGTGAAGGGCTTCATACTGCTCTTTACTTGAGGGAGCTATTTTACCAGCTATGTCAAGTGGCTTCCTGTCGGTTGCAGATGCACACACTGGTAAGAACTGACAGCATGGGCATGGTGCAGTTTGTGCACAGGCAGCTGGCCAGGAGCAGGGACCTTGATTATTTGTTGCTCAAGGAAATGTCTTGCTTAGCTAACATTGAACATGTGGCTGGCGTGGACAACCCTGCAGATGCTCTCACCAAGCTGGAGGAGAAGGCTGAGCTGCAATACCCTTTGCTTCGTGGGCTCATGGCCTCCAAGGGGGGAGGGCCAGAGTAGACCAAACAGCCTTGCTCTAGGTGGGAGGCATCCCAGTGGGCTGGGCAGCCACGTGGTGGCTGACAGCAGGTCCTTCAGAGTTCAGACACACTCTGCTGGACAGGGGTCAGGGTGGAGTCACTCCCCTGGCTGAGAATTTCGCCTGGCTCTGTCATGGAGCTGCAGAAGAGTCTTAAGGACTTTGTAATGGGCCTTGGGTCTTCATGGAATGGACCCTGCAAGGGCAGCCCAAGTGTTGGCTCTAACAGGTTGCTGTACATTTGTATATATTCTCTGTAACCAACCTGTTGCATGCTAATAAAATCCCTGGTTGTGTGACCATGTTGGACGTGGTTGCCAGGGGCCTCACTATGGGTTATACTTCTTTATAATAAAACATAATCTTGTTATTGTCATGTCTTGTTGTTTGTGATGCTCAGTTCCAGGAGCTGATCCAAACCTGGAGGATATGGGGTGGGGTTCGATTCCCCAGCTGACCTCAGCCTGGCATGTATGAATCCTGAGTGAGACTCAGTGAGGACATGGGCTCCCCATGTGTTGGCTAACATTTGTCAGGGCTCTCTCAGTCTTTGGAAGGATTTAAAAGATAAAGGAGGCTCCGTGGCGGGCGCCATATGAACGGGCGCCTGTGATAACTGGATGACCAGGAACTCACAATAGTACGTTCATGGACTCCTCTATCCAAACTCCTCTGACTAAGTGAAGACCTAACTTTAATCTACACCAGGTTCCCAAAGAAAGGGTTGGGATGTCATGTGGGTCAGAGGGCAACCTTTGAACCAATGAGCAGGCCTAGCTAATATTTGGAGGCACCTCAGGTTCCAAAAGAAAAGGCAGGTCTGGTCTCTGGGAGGGATCAGATGTCAAGGCTTGTGGGGACAGTGGCTGATAGGTTCTCAGGCTGGTCCAAGCTCCAAAACAAGAAAGGGTTGGAGTTAGCATATTGGGGCACCAATGTGCTAGATGGATGCAGGTTGAGGAGACCTTTCCAACGCCGTGTCAACCGCCTAGAACAGACAAGGGACTAGAAAGTTATCAAGTCCCGAAGTGCTGCCGACCGGTGGGCGAGGGCGGTGCACACTCAGGGCATAGTGGACAGGACACGTGGCAGGCCGTGCCTGCACAGGCTTAGCCTGGACTCTCACGTGACTGGGACACAGTGTACTGAGGGCTCAACGGTACTGTGGCTAGTAGAAGCCAGTAACCAGCCAGCAGGTCTGCAAGGATATAAGTCCTTGCAGGACTGTGGCAGGTCCTGTGCTGTCCTAGACACAGGATAGCCAGAGATTCCTGTATGCTGCCTGCAACGAGGATGCAAGGCAGCGATACGAGGCTCTGGCAATGTAGCGTTGCCCAGCGTTGCTCATGACCGAGGAACAAGGATGGAACGAGGTTGCATATAGCTCGAGGCTTGAAACGAGGCATCGAGCGTCTTCACACACGAACCTTGGTCGTCACGACGAGTGGCGAGCCTATCGAGGGTCGTAGGCCTGGTGTGAGGATAAAGGTTGCTAGCCAGCAGCCTTGGGTCATTCCAGCCGGCAAGGACCAGGAGCTCACAAGCTCTGCTGACGAGTTGCTGTGCAAATCCTGCCACACCAAAGGGACCTTGACCACATACACCGTGCCACGCCACACTTCCTCGGCCACTGCCGGGTCGCTATGGAGAAAGGCCCGCTGAAAATCTGAGCAGGCCATGGCATAGTCCAAACCCCGATCCAACAGCCCCAAGAACACCGATGTTAACACCCGGCTAGTGGTCTGCGACAGCCCGGGCGTAAACAATTCCTCCTCCGACAACTCAGACGAGCCCCTAAACTCCGTGACACAGGGCTGTACATGAAATGTGACAGGGTCAGTGGGGAGGACCTGCTTATACTTGAGCACAAACTTCAAGTTCAGCTTTACCGCCCCTTGCGGCACCTCCATCAACTCCCCATACACCCCATACATCGCCCACTCCAGCTGCGCGGGCAAGAAAGCCGCGCGCCACTTATGGAACTTGACAGGGTCACGGCAGTCCTCCTTAAACTGCGGATAACTAACAGGAGATTTAGTGGCGATGCTCCAGGGAAAAATGCCAAGACTGCTGGGGTGACACTTCTGCGGCTGCGTGACATCGGCTACCAGCGGCTCTGCCGTATATTCCGCCCCGCGAATGGCCCCTCCTGCAGTGGCATAATCCTCAGGGTGATTAATAGCCTCGGCGGGACCCCGGCCCGTGAGGGCTGCAAGCGCTACGTGATATTGGTACAAGCCTATGCTCCCCACCCCCTCGAGGGTCACCAAGCCGGCTGACACAGAAAACCCAGGGAGGGAAACAAAAGGGTTACCTATGAGGGTGATACCCAAGGTTGTAACCCTCTAGCACTTGCACAGGGACATCTACCCCTAGGATGGGCATGAGCACCTGCCCAGCCACCTTATCGGCCCGCTGCCCGTCAAACCCCGCAACCTCCTTCCAACTACTGGGCAGCAAAGGGTAATAGGCCTCGGCCGCCGCCGGGCTCGTGATAGACACGCCTGCCATGGTATCTATGGCCGCAATATGCCTAGAGGGAACATCATGAGCTTCAGTCACAACCGTGGGGCACTTATCTGGCATGACGCGGCTGACTTGTGCCGCACCCCCCGCTGCCGCCGCCTTGAGCTTGTCCGCCTTGAGCAGCTGTCGGAGGACGTGCATGGGCCAGCTGGGAGCCCACGCCCGCGCCTGACGATGTGTCCGGCGCCGCCACGGTGGGCGCTGCTGGGGTCGCGGGGAGGGGCTGAGGTAGCGCCCCCGCGTCGACCCCGGGGACTTGCTCCGGCGCGGCGCCTGCAGGGGGGTGGGCAACAAGCGCATCATGCACAGCCACCCCAAGTGGGGTGGGGAGGGCACATCTACATGACGACGCTTACCATTGTCGTCAGAGGACAAGTCCCTCTTACGTTTCTCCAGCGTTGGTTGTCCGCCAGCCACATGCAGCACAGCATCCGAAGGCCACTCCGCCCGCGCCCGCTTGGCCTCCTCCACCGCCTCCTCATGTTTGCGCTTGCCTCCTGGCCTCTTGCCCCCGTCACCGTTGCTAGCAGGGATTGCTTCCCCCGCCATGGGCTCCTTCTCCTTTCGCACCTCCTGGCCTGCACCCGCAGGCACCTCCTCCTCGCCTTTGTCGCCGTCGCCGGCCTTCCCACGAGGCATTATTATAATATGTACAAGGCGACTCTGCAACACGCAAGGTTATGCAACAGAAGACAGGAATTAACTCAAGCGTCGCGCAGCTCCTCTGCCTCACGCTCTGCCTCAGCTGCGGTTTCCCTTTCCCGCTCTTCAGCAGTGGCCACCGGCGTCCTCACCCGAGGAATAGCTCGCACCTCCTCCTCCGAATAAGGCCCAAGAAGGCGGCTGACGGGTCTCCCGTCTTAGGTTCTGTCAAACGGTACGCGCAGCTCGTTAGGGCGTCTGCCCCACACCAGGTTGCGCACCCAGCGTCCTCCCCCGCCTCGTCGCTCGTTGTAAGCCCCACTGCCGAATGTGCTGTAGTCGTGCAACGGCTCCGGCGGGTTGTGATATTCAGCACGCCGGCGCTCCGAAAACCCCTCGGCAGAACCGTCTCCCTCGTCTAGCTGCTGCGACGAACGCCTTATGGTACCTGGCGGACGGTCGACAAACTCGTCGTGAACTGCTTCTGGAGACAGCTCCCTTCCTGCGACGATCTCCACGGATGGGCCGTAAGCACCGGGTGCTCCCACCACACGAGGCGTGTCCAACGTTGACCAAATGCCGGCAGGACGCGTTGTTATCAACCACCGGTCAGCGTGTCCCCTTGATTCTTGAAGGAGAATGTTCACCAGATGTTCGCAGGTCTGCGCGACAACCTTCTGCGAGGACCAGGGGCTATCCTGCTCGCGCACTTGTGCGTCGCGCACCAGGTGCGAAGCGTTCGTCCCTTCGCCAAGGGAGCTCGTTGCAACCCAATGATTAAACAATCGGGTGGCACCAAGACTTATCGCAACCAACTGACCCAACGCTTCCCGAGCGAGATCCAAGCCGTGCAGCGTTACGTGACCTCCTTGATAGGCGACTTCAAGGCTGTAAATAAGCGCTGCGACCTCGTCTCTCAGCGCAATAAAGCGCTCGACCGTCACACGACTCGTCTCCCCGGGAGAAGTCGTGGCCCGCACACGCATCACAACAGGATCGTTGGCGGACGGCCCTTCTGCGATGCCGAAGACGGCTACCCAGCCTCCTCGCGCTAAGCCCCTCGCCAGATGCGCGGCTTGTACAAAAGTAGACGCGGTTTCCGGCTGGCTATACGGGTGCAGAGGTCCTTCTGCCTCCTGCCGCGGCACTGCCGCTCCCTGGCTTGGCGATTGCTCAAGCGCCGGAATGTCTTCCAACATGAAATGCGCCACGGAACCAATAGTCCAAGTTAGAAAGCCAAGCCCAAAGCTTGTGAGCTCTTGGTCTTTCACGCAGAGTTGAGCCAATTGCTGGGGGACAGCAACCTTTAGCCCAAACACCAAGCCACACCTTGTTGGTCACTTCCACGTCCATTGAATGTGGGCAGCCAGAGCGCGTGCTTCCGAGATAGCTTGGCCATCCCCATGACCAAGCTATATGCCTCTTTGTTGCTCCTCGTTCCCATCGGCATGACGAGGCACGTTGCAGGCTTGCTAGCAAATCCTCAACGTCCACTGGCATCCTTGCAGAGCCAGGACGAACTGGATTTACCTAGCCACCTGCAATGTAGGAAGTACAGGACCTGTCACAAGCCTGCAAGACTTAGTATCCTTGCAGCCTTGTGCCAGTTCCAGTACCCCACCAGTCGCAGGCTGCTGTCCCTCCTGGTCTACGTGGACCACAGTCACGTGATAGACAGGCTAAGCCTGTGCAGGCACGGCCTGCCACGTGTCCTGTCCACTACACCAGAGGATTGCACCCTCGCCGGCCGCGGACGGCTAGGACTTCGGGACCTCATATCTTTTTCGTCCCTTGTCTGTTTCAGGCGATCAGCACGCCGTTGGAAAGGTCTTTCCAAACTGCACCCACTTAGCATATTGGTTGCCCAAAATGCTAACTGCTGTGACGATCGATGACCTCCATTTCACCCACTGTGCGTCGGTGGATGGGGTGAATCAGCAGCTAGATCGTGTTCAGGCTGCCTACGCAGTTAGCTGAGATACCTCGAGGCTGACTTGTGGCCGGAGCCACACAGGGGGAACATACAATGTGACCGGAGTTATTCTGGCGGAGACTGAATAACTGTGCCGAGCGCCGGTTGTGGCGCGACGCACACACGTGTACGCAAGTTACGTAGCTAGCAACTAGCCTAGTGGACGTTGTGCGTAGTAACGTTGCTACAGGTCTAGAAGCCTCTAGAGCCTGGACACCGGCGTGGCGGACGATTGAGCGTAGTCCAGTTGTCCTAGGGAACTCGTGTGAGTGATGTGTCCACGGCATATATAATGTGTGCCCACATATGGAGTGAATAATGACAAGGAACGCCCGATCCCTATAGCGTTACTGCATATCACAGTCTCACACTAAGTTCCACCAACGTCTCCAACGTCTCTCTCTATCTAACTTGGATTAGAAAATGGCGCCGAAGAATTCGGATGTGAAAAACAACAATGTCCGCCCCAACCCCCAGCGGGACGGGGCAGGAAACGGTCGGGGTCGGCCTCCTGCTAGCCGGGAGCCATGCACCCATCACCGCGAGACTGCCGTTTACGCCTCATCTATCTAACTTACGCCGCTGTTGGGCTGGTGCAGAAGTCTGACAAGGTGGTACGGGCGACAGCAGAGCAGACTGTTGTGCAGGCGGTGGGTGTCATTCACCAAAGAGAAGGTGACGTGGTGCCTGTTCCTGAGCGTATGGTGGCAGTTATCGCTGCTACTCATAGAATCTTAGATCGCGGGTTTACATACTACCGCGAACTTAGTTTTGTGCTTGGGAAGTGGGTGTGGATGCATCTGCTGTGCCGCCCCATGCTTTCGGTGTGGTCTGAGACGTACCGGCTGCTAGCAGCCATGAACGCCTCCCTGCCTGGACGCCTCCCTGCCATGGCGCCTCCCTGCGGGGGCCCGCCAGGAGCTTCAGGCGGCGATCGACCTGGCCCCCTTTTTGAGGGCGGCCAGGGCCCGCGGCCCCTTTCTGACCGGGTCGTCGCAAGTGATGCGAGCGGCTCCGGCGGTGGGGTGGTCTACAGGGACCTGCCTGGTGCCGATTGTGCCCGGCTGGCGACCCGGCGTGAAGCGCGGGGGTGGCGGACGACAGCTTTAACGTCTGGTGAGGACTGGAACCTGGAGCGCATGGAGGAGGGGGACTACAGCCTGCTGGATAGTGGCCACTGGCGTACGGCACTGTCCTACCGGTGGCGGGGGCAGCCTAACCACATCAACGTCAAGGAGGCGATTGCTGCGACACAGGGGGTCGAGTGGTCGTGCCGGACCAACTAGGCGTGTCGAGTTAAGCGAGTGGTCCGGCTCGTGGACTCCAGTGCTGTGGTGGGGGCGTTTGTCAGAGGGCGGTCGTCTTCCTACCGCCTCAACCAGCTGGTTCGGCGCTACTGCGCTCTGTCACTGGCTGGCGACATGCAGATCGAGCCACTGGGTCTGGGTGGCTACCGACCACAACCCAGCTGACAAGGCCAGTCGGCGTGGCGCTTGGATTCCTGACTTGACCCGGTGTGGTGACGTGCATCTCATGCAACCCTGGGCCTGAGGGGGCGCGACGCCCTCGGGACTTGGCACTTTTGGAGGGCACAGTCAACCCTGTATCTACCTTGCCAGCGTACCGGCGCGCGGCGGCTGTCTACGTGGCGTGGGCTCCGCCTGGCCCTGTCGACCCAGCTGACGCGGAAGCCATTTTCTGTGAGTGGATTTCTGCTGTCTACCGTGCCAGAGGCGGGCGGGGGCGTACCTTATGCCAGCACGCCAAGGCCTGTCTGCACCTGTACTACCCCGACATTGTTCGGAATTGGGTACTGGCGGACCGCCTGCTAGCAGGTTGGCAGCGGCTTGTTCCGGCTGTCAGCCCTCCGCCTATGCCCTGGCGCCTTTGCTATTTCACTGCCCTGTTGCTAGTTTTACGTCGACAGGTGCATTTGAGTGCGTTGATTATTATTGCTTTCCAGCAGTATTTACGCATTAGCGAGGCGCTAGGGCTGCGGGTTCGGGATGTGGCTCATCCCGGACACCCCCTTCTCGAGCCAGGGCCCATGGTCGGTGCCCTTGTGCTGCGCAACCCCAAAACTGCGCAGGGGGCGGCCCAGCACGTCCTCGTCCGGGATCCACTTTCCTTGTGGCTCCTGCGACGCCTGACGGCTGGCCAGCCCCCGGATGCACTCCTTTTTCGGGGCTTAACGTACAGCCAGGCTAGGCAGCAGTGGGAGGCTAGCTGTGCAGGCCCGCATGGGCATCCCGGGGATGTTTTCTTTTCACAGCCTCCGGCATGGGGGGGCGACGCACGACGCCATCGCTGGCGAGTCATCGGAGGCCATCCAGCTGCGCGGCCGGTGGGCTTCGGCCCTCTCGGTCACGCGCTACATTGGCCTCCACCGCAGCCTCCTGGGGCGCGACATCCCGCCCGCCCTCTGGGCTCAGGCCCTGGGTTTTGACCCAGCGGCTTTTCGGCGCCACTTCGGTGGCGTCGAGTTTTGACGTCTTCCTGTCTTTATCTCTCGTCTTTTAGCTATCAACTGACCTCACCCTAATTGTGTGGGGGGTCAGGGGGGAAATGGTTTAACTAGCCCGAGGGTGAACCTGCATGCATGGGTTGGGACAAAGTACCCCCATAGCTAGGTAGTGTAAGTTTTCTTTTTTGCATGGTATTTTCGGCTGTTAGCCATGTAAGGAGATGTGGGTAGAGCAGGGGCACAGCTGCTGTGGGCTGGCCCTGCACATTCACATAGTGTGCTCACCCTAGCATACAGATGGCCGTGTTAATTGCCATCTGGTAGACATGTCTGTGTTATTCCACCATATAGAGCTAGCACACATATTGTAATAAATTTGATGTTTTGTGGTGATGCATGCAAAGCAAGGCAAGGCCAGAAATGGATTTGGTGAGCTATGCTCATTTTATCTATGACTAACCTGCTGAGCGGAGAATGCAACGCCGTATAGCACCAAAAGAAAAAATAATTTTAGAAAAAAAATTTTTTGTGCTGGCACCCGTACCCCAGCCACCCAGGTAGGGGTTGGCTGGACAGGTGGTTGCTATCAAAGGTGGGCTTCCATTCTAGGGAAGCAGGTTGTTTCTTTTGCCTCCCACCCACCCACCCTGGCAAAAGGGGTAGAGCAGGGGCACAGCTGCTGTGGGCTGGCCCTGCACATTCACATAGTGTGCTCACCCTAGCATACAGATGGCCGTGTTGCCATCTGGTATAGACATGTCTGTGTTATTCCACCATATAGAGCTATTTTTTGTTTTTGTGACCTATATCTGCAGCGAGACCCTTTGTGAGTTGCAGTTATCTGATCGAAATGCGATTTTATTGCAAATCGAAACTGTCTGTGGACCTTTGCGAAACAGGGCCCGATCGATGGTCCTGCGGCGACAAAGGTGAAGCGGCCCGAGCAAGTCCCAATGAGGTCCACCCCAGCTGAGCTGCGGGACGAGATTCTAAAGAGGTGGGACAAGTTCACCGTGCACTGCTTAGCGGCCTGGTCGCAGGCGGATACGATCAAGGATCGGGAGAAGAACCTGAGAGAGGGGGAGGTGCTCGTGCACGGCGACTGGGCCGAGAACTACGAGAACAGCAACTACGTCCAACTGCAGTCGCAGTACTTCCACAAGCGCAGCCACATCCTGATGCCCATGATCGTGCGTTATCGGCTCAACGGCGAGCTGGAAAAGCGCGTCTTCTTTTTCCTGGGGGATTCCAGTATCAAGCGGGGCGAGCGAGCGCTCGTATACGCTCTTCGCAAGATTCTGGAAACCCTGCGGGTAGAAGTAGGGGTAGAGGTGCGAAAGCTGTACATGTGCTCGGACAACTGCGCAGTGCAGTTTAAGTCCAGGTACGTGATTAACCAGATTAATGGTCTGCTCATGGGGGATCCCGACCTGCAGGCCTTTGAGTTCCACTAAATGGGGGAGCAGCATGGGAAGGGGGAGGTGGATGGTCACGGAGCGAAGTGCAAGTGCGTCTTGAGGGAAATGCAGAGGATTCCCGAAAACCAGCACATACTTGAGACCCACCAGCTAGTCGCCTACTTGAACCAGAACTGGCAGGGCGGCAAGACATCGAGCAGGGAGTCGGCCCGCGAGCGGGCCGAGAACGTCACTCGCCACTTCTTCCTTTTACCCCCGGTACGGAATTTTGTATTATTTCAGGTTTTAAGACGTCAACTGCCGATGTTCTACAAAAAGTCAAACCCAATAAAGGTATCTCTGCAGAGAGACCCTATATACTGTCCATGGGTTGCTTTTCTTTTAGGTATGAAATTTCCCTTGTTCTATCGGTATGCAGGGGTCTCTCTGCAGCTATACCCTATGTCAAATTTTGATCACTCGATGTCTTGTCGTATGTTGTTATTATGATTCGAATATATGGGGTCTCACTGCAGCTATACCTTGTGTCGAATTTCAATCACTCGATGTCTTGTCGTATGTTGTTATTATGATTCGAATGGGGTCTCTCTGCAGCTATACCCTGTGTCGAATTTCGATGACTGTATGTCTTGTCGTAATTGTGTAATTCTTTTTCGGAAGGGGTCTCTCTGCAGTTATACCCTGTTTTATTGGTTTATGGTCAATTTTGCTAACTTGAACGGTATTCTATTTGTTCTAACTATTTGATGACAGGACGTCGAGTCCGGCCGACGCGCGGAGGCGGAGGAGGTGCCTGGCATCAAGCAGGCGCATTGGTGGCGACTGGACAAGTCCGACCCTGGCCTTTTGATGATGAGGCGCTATTCCTGCTACTGTCCGCCCTGTTTGGCTGGACGGTTTGAGGGATGTCGAAGCGAGTGGTCGTTTATCATCGAGCTCAACGATGCAGGAAGCTCGATGAAAACTGTCCGTTTGCTGCCACCGAGCCAGCCCAACCCTCTGGTTCGCATGGTGACGCGGGGGGAGCAGCTGAAGGACAAGCGGGAGGCGATGGGCCGGCAGATGAGACTCCACGACAATGTGGCAGTTCCATCGGACAATTAAGGACACGGATCACGATCCCATCCATGACCCGTTCTGGTTGGCTGAGGTGGTAAGCGAAGCCGGGCCGATCGTGTCAGACGAGAACTTCGAGAGGTGGGTCGAGGGCCGGACCGGACGGGAGAAGGAGCTAGCTGTTCCTTGCCGGGAATGGCATTCTTCCCGTTCGGATTTGGAAGCGGGATAAGCATGACCCCCTGCATTTCACGCTCAACGTTGAGGATTGGCCACCGTCACGCCAGCCCGAGCTTGTGAATTGCTATCTCTGCGTCGCTCCGGCTCTCCGGCTAGAAGCACGCGTGCGCAGCGACGAAATGTGTGCCGACATCAGGATGAGCAAGGAGCTCGACAAGTGGCTTACTTACTACGCTGGTGATCAAGGATGAAGCCCCGGAGGGGCCGGCACCTACTTAAACTAGTTATAGGGGTCTCTCTGCGGGTAGACGACGCCCTAGTTTCGGCTCGTATTATCTATATATAGTGGGGCTTCAGTAGGGTGTAAAAAGGTGCCCGCATATATTGTTTATATTTTTCGAGATCTTCCTGTGGTCAAGTTTATGGATAGTTGATAATTTTTTGCGGCCTTCAATTAACAGTTTTTTTTACTGCAACATAATTTTATGCTGTATATTTAAATAATGATAAGGATTTCGATATATTTTTTGCACAATCTATTCAACAATTGTTTCTGCAAATGTCGAGAATTTATTGCTCCACCCCCACAAAAAAATTGTTCCGGAACTGTTCGAAGAGAATAGCAATGACAGGATTCGAACCCGGGTCCACATTGATGTTGCGTAGTGAGGTAGGCCTGCCATCACGTTCCGCACACAAATCTGGCTCGGGTCCGATCCCTGGCAGTGCTCTTCGCTTCGAACAGCTCCGGAACAAGTTTTTTGTGGGGTTGGAGCAATAAATACTCATTTGCCGGGCACAGGTGTCATTCCGCCTAGTACAATTGCGTCACTGACATTTTTGTCTGGGTACACTAGGAAGTCGGGTTCTGAGATTTTTCTCAGGAATCCTGAGATTTCCTGATTTTTTTCTCAGGATTACTGAGATTTTTTAGGCTTTCCTGAGATTTCCTGATTTTTTTCTCAGGATATCAGGAGAAATCCTGAAAAACCCTGAGATTTTTCTCAGGATTCCTGATATTATTACACCACTTTCTCCTGAGAATCTTGAGAAGTGCCTGAGATTTTTCTCGCCACACACTGAGAAACACTGAGATTCCTAAAAAAATCCTGAGAAATCCTGAGATCCTGAGAAAACCCGCTGAATCAGAAAAAATCAGGAAAATCAGGACACTTAGCATGGCACAAAAAATCAGGAAAATCAGGACACTTAGCATGGCACAAAAAATCAGGAAAATCAGGACACTGAGCATGACACTTGAGAACTCTCAAGTGCATGAAGACAGGACACTTATGCATTATATGTGGATGCAGAAATGATGCAGTTGACACACATGTTCATTGGAAATAAATAAATATAAGTGTGACAAGCACACAACAAGTTACATCAATCCATCATTACATTATATTAGGAATATAATCAATCCCACTCCTCATCAGTGTATGCAGCACTGTCAGAGTCCGCATAATTTACTACCACACGTTGCCTCTCACTTCTCCTTTGTGTGGGAATGCATGCCTCACCGTCGCTGCTCAGCGACAAATCACTAGCAATGTCATCAGGGCTTGATGCGCTGCCACTAGCCGCTGCCATGGACTTGCCAGCAATGCTCTTGCCACGCGAGCGGTTTGGTGCAGCGGCTGTGTGTGTTTCTACCAATGTGTCCGCAGTGCGCTTGCCACGCGAGCGGCTTGGTGCAGTGGTTGCTTGTGGTTCTACCAATGTGCCAACAGTGCGCTTGCCACGTGAGCGACTTGGTGCAGTGGTTGCTTGTGGCTCTACCAATGTGCCAACAGTGCGCTTGCCACGTGAGCGATTAGGTGCAGTGGTTGCTTGTGGCTCCGCAGCCATGCGTGCAGTGGTTGCTTGTGGATCTATGGGTGCAGTGCGATTACCTTGTGAACGACCTCGTGTTGTCATGTCTCTTCGCTTAACACACAGTGTCACCTTGCGCTGCAGGTTCATATCAGCATACACGTCTGTGGTTCTCAGCTGAGCACCTGCAGCACGGGATAATACATGCTGGGCTGCACTACACGTTTCCTTCACCATTTGCCACGGCAATTTACAGTGCACGATGGCTATCTCAGGTGCATACTCTGGATCAACTACAAAACCAACTGAACATACACTCCCGGGAAGGACTAAAGCATCCTGCTTGGGCGCTCGCTCCCCTAAAGGTATAAGCGTCAATCCCTCTAAAGGGAGCTCTTTCACAGAACCGACATCAAACAGAGCGACCTTTAAAAGAACTTGCCTACTCCATCCTTCCGTCGGGGCACGGAGGAAACTATGCAGAATGTGTGTGATGCGGCCATACCTAACCCCCTCTTTACCATAAACCATTACTCCTGAGTTGCGATGGCGAACAGTTTGTCGAAGGTCGGCGACTGCAGTTCGGTAATTGCTGCCATTGATGTGGATTGAGTCATGCTCGTCACAAGCAGGCTCCATGCCACACACCGCCGCCGTAATCATCGTGGGGAGGCGTGGCTCCTGGTTTTGCGCGATCCATTGCTTCAACCACGCCAGGTTGCCAACGTGAATGAGCCGACGCCTGCAAGTGACAAAGGCGAATAACGTACATCACATTGCAAAATCAATTAAACATACAATTAAACATAGTTGTCCCACTACATACAATTATCAACATAGTGAAAAAAGCATCTTCATCATTGCATGCACAACCAGATATTGCGTGTAGACAAGGACATAAGAATGTCACTGTGAAATCTAGAAAATCAACCACATTAAGCACGAGTAAGCAAATCAGAAGAATGCAGGAAACATATGATAATCCTATGTACATGCGTTGCAAGATTACACCCTCCTTTCGGCTGAACTGAATTAAAATTACCAATGCGAGGGTGTACAAATGTAGCATCGGTTTCTACAAGATACTCACCAGAATTCAATTCCATATCCGGGCTCGTATGTTGCATGCTGAAGTGCGAATTCCAGCACTTGTACATAAGGCCTCAAGCTGCTCGACCTCAGAGAGAGTATATGCTTGTTGACGAAAGCGCTTGCTCGGCAGAATACACTTGGACGGATCAGTTTCCAGAATGTCCCACACAGACGGGAAGCCTTGACCCTGAAAAAAAAAACACATGAACCAAATAGAAAAAAAAGAACGTAAGTACATGTTTTGCATACACTTAACCTGCTAGAAACACTCGCTGAAACATGGGAAATGTGCATGCAGCCAAGCAAACACGAAGTTTGTTTAAAAAACTTACCCACACAGTCTGGCGCGTGAAGTAGCTCAGGATGTTTAATGCCTCGAAGTCCATGAAGAAGTTTCCCATGGAGCATTCCACGTTCTTGTTTGACAATGGCCCAGAAGTAATCACCGCCATCTGGCGCTCACCCCATGTCATGCTCCTGCCATCAGGCAGGCCAGCATACCGGATCTGTTCCGCCAAGTGAGATGCAGCATGGACTGATCTTGACATTTCTGACGCTGGCATAACACACTCTAATGCTACCACCGCACGCACCATCATTTCGCCCACTTCGACTAACTGCGATTGAGTGAGACACCTTGCTGAAAATACAGCATTAAAGGCCACAGACAGCTGGACAAATGCCGCGCGGGCATCCGGATGCAAACGATTGCGCAACACGACCGGCAACAACAGACACAGGTACTTGTTCTTGTCACTTGTTTTCATCGTCTCATCGCTTTTCCCGTCAGCGGCTAGTCCGTGGTACCGCCCAGGCACATAGTCTGGGAGGCGGTCGAACGCCTTTTCCACCTCTGCATTCAACAGAAACATGGTATGATACACAGATGTAAACGATCACATTGACAATTTGATTAGAAAATTATGTCAGAGGCGAATTCTCAGAGTGGCCAAACACTGTCAGCCCAAATGCTCCGGCAAATCCTGACACTAACCCCATAAATAGTTATTGAAAAAATGAAAGGAAGTCTTACAAGCAACATGTTTACCCTAACAAGGGCACTTGGTTTGATGTGGTACACAGAAACCTCTAATGACAGTGGACTACGTCATGGGATCTATGGACCAACACAGCAATTAAGCAATCTTGGCAGATGACAACATGAAACACTTATATAAAATACCAACAAACAACATCCAAACCAATTCCAATAAAAAAGCATATACACATCCATGCACAGACATACCACGGGTGGCCGCTTTCTCCTCCGACGTGAGTTGACAGGGTGGATGTCGAGAGTTTTTTTTAATGCTTATTGTCCGGACACCGTTCTTCGCCACTTTCTCCACCTCTTCCGTGGTAACCCAGAGCTCCTGATTAAGGCCCAGTTGTTGCAGCCTTGCTCGAACAGCAGCGGTATGAGCTTTCCCTGCACATAATAAAAAAGGCCACAAAGGACAACACAATATCAACGAAACGCACAATCAATAATCAATCAACAAGTATGTAACAAAAATTTGTCCCTTGCATATGACAAAGTTTACAAACTGCACACTAGAAAAAAAAAGAACACTGTCGCGTGCTACTTACCGCTGGTGCAGTTGAGTATCCGGAGCAGGCAGTTCGGGCCAAGGTGAAATTCATCCACCAGATGTCGAATTAACAGCTTGGTCCAGTACGGCAGCTTGCCGAATATTTCAGGTTGCACCCCCAACTCTTCCCGACAATATTTCAGGTACCCATCATAATCCATTTCTGGAGGGGCAGCTCCAGTCCCGGATGGTCGCGCAGGGTCACCTTCCTTCAAAAGCGTAGAGTGCCCTAAGTACACAAGCTTCCCATTGGAAAAAAAAGTTGCTTCCCATTCTGGCCCATGTAACATGCAGCCGCAGTATCCAGCATCTGGGATGTTTAGTGACTTTGCAAAAGCTGGGTAGTCGTGGATTACCCACAGTAGGAGCGCCTGCAGGCGCACAGGTTGTAACTGGCCGCCCTGGTCATCCACGATGTCGCATACATAAAAACCATTCCACATCGCCACAAGCTCATCAACCGCCAACTCCCAGTACACCTGCATTCTTTTTGGAGCCTTGCCCTTGGCGGCACTTATCAGCAGAACCATAGGTGAGAAGTTCTTGTTGACAAATACCCACTCAGGTAAATTGTAGCAAGCCATAAAAGCTGGCCAGCAAGAATAGTTTCCCATAAAGCTACGCGGACACACTCCGTCAACCGCCATCCCGAATATAAGATTACGCAGCTCAGTACGAAACTGCGGGTAAAGATTTTTTACATGTTGTACAGCCGGACAGTCTGCAAAAAGAAACAGGCAAGGAAAGAACAAACCACAAAGAATGCATTGAAGCAACGGTAAGAAATACAGATACATCACTTAACACGACACTGACCTTGCCAGGCAAGATTCAATAGCAAGATTCAGGGTTACTAACGTTCTAGCTCTACATACCAAAGTAACGCGGCGTTGTGTAACTCTATCGGCAAGCAAAGATAAAAAAAAAAAGCAATGGCCAGATGTAGAGGCTATGGATTACGAACCTTTGACTCCGTCGACAGTCCGCGTCGGCGAATCTGCATCCTTGTTTTCTTTCTCTCCTGCATACCTCAGTGCCATTGACATCTTCTCCATTCTGAACCAGCCCCGAACCCTGTCCAGCAAAGAAAAAACTCTGACTTGCCGATAGGGCTTCCTCGTATTAATCACCATGCCGTCTGTGTCTGTGTATATCTCATAACGAGGTTCGGCGCACTTTGGGCACTGCTGGAGATCCTTATCTTTGTAAACATAATCGTCACACTTGCAAGCATCGTATACTTTATACGTCAAGCCCAAGTCTCGCAACAGGCGTCTAGCCGCCTCAACAGAAGCCGGCAAGACATTGCCAGGTGGTAGGAGAGAACTAAAAAGGGCCAGCTGTGCGTCTGCGAACTTCCGAGTACAACCTCCTTGGCCCCATTGCGTTAGCAATTGTAGGGCCGCCACAACAGCTGGAACGTTAGATCCTGGGTATAAAGGCGTCTCCAAATGTACTCTGTTTGCAGCAGCATCGAAATTCCTGGCGAATTCCATAGCTGCCTCAGGCCCAGTTCGGTACTCATCCGCCCATCCCTCCATGAGGAAGTCGTCAAGGCCTTGTTCCTCCATGGTTGAAAATCGCTAAACAACCAATGGTGGCGGCAGCAACGGGGACGGCCCGCGGCCGCCTTGCCGCGGGCCCTCCCCGTTGCTGCCGCCATGGCTACCATGGCGGCAGCAACGAGGTGTTTTCGTGGCTCCCGGCTGTGTCCTTGCATGCCTAAAACGCAAAGGAACGAAGGGGCACCGACCGCGTCTGACTGTCGAGCTAGCCAACGGACCGCGTGGGCCATTCCCGCGGCTAGCTATGCGTCAGTTATGTTAACAGTCAAATTTGCCGGGTAATCTATGTAACCGCAGCTTCTTGATGCGGATTCAATCCTACTCGAACATGATGTCAACTTTGCACCGTTAACCATGGCTGTGAGAGGCCCGAATCCGATACTTTGCGCCTTATTAGCCCCTTAGCCTGTCAACGTCACACCAGTGTGTGACCACCTTCATTCAGGATTCGGTGATACTTATTTCTTATTTCACCTCTCTGGTTTCTAATTGGATACTAAATATACCGATTTCCCCGAATCCGATACTTTGCGCCTTATTAGCCCCTTAGCCTGTCAACGTCACACCAGTGTGTGACCACCTTCATTCAGGATTCGGTGATACTTATTTCTTATTTCACCTCTCTGGTTTCTAATTGGATACTAAATATACGATTTCCCCGAATCCGATACTTTGCGCCATGGCGTTCAGATCAGCAGGATTCGCTCCTAAAGTAAGATCCTGTCGACTTCCGCCGGGAGAGATGATTGACGGTAGATGGGCCAAGATCGGACGGAGTTCCTTTTTACTGCGCAAAATTGACACCCGCAATTAGCACAGTGCCGTTGTGCGGATTCAAAACTTGCGCCTTGTCATTAAGAAATGACAACGGCGCCAAGGATGGAGCACGCAAACGCGTTAATGTCGGCTGGGGGTGGTCTGGTTAGTGGGGAAGAATGGTGGGGATCGCCGCCGATCCTGTAAAGTGGGCAAACTTTCGTGCCGCCAAGTCCGTAGAACTACACCCTCTGAAGCATGTGCAAGCCGATAGTCGGCTGCGGACTCTTAGGGAAGTCGTCGCGGCGCAATCGAAGGAGTGGTTGCTGGAGGGTGTAGCAAAGAAACACCAAGATCAAGAACTGCTGAAGGATGTTTGTGCTCGGATCAAGGCGATTTGTTCTGAATTCTTACCTCTACTGGCCCAGGACGAGTTAAATGATGCAAAGGCCCATTACTCTGCAGCCGTTGCGGCAGAGAGCAGCAGGAAACTGAATGAAGTCCTGAACGGACCGACAGCGGCGACAACCGCAGTGAAGTCTCTCCCCGATCCTCCTGCTTTGGAAACGCCTGAAGCGATAGTTGAAAGGGAGCTAGTAGCGAGGCGTCTATACATCCGAAAGCACGAGGCGCAGCTAGCGGCAAAGAGATTGGCCAACAGAGTGGCTAAGGCTGAACAGAAACGTGCCCCGCTTGCCTGCGTAACCAACCAGCCCAAACAGGTAATTAAACAAAGAATACTCATGAACTGCCGTGTCTTGGTATGCATCCGTTGTGTATGACGTCGTGTTGTTCTTCCCTTCCTCCTTGGGGATGCAAATCATCTTATTGCTGCCCTGTTTTGAGAAATCTGTATGAGAAACGCTACAGCGCCTGGCAAGCCAAAAAAAAAAATTCCCCCCGCGAGGGGAAATTTTTTTTTTTGGCTTGCCAGGCACAGTTCTTGTCGTTGCACTCGGAGTGCAGTCAGCAATCTGTAGTGCAACCGTACTTTCTACTCGCCATCGATAGTTTTCTGATCGAGTGCATTATTATGTTCCTTCGGATGCTGTGCTTTGTTCTTCATGGTGAACACCACAGCTGGGCGTCCAAAAAGCAAAGAAAACTGCAACCGGCAAGTCGACAGCAAAAGCCAAGCCTGCTGCAGTCACCGCCGGGACCATGCAGCTGCCTCCAGCCCTCGAGGCTGAAAGGGCCGCCAAGATTGCAGCTTTGCAGGCCCAAATTGACGCTATCAACGCGCAGTTCGACCAGCAGATGAGCGCCGTGCCGGCACCCCCTCTCGTGGCCTTGCCACCACCACCCATGCCAGGCTGTCCATCTGCCCACGTGCTGGCACGTAAGTTCCCTTTTTTTCCCCTTTGGTATACGGGCCTTACTGTTGCTTCATGGAAACTTACAACGCATCAATTTGCCTGTATTTACCCTTCAACTTTGTGCATTATTATCTTTATGAAGTCCCACACGTTTTGTGTATATTGGTTTTCTTTGTGTTTCATTCAAGCTGACTTTTGACTTCTTTAATTGCATGTGTCTTTCCTTAATTTCATCCAGCCGTGGACGTGGCTGGCACAGTGACACCGGTGCTGGTGCCCATCCTGGCACCTGAACCAGGTCCAAATGTGAAGCCCCAGTATTCGAAGCAATTATCGCTTCTGCTGGCATGCGAATCTCCATGTATCGATTCAAAGGCCCTGCCCCAGCCCACTCCGGGGGCTGCTGGTGATGAACCTGTGACGCAGCAGGCCATTCCCTGTAAGTAATATCAGATCACTTCCAATCGTGGTTGTTTTATTCTTGTCTCTTTTTGCATTGGCATACCTGTATTTTACTTAGCAACTATCTCAGTTTCTGCACTGACGATGCACTCAAATATTCTTTTCGCTCAACCTTATTAAGACCTTGCTGTGTTCGTTTGCCACCATAGCATACATAACCCCCATTCACCAGCAGCTTCCCCGTTTCCCATTTGTAAATGCATTCCCTGTTTGTTTTTATGATCCCAACAAAGTCTCTCTTTTGCAATTGATGTGTGCAGTGCCTTCGCAGGCTTCTTCAAAGAGGAAGGGCATGACACCAGCGCCAGTTTCCAAGGCCCGGCGCGGATCAACAGAGACCAAGTCCCCATCTGCAACAAAGGATCCAGTCCTGCCATCGCCGCAGCCTCTAGAAGAGAACATCGCCGTCCTTCCACAGCCGCCAACAGCACCTAAGACACGTGCTCAGTGCCCACCACCTTCAGATCTGGGGTTGATGCACTACATCAAGGAGGTGCTCCCTCAGGCCACTGTGTTGCCTCTTCCAACAGAGGTGACAACGACCACCGTACCGGTTGGCACCATCATAGCTCAAAAATGGTTGCTGAAGGCGCGCAAGCAGCTGAGATTGGGGGATGAGTTGGTGTGGGATGTAGGCCGCATTGCTATGGTCAAGCCACGGAACAAGTCCCCGTGGACGCTTGCGTTTCCTAACGGGGATGAGCCAGAATCAAGGTATTGCTTTGATCTGAGGAAATTGCACTACGGTGAGGAGGGGTCTGGCGAGCTCTCATGGGTGATGTTGGGCAATGTTACGGTGAACGACCTGCCTGGAAAGGCAGAAGAAACGAACACGAGTCAAGTGCCTTCCCCCCCGGATGTGCCAGCCCCACTGCCACCCTCCACGGCCGTGCCAGCCCCTCCGGCCCCACAGCTGCCACCCTCCACGGCCGTGCCAGCCCCTCCGGCCCCACTGCCACCCTCCACGGCCGTGCCAGCCCCTCCGGCCCCACTGCCACCCTCCACGGCCGTGCCAGCCCCTCCGGCCCCACTGCCACCCTCCACGGCCGTGCCAGCCCCTCCGGCCCCACTGCTGCCACCCTCCACGGCCGTGCCAGCCCCTCCGGCCCCACTGCCACCCTCCACGGCCGTGCCAGCCCCTCCGGCCCCACTGCCACCCTCCACGGGAGGACCGGAGTCATCGGTGGAATCCGTGCTTGCCAACATGATGTTGCAGTTGAAAAAAATGCAAGAGGAGCTCGACGCGAAGAACGCCATCATCAACAAACAAGCGGAGAGATCTGCACCGACAGAATCCTGCTCAAGCCTACCAATCCCATGTGTAAGTTCCGCAGCTCCTCAGATACGGAAATGTTACCATCTTTATAATTGTGGATGCCTTGATGAGTTTGCATTGCGGTTTTGTTGTGTATTCTTTTTCTGACTACTTGCGCAACCCAATGGTCCAAACTCTCTGCTGTTTGCGTGCAGGAAAATACCCCGGACAGCGCGGCACAAGCAAAACACTGCGAGCTGCTGAATGGCCAGAAGGCAGAAGGCATGGCATCAAACCGAGTCCAGCCAGTTTTGGAATAGCTGTAAGTTTTCACGATCAGGGTGCACAGGATTCCATTTTTTTGCACTACAAAGCGATTTTTTTGTCTCAAGTATGAGCGTGATTTTTTACTGTCTCGTCATTTTGGATTCAATGGTGTACATTTGCACATCCTGCAGCCTTTCTGATTCTGGCCCTGCACCTTGCTGCTTTGTCCTTCTTAATTGTGCTCCTACGTGCAGGAAGACGTAGAACGAAACATGCGGACTCTGAACAGTATGGGAGAGGCATGAGAACTCTTCTCGTGAAGAATTGTGTGAAGATGTACACAAACTTCCCTGATTCCAAGAATGAATCAGTTTTTCCCTTTCAGCAAGACATGACTACGAATGTCAGTTGACAGCATGTTTGCTGTGGATGATGTATGCAAGCTGTAACATGATATTTATCAATGTAATAAATGCACTGATTGTGAGTCATGCCCCTGTTGTAATCATCTTGCATTGTCGTATTTCTGACGGTCCCTGATAACACCATTTTTTTGTCCCAGAATGGCTGGAGAATTAGCCTGTGCATGTTCTTGATTTTCTTGAGATTCTACTCGTTTTTTTGTCCTGAGATTTTCTTGAGATTCTACTCGTTTTATTGTCCTGAGATTGTCCTGAGATTTTGTCCTGAGATTGTCCTGAGATTTTGTCCTGAGATTTTCACTACAAAGTCAAAATCTCAAGACCTGAGTTTTTCACCAGAAATCTCAGGACCCGAGGTGTGCACTTACCAGATTTTGTGAAGACGAAAAAAATCAGGAAAAATCAGGACAATCTCAGGAAAATTTAAGAAAAATCTCAGGACAATCTCAGGACAATCTCAAGATATCTCAGGATTTCTCAGGATTTCTCAGGATTTCTAAAAAAAAAACTCAGGACAATCTCAAGATATCTCAGGACGAATTTTTTCCGACTTCCTAGTGTACGGTACGAACCAATAACGCAATTTTTAGTATCTAATCGCCGCTGCTCTTGCTGAATTTTAACCGGAAGCTGAAAAAGGTGTCCAGTGAAGCGATTAGTAGTGACTGGTGGTCGGGCCCTTCCATTACTCCTTATCGACAAATTTTGGGTTCTACCTGCAGAGATAGTCGGGGTAAAATTGCCTCTTCATTTTAGCAAATTAGCAAATTAGCGGAGGCCGGGGGCCGAGATTAATCAGGCGGAGCCAATTTTCGGAAGAACCGTTAGGTTCGCCAGAATTGGCGAAGCTTATAAGGCCGTACACGTGAGAAAACATAGGAATAGGGGATGAAAATCCGTCAATCCATCCATACATACATCCATCCATCCATCCATCCACCGAATTTGTCCCGAATTTGCAAGCATAAGGGTGAGGTTCTTCCGAAAATTGGCTCCGCCGTAGAGTTTCAACGGGCAAGTTGCAAACACGCACGTTACTTGATTAACACGTCGTACGTAACCCTACCTATTTTTAGGACTGAGTTGAACTCAGTCCTAATTTTAGGACTGAGTTTTTGGGTTTCGTAGAAAATTCGCCCCGGTCAGAGCGTTGGACAAAAAAATTCTCTCAAAATTTATTCAAATACTACGTGAAAAGACCTTTCTTGGACATATTTTTGGGATTTTTTTTGATTTTGTTTGGGCGGCTAAATGTGCGGTCAAAGTACAGGTGGTAAGGGTACTTTTTCACGCGAAACGTGAGTTCCGGAAATGCACGACCTAGCCATGGCGGCTTGCGCCCATGCATGCAGTTTACGTTTGCGGACGATTTAGCTGGTCAAACTCAGGAAGTAGATTTCTTATGTCTTAAAGATGACACAGGCAAAATTTTAGCTCGCGGAGATGCGATTTACCAAGTGTCGGCACTGCTCTTGGTGGAAAAAACTGCGATCAGGCAGGCTGACGGAATTGATGACTAAAACTGCTTTCCGGCGCAGGTCGAAGGGTTTATATGCTTCTTTCTACTAATTATCATGCATTTTCGTAGAATAAAGTCAGTGGCAGTAAAGATTTGATGATTTCAAGCACTCTGTCACGTCATGCTATGTGTGCCGGCAATTGTCACTTTTGCGGGCACCGCCTGGGCCAAGGTAACGCCATCCGTGAACGGTAAAGCTGAAATATCGTTGCCTCATCGTTTTTTGATGTTCTTGAATGAGTTTCAGCTTGCGAGGCGTTGTCAGTTTCGAGTCTTGATGCGCTTTCTTGACCGTTGCCTGCCCCTCTCTAAAACCCCCTTTTTTGATGATGTTACCAGGCATTCGCCTTACTCTAGTGTAATTGTGCAGGTTTTTAGGCGCTTAATGGGTTTAAATACCTTCATAGATGTTAGTTCTTCTTTTGCTACATTCATACTGCATGATTGTGTGGCCATGGGCTGCATCAAGCGTGCTTTCGAGCTTACACTTGTGAGTGAAAAGTCTTGGTGATAAACCACTGTCATAATGTGCCAGCAAGTATGTTGGCCATGTCATGGCAAAGCAAAACAGCTTTAGCCATGTCTATTCTTGTTAGAAACAATTGAAATATGCTTAACCTACCCATCATATTGGTGGTTAAGACTTATAATACAACCCTTTGTAGGTAGGTATCCATACCCATTCCCTACGTGCGTGCATAGGCTCTCACACATACTAAGGTATCATATAACTGCAATATGATGATGCAAGCATGTTGTCCTATTATGCTAGAAGGGAAATGAGTTGATTGGCATGGTTGGTTGCCACGGTGGTGTGTAGTATGACCGCACTTACATGCTAGCATTTTGCTAGCAAGGCCCAGTCCTATTATAGGACTGGCAGTGTTTTGTGTGTTTCAGGCAGTGCCTGTGGCCAAATTGAGTCCAGTTTTTTTCTACAGGTCCAGAACTATATTTTTTACATGCCTATATTTTTTAAACATGCATGTGGAATTTATTCAATTTTTCCCAATCGTGCTTCCACACAAAAATGCAAAATCGCGAGTAAGGGTCCACACCCCAGTAAAATTATACATGATTTGGTCAATGTATGATTTTTTATGCATATGCCCAAGCATTAGCATGATATTGAGTGCTATTATGCATATCAAACATATGGGGTACCCCCCTACCCTTACCGCTACATGATCTCAAAGTTGGCATACTCAGTCCTATTTTTAGGACTGAGTTTGCACGTACGACGTGTTAAGAGGTACCTTGAAATTAAATAAGAGGCAGGCCTCTATCGAGATATATGTATGGAGGCGAGTTTCTATTGGCGTTAATTTGTAGTATTGTACGACAACTGTTAAGGGTGACGGAAAGTACTGAAATCGCGGAAGTGTCACGGAGACGTTTCTACTTTCTAGATCGATTGCGCATTCGACGGTTAAAAGGCAGAGGTGCGGTCGACTGGCAGTACTGTGCGACGGTGTTGGACGGAATTTCCGGTCAGCGATGCGGTCTTAAGCTTTGCATCTCACGTTGTCGGATCTTAGCCCTTGCGTCGCGCTGTGCTGTGGCGAACTTATTCTCCGCCGTCAGATTGCACCGTCGATGAGCGTCGATGCTCGTCGATGAACCCAACGCAAGCCATGTGACGAAAAGAAGTAAAAATTGGTGCGGCGGCATCTGAGGGCGAGTTTGGTACGCTACGGAACTTGCAGCCCGGCGACTCCGCGTAAAGCAGTCCGCAGGTAGTCCGCTGGCGTTAATTTGTTAATTTGTTAATTTGTTAATTTGTTAATTTGTTAACTGGGGACAACCTAGTCGGGGTAAAATTAGAGATAACCCTTGCGCGTCTGGCTGTCGGGGTCGCTAATTTCCTCTCGATTGCAAGCAGCTAAGCTTGCCGTAAATTTAAATGCACTGTTACAAATGGAGCAGAGCGATATTTTTGGTTCTCAGCATACCTATCTGATGGTCGACAAAAATGAGCACGCTGCAAACATCAAAATTGATGTAGAGTTGCTCGGACCTTCTGCACAGTGGGGTGCAGGTGTCATTGCGTTCGGCAATGGCATGATCGATCTGGTGCCACCCGATTCAGATTTGAACCCTGCTTACCAACGCGTGCCTGACAATCAGGCGAGAGTGGTGGTGGAGAGCACGGAAATTCCGGGCTCTCCCAATGTATCAATGATGCGCCTGAGGGCTGAGGCCCAGCAGGAGTTCCTGGCTGCTGCGGAGAACGGCGGGGCCAAGTGGAACACCAAAATGTATACAGGCGAGCCTCCCAACTACAGGGGAGTCCTGTACCAGGGAGTGTACTCCTTCGGCGATTTCGAGATCGATGGATGGGGCACCTTTTTCTAGGCGCAATGCCCAAGTTGTCAAATACTCGACAATGTCGAGTTTTGTGCACATATATATTCATGCCAGCGGGCCCCATGGTCGGCGCGGACCTGGACGTCATATTGGCGTCAGCGCTTGTCGGTGGCGCTGACTCGGGCCATGGCTGACATCATGCTCCGCCGTACGCGGGCTGATTTTGCGGTGCAGCAGGGCTATTAGGTTCCTCCCGTTAGGCGTTTCCATTGGTCTTATCGTAGTATAGAGCTTTGACATGGCTCTGTATATAGGTTTATAGCTGGGCGTTTGCTTTGGTTTGAGTGATTTCACTCTGCTGTAAGTAATTATATTTTTAATATATATTCATTGGGCCCCAAGACAGCGGAGTTTTTCCACGAGTGCTGCCAGCGCCGTGAAGACCGCCTCGACCTCGAGGGTCAGACCGCCCCGTGGTCGGCCCGCACGTGGTCCTCGTATTGGCGGCAGCGCCTGTCACTCGCCCTCACTCGCACCGTAGCTGATGTGTTATTCCGCCGCACCCGGGCCGACTTTGTCGCGACCCATGCGGTCTAGATCCCTTCCAGGCCTGCATGGTGGGCCGGCAGCGCTGTTGCTGCGTGTAGTTTTGTGATGTATAGTTAGTTGTACCTTGTGCCGCTGGCGTGATCCTTGGATGTCTGTGTCAGATTACTATTAATTTCTTCAGGGTTATTCTCCCAGTTATCGGGTTTTTCCTTATGTTGCATGCCTATCTCACCTCCGTAATCTATCATTCTCAATGAATATATATTCATTGAGATTCCCGTTAGGCGTTTCCATTGGTCTTATCGTAGTATAGAGCTTTGACATGGCTCTGTATATAGGTTTATAGCTGGGCGTTTGCTTTGGTTTGAGTGATTTCACTCTGCTGTAAGTAATTATATTTTTAATATATATTCATTGAGAATGTTAAAATTACGGACATGTGCACATATATATTAAATATATAATTACTTACAGCAGAGTGAAATCACTCAAACCAAAGCAAACGCCCAGCTATAAACCTATATACAGAGCCATGTCAAAGCTCTATACTACGATAAGACCAATTGATGGAAACGCCTTAGAACGGGAGGAACCTAATAGCCCTGCTGCACCGCGACATCAGCCCGCGTACGTCGGAGCATGATGTCAGCCATGGCCCGAGTCAGCGCCACCGACAAGCGCTGACGCCAATATATGACGTCCAGGTCCGCGCCGACCATGGGGCCCGCTGGCCCTCCAGGTCCAGCCGGTCCTCCCGGAGCCGGCAACACTCCTCCTTGAAGAAGGCGGAGGTCAGGGGCCCCATGGCCCCAAACTCCTCCAGGACAAAGGGCACCACACGATGGTGCCCGACGTCGCCGTAGGCCAGGAGCTTGGCCCGCTCCGCCCGGTCCGCCGTGTAACCTGCCGTAAGGGAGGCCCCAGCCACGTGGCTAAGAGCCAAGGGCCGCGCCACCGAAACGTCAATAAGCAGATGCCGGCCACCCCCCTCAAAGTCCAGCACCACGATGTCAGGCCGGTGGTTGGGGGAATAGAAGGCAGCGCCATCCGCATCCTCGGACCGGATGTTCGCGTGGGGGAAAACCGACCGAATCATGGCGAGCACCACCGTCAGGAGGACAGTGTGCAAATACAAATACCAATTCTGATTCTGTTGGCCCCCCATGCAGGCAAGGTAGTGAGTCCCCGTGGGATCCAGCGGCTGCCCACAGCTACCACAAGGCCGCCCGGCCGGAACAAGAGGCTGCGGGGCAAATAGCTGGTGCCGGAGCGCCACCGAGTAGTGGCTGGGAGCCAAGGCGAATGGGGGGGCCATGGGAAGAGCACGAAGGTACGCCGAGCCCACACTCCGCAAGGAAAGCGAGAACAGCCACCCACGTCCCTGGGCGTTGAGGTCCGCGAAAAGAGCAATCCAATCAGCCGTGTGCAGAATACCCGCGTAGGTTTACGCACATATATATATATTAAAAATATGATTACTTACAGCAGAGTGAAATCACTCAAACCAAAGCAAACGCCCAGCTATAAACCTATATACAGAGCCATGTCAAAGCTCTATACTACGATAAGACCAATGGAAACGCCTAACGGGAGGAACCTAATAGCCCTGCTGCACCGCAAAATCAGCCCGCGTACGGCGGAGCATGATGTCAGCCATGGCCCGAGTCAGCGCCACCGACAAGCGCTGACGCCAATATGACGTCCAGGTCCGCGCCGACCATGGGGCCCGCTGGCCCTCCAGGTCCAGCCGGTCCTCCCGGAGCCGGCAACACTCCTTGAAGAAGGCGGAGGTCAGGGGCCCCATGGCCCCAAACTCCTCCAGGACAAAGGGCACCACACGATGGTGCCCGACGTCGCCGTAGGCCAGGAGCTTGGCCCGCTCCGCCCGGTCCGCCGTGTAACCTGCCGTGAGGGAGGCCCCAGCCACGTGGCTAAGAGCCAAGGGCCGCGCCACCGAAACGTCAATAAGCAGATGCCGGCCACCCCCCTCAAAGTCCAGCACCACGATGTCAGGCCGGTGGTTGGGGGAATAGAAGGCAGCGCCATCCGCATCCTCGGACCGGATGTTCGCGTGGGGGAAAACCGACCGAATCATGGCGAGCACCACCGTCAGGAGGACAGTGTGCAAATACAAATACCAATTCTGATTCTGTTGGCCCCCCATGCAGGCAAGGTAGTGAGTCCCCGTGGGATCCAGCGGCTGCCCACAGCTACCACAAGGCCGCCCGGCCGGAACAAGAGGCTGCGGGGCAAATAGCTGGTGCCGGAGCGCCACCGAGTAGTGGCTGGGAGCCAAGGCGAATGGGGGGCCATGGGAAGAGCACGAAGGTACGCCGAGCCCACACTCCGCAAGGAAAGCGAGAACAGCCACGCACGTCCCTGGGCGTTGAGGTCCGCGAAAAGAGCAATCCAATCAGCCGTGTGCAGAATACCCGCGTAGGTTTTCTGGTGTTTATCGATGACGCGAGCAGGGAATGCGGCGGGAGATTGAACGGAGGCGACCGAGGGAGTGCCGCGAGGGAGGTGGCGCTGTACCGCCTGAGCGGCACGGACGGGAGAACAGGCCTGCTGGATCTCAGCATAGGCCTCCTGGATGGCGGTGACGAAGGGCAAAGGGCTGCTGGGGTCCAGGAGGTCAGGCGCTGCCGTTGCCAAAAGGGGCAGGAGCCGGCAGCTTTCCGCCCACGACTGAGCGACGGAGCCCAAAAATGCTGCTGGGGCCAGCCGGGCGGCACGAGTCAGACCGCAGCCACCCATCCGTGCAGGCAGGGAGGCAATGCGAATAGCATGTGGCGGGAGGTCGGGGCCCGGGACCAGCTGCGCCAAGGCCGACTGGATGCGTTCGTCGTGGCCCTCGGCGGCCAGCCGGACCTGAGACGGAAGAGCGCCCCTGAGCCAGTGAACGACGCGAGGGTGAGCGCAAAACCACAGAAGCAGACCCTTGGTCTGCGAATCATGAAGGCGCGCAATCAAGGGCAGTACCTCAGTGCGTGCCTCGAGGGCGGCCCGCAGAGCATCGATGACAAACGCGGGGTCGCCAACCGGAACGCCGAGGACATCCAACCCATGGAGGCGCTCGTCCCGGCCCAAGAGCTGGGGCGGAAAGCCGGAGCAATCACCTTGGGGCGAGTACACCGCGCACTTGGCAAGGGTCAACTGGAGGTTGATGTCGGCCACCGCGGTCTGCAGTGCCAGCAGAGCCGCGGTGGTGTCCGGCACAGGGCCCAGAAGGTAGATATCATCCAAGTAGGCCTGAATAGCGACCGCCGGGTGGGCAGCATGGACCGCTTGGAGGCAACCCTGGAGGGGGCGGCAAAGTACAGGGGTCCCAGGGGGTCCCCTTGCTGGGTGCCCGACCGCGACAGCAGGCCGCCGCGAGTGCCGTCCTCCATGATGTGAACCAGTTGGCCGGGCTGGCCGTAGCACACGGCTGTCCAAGCGTACAAGTCCTCGAAGGACTCCATGACGGCCGCAAACATGCTGGCGCGGGACAGACTGTTGAACGCGTTGTGGCAGTCGACCTTGACGACAGCGTGGGTGGGGTGGGCCTCGAGGTAGGCCTGCACCGAATGGATGAGGATATCCGCCCCGCCTGGAGTCGTCACCCCCAGCTGGGCCGCCACCGAGGTCTCACCCGCTGCGAGGGGCGGGCAGAAAAAGGCACGGAGCTCGGGCGCCTTTTGGCGGCAGATCACTTTGCCCACGAGCTTGCGGAGCACCTCACCGCAGGCGATCGGGCGCACCTTGCCCTCGGGGGGGGGCAAGACACCCTTGAGCAGAGCGAGGAGGCGAGCGCCCGCTAACCACTCGCGCGCAGCGGGAGGAACGCGACCAGCCGCCAGGTCAATGAGGGTGTCAAAGAGAATGTCCTCGCCCCCATGCCCCACCAGGACCTCCAAGTGCTCGTAGCGCCAGCCCGACGGCCCGGTAGAGGAAGCCCGCGGGACCGCACGCATCACCTCCAGGAAGCAGTCGCGGTCCAGCCGGAGGGGGGCCGGCAGGGGGTCCGGCACGGGCAGCTGGAATCCGGGCTCCGCAGGGTGAAGAGCCTCCAAGGCCGCCAGGGTAGCCGCATTGGCGGGGGCGAGCTTGGCCATTTCCAAGCGGGTCATGGCCCGGCTGAGCTAGTTGGATGGAGACTAGGGACGACGAACAACTGCGAAAACTGAGAGCGAATGATGATTGTATTACAATAATACAATGAGAGAGCAATGGAAGCTGAGGGCTCAGAATGGAACGTCTGGGCAAACTCGGGTGCTGTGGCACTCCCCAGTGCTACGCCTATATGCCTATGGCGGTGCTACCTGCAGCACACGACCAGTGGACAACTGTACACTGCAATGCCATGCGACCACGTCACTAGCATCACTACACTCGGCCCGTCAGAACCGGATAACCGGACCTGGCGGGTCGAGCTAGAGTCTAGGCACAGTCTGGCACTAACCGCACATCGGTCCACATGACACCTCAGTACCGTACACCCTGCCGTACTGTACTGAGGTGTCCCGCTCAGCCGCGGTAGGCAATACGCGGCGCGCAGGCCGGAAATCCGTGTGTCAGCCTAAGCATCTCATCTAACTCCCATTATGTTTTCCTTTCAGGTTGAAGGCTAGCGACTTCAAGCCTGACCCTGCCCAGCTAGGAGACTGACTCCAAGCTGACTGAGGTGCTGAGCAACTGACACCCATACTGCAACATCTGGACTGAAAAAGATGGGCCCCAGAACTCGTGCAATACTTGTGATGGCATCACGTTTAGCTCAACATGCCCGGGGAGTTCCTCCTCCTCGCGAGCTCACAAGGGAGATAGCTATGCCTGTCTGCCTATCCAGGGAGTGCATCACCAGCCAAGAAGCCATTGTAAAAATGCCAAGGTAACCGTTTAAGAGGTTCCATGTTGTTCCATCATCATCGCCCACTCAGAGAAAAATACCCAGCCAGGCTGGGTCAACTGAGCTCAGGTTACCTGCAACCTGAGGAGTGACAGTGGACAGGTTTATTGCACCCTGCACTGTCCATGTTGTACCTGCACAACATGTGAGGACCAGCCACCCCTGCCCTGCACAGAGGGGGCTGAAGTCCGAGTGACAGGTGACAGGACTATGACATCCTGGACCTGGCCACATTGCACCTGCACAACGTGTGAGACCAGCCACCCCTGCCCTGCACATGGGTGACTGAAGTCCTGGTGACAGGTGACAGGAATATTTCATCCTGCACCTGTGCTGAGCACGTTGTACTAGACAACATGACAGCACCCATGCCTTACTGCCACTGAACAGTAAGGCCAGGTGGCCCAGGATATCCACAGTGAACTGGGGTCCTGGGTAACCACCTGTCAAGGGAGCTTTGACCCTCCACTTGAATGGGGGCACCTGAGCCACTGAGCTCAAGGCCAATCCACCAAGGCATACGCCCTAGTGAATAAAGGTGTGAGATACATCCCATGCCCACCTATGAAGGTGTGCATAACGAAATTCCATGGTGTTGAAAAAATCAAAACAGATTTTATTGGGCATAGGGCACGCAGATGTATGAAAAACAGACTCCAACCAACCCCCCTTGCTGGAAGCCACAACCTACCCCTTGGACCTGCCCAAGGGGTACTGGGTGACCTAGGCGGCCCTGGTGAACAGGACCCTGCTAGGCGTCCCCCCTATGGGGCAGGGTTGCCTGCTTGCCATAGGGGTTCATCAAGTGGTACAACAGCTGATATTGTTCAGCTGCCTGCTGAGGCACTTTAGTGAGTGCATCAGCAGCGTTGTGTTTGTCCTCCACGTGACGGGTGGACTCCCAGTAGGTGGACTCCTGTTTCAGGACCACCCAGTCAAGATCAGTGTGGACAGCATAGGGGTTAGCAAGGAAACTGAGGACTGACTGACTGTCAGTGAGCAAGTGTGCCACCACCCCAGCATTGCTGCCTGCTTGCATCTGCAACCAAACCAGCACATGATTCAAGTACCTGGCATGAAGCACTGCTGACACCACTGCCCTGCACTCAGCAGCATTGCTGCTGACAGCCTTGCGTCTATGCAACCGGCTGTACCATGAAATGAGAGACAAGGGTGCATCATCATTCTGCACAAAATACAAGCCTGACTCCCTTGCCTGCATCTTGGTAATCTGCCTGGACTCCATGGAACTATCCATCATAGCTTGGATGTGAATGGTTTTGTGGAGATCCAAGGAGTGCAAGATAAGGGGAGGGCCTTCCTGGAGAGTTTTGGTGATGGCTTTGTGACCTACTTGCATCAAGACATCATCATCAACTCTGCTAACCACAGCCAGGTGAGGTGCACACGTTGAGCACAACCACCCCAGCTTGCCTCTAATGGTAGGACAGGCTCCAGGTTTGATTTTTGTTTGCAAAACCTCCAAGCAGCTGTGCATGTAATCATTGGGAGAGTAGAGTGCACACACCCACTGGTTTTGATGCTGCTGGAGTTGTAACATTGTGCCACAAAATTTTATGGCAGTGGTGCCCAGCTCTACTTGCTTGCCAATCTCAAAATGCTGTGACACTTGTTGAATAAAATCATCCACAGCACGCCTTGGCCCAGCAATCAGCTGATCATCCCCATGCCACACAAAGGTGAGAATGCCATGAGGGTGTGGGACCACAAAGAAGCAAGGGTCTATGTCATCATATCTAGCCCCTAGCTTTTCAAACACAGCCTGAGCTGACATCCTGAAAATGCGAGGAGCTGATTGCAGCCCTTCAACACCTATGTTAGCTTTCAGGTACTGCTGAGGGATGTGTTTTGCCCAAACTCTGGGAGTGGAGACTACATACACCTGACCATGCCACACTTGTTGTGCTATCTCAGGTGAGCCTTTCAGGAAAGCCCTTTTAATGTCTGTAGCCTTACATACATAGTCATCCCCATCATTGAGATGACCCACAAAGACAGACAGCAAGATTTTTAGGGATGTTTGCTGAATGCCTGGCGTGTACAACTCTGCCTCTGTCAGATCAGTGGTGCCCTTGAACTCTGTCACACAAGGTCTAGCATGAAAATGACTGACCCATCTGCTGCTGGCTTATGTTTACACACAAACTTCAGGCGCAAGTGCTTGCACCCTGCAGGCTTTTTGTCAATAGGTGTGACAGGGGAGTATGAGAAGGACTAAGAGGATCTGGCACTACCCATTCTTCCCTGGCCTTGTTAAAGGCCTCCACCCATTTTAGGAATCCTATGTGTGTGCGACAGTCTTGCTCTATCTGTTCATAAGAAAGAGGAGACATTTTAGCCACATCATGCTTGCCCAATCCAAATGAGTTGGGATGAAGTTTTTGGTTGTGAACCAGGTCTGCCACACAGGGTTCTTGCCCTGGGGCATACTTGGGTGTAGCAAATTTTACAGAAGCAATGTTGGTGTTAAGAAGTTTTTCAAGAGAAATTTTGAAATGATTCAGATCAACACCACCCATGTCCTGGATGGATAGTCTATCACTGGATATGAGGACACCAGGGTAACAGAGAAAAGGATCCCCCAACAAAGCATTCCCTTTATAACCTTCCAAGACCTGAAAAGGAGTGGGGATACCGAGTATAGTCAACATGACCTGACCTAATACCTTGAGGGATGACTGCCCTGAGAAATCAGCCACATGGTGCCAGGGTGAAGGTTCCAAAGGCAAATGGGGCACAGCCAGGGCACTGATAATGCTGACCTGGGCTTGTGTGTCCACTGCAACCATAAATGGGCTATTGTCATTCTGCCCAACCTTCCCCACCTTAGCTGATCCTGCAGCAGTTTGAGCTTTGGCTCTATGAGCTGCTTGTAAAATGCGAACAGCGTCTGCTAGGCTGCGTTTGGAAGGTGCAGCTAGTGGCTGAGCTATGTTCACACTTGAGAGGTGATAGGTTGCTGATCACCTGTTTTGCCAATGTGACCCTCTGCTGCAGGGGGCCAATCCTGCAGTGACTGCCTGCAATCATCAAGGGTGACCTGGGTGTCACAGTGGGTGTGGCTCTCACACTCACCAGTGGGTGTTCCAAACAACCACTCACTGGGCAACGCTGGGATGCCAGGCAACTGTACAGGGCTGTCGGCCAACAGCTCTTCCTCCTCTGCCACGTCTGACACAGTTGGAAAATACAATTTCATCCTGTGAGGTGAACACCTGTGAATTTTCCCGTGTCATTGTGTTTAACTAACACTGTCCTGCCAGTGGTGTTAAACTTTAGGATGGTGGCTGGCCCATGCCAGGTACCCACCTTGCCTAGTCCCGACTCCTTGTAGAATAGGACCTGATCCCCTTCTCTGAAGGTGGGACGTGGATGCTTTGCATCCTTGACAGCTAACCTGCTAGCTGTCTGTGCTCGCTGTGCGTTGTAGAGGGCTAGTACCTCAGGTGGATAAATGCCTGCATGCAATCCATCTGGTGTAATGACCACCCCTTGTGGGGTTTTCATGAGTGGCCTCCTGTTGAGGACTTGGCACAACCTGGTGGACCACAGAGCTCTGTCAGCATAGACCCACTGTCAGCCAGCAGATTGCCATCTTCTTTGGCTACAAGGGTTTTAATGGACCTGATGGCCCTTTCAATAATGCCTTGCCTCTCATGATCTTCTAGCCCAGCCAGATCAATAGCCTCACACCCTGGTTCATTGGCAAGACACGTGAACTGCTGATCCAGTAACAATGCCTCCACAGGGTAGTACCTGGCCTGAGCAATCAAGAGAGCCCTGAGCAACTGTGTCTTGTCCATTCCAGGTAATGGTTCAATGGTTGTGTACCTTGACCATGCATCTTTAAGTGCCAAGTAAGATTGTCCTTTGATATGAAAGACATCTCCTACCACCCTGCCCTTGCTCTTAGGTGGGGTAGCTACATGCCACTTAGGGGGTTTGGGTGCATTGAACTGACAATGCTGGCAGTGGGATCTGACCACCTGGCATGCACGTCTGAGTGCTGCCCCCCCTATTGCTGCTGCCACCACCTCTGCACTCACTTCATGCCCATAAAGGAAATGCAACTGCAAAGCAAGCTCCTGAAAACTGATCTGAGCATCCTCTGCTGGGGACACTCTGCACACCTTGGGAACCATAGATGTTTGGTTTAGAGACATAATCTTCTGAAACCAGCTGTAGCACCTTTCCAGAACTGCTCACTGCTCTGACAGTGGGGCATGCAGATGAAAGAGGTGAAGCAGGCACACTCAAGCCAGCATGAGAGGGAGACTCACACTTCTTGCCGTAAGGAGGCCGCTTGCAGTCCTTGGGGTCACCGTGGGGCGGCCCGTGGCACTTGTGGCACAGGACGTCCAAATGCCCCAGCTCGTCCACGTTCTTGCGGCAGGTGGGCCGCAGGTGGTACTTCATGCCACAGCGGGTGCACCGCTGAGAAGACTTGTCCTCCTTGTCCTGCTTCTTGTTGTTGTTGTTGTTGTTGTTGTTGTTGTTGTTGTTGTTGTTGTTGTTGTTGTTGTTGCTGTTGTTGTTGTTGTTGCTGGAGCTGCCCCCCTTGGAGGGAGACTGCCCCTTACCCTTGCCCTTGCCCCAGCCCCTGCCCTTGCCCTTGCCCTTGCCCTTGCCCTTGCCCTTGCCCTTAAACATTTGTCCCAGCAGGGACTTGACTTCTGCCATAGTGACAGGTCTCTTGCTCCTGTCTTCCCTCTCCCTATCCTCCTCCTCCCTCTCTTCCCCCCTGACCCTCTTTACAGAGGTGCCCATGGCCCCCTGGCTAAGGGGAGCCAAGGCCAGCTTGATATAATCCAATGCCTCCTTCATGTCCTCCCAGTACTTTGCCATTCCTGTGGCAAGCATAGCGTAGGTGTTTTTGTCAAGTTTGAGTTTCTCAAGGAAGAACGCAGCAAGAACTTGTGATCTAGCTGCTGGACATCAGGACGTGCTTTGATGGCTAGCTCATATTTCTTTGTCTCAGCCACATAGTCCACTGATGTGACCCTGTATTCCTCTACCCACCTGAATGCCCCATATATGTCCACAGATGAGGGGGTGGAGAGGAGGTCAGTTAGCTCCTTCATGAAAGCCTCCCAAACTGCCCTAGCCTGCGTGTCCTGCCACTTGGGATACCTACGCTGGAAGACAAGAATGAGATTCTGAATCTGAGAAGAGGACTGATGGTAGAAATCCCCCTGCATGAGAGATCCAAACCAATTCTTGACATTCAGTTCCTCCCTAGCCAGCTGCAGAGAGAGAAGTGCATGATTCCCCTGCTCCCTAGTATACCCCTCAGGCAGCCCCCTGACATTAATCCTATCCACAGGACGGTTTTCATTGTAAGTGGGCAACCTAGAGGGGGATGCAGGGGGAGAGGGAGAAGATGGTGTTGCTGCTGCAGCATTCACAGGAGAGACCTGCTGAGAGGGAAGTGCTACTTGAGTGAGCTGAGCAGGATGGGCAAACATGGGCTGTGTAGGAGGGTTAGACAACATAGGGGTGGGCTGGGTGGGGGTGTGAGTGTGTGTCACTTCCCGCCTCCTGCTGCGGGCCTCCTCCCAATCATGGAAGGTGGGAGAGAGGGACACTTCATCGTCAGTAGGGTTAGTAAGATCATGATGCAACCAGGTAGGCAGAGTTAGCCACCTACCCGCCCCTCTCAGGATGGCGTTGTGCAGGAGCTCCAGCAAACGCACCAGACGCACCCTGCTGCCCTGCACCCTCCTCCCTGAGAGGAGAGCCTGCAGGGCAGGCAGCAGGTCGTCGCACACCCTACGTGTGCCCGCTTGGAGGTTGGGCAGGCCCAGGATGTGCGTGATGATTGCACACACCAGGCTGCCCGCCTCCGCGACGTGCATCTGCTGGCTCCTGTCGGCCAGCCCACGGAAGGAGGCTGTGGCTGTCTGTATGGCACGCCACACGGCCTCATCACCAGGGTGATGAAGTCGCGACCTTGCAGGTCGCCCTCCAGCAGTGCTGGTTGCTGCCCAGCTGCGGTGGGACCCTGGGCCCCTCCGGCCCTGCCAGGGACTTGTCCTTGTTGCGGCTAGAGGGGGCCTGCCCCCCAGAGCCGCTGGAGGTGCCCGTGACACCCTCCATGGGGGCTGCATCCCCCGCCAGCGCCGGAGGCGCCGGCGTCGCTGCCGGGGTCCCTGCGACCCCGGGCGCTTGTGTCGCCGCCGGGGTCCCTGCGACCCCGGTGGCCTCCTCAGCCACCTGGCCCCCCACGCTGGGCGGGGGAGCCTGCGGCTGAGGTTGGACCCTCTGACCTGCCAGAGGGTCCTGGGTGGCTTCACCACCCATGGGCGTGTTGGGGGCGTCTGCCGCCCCGCGCCCCGTCGCAGGCGGCATCGCAGCCGCCTCACGCCTATCCGGGCCCCAGCCAACTGGCGTGACTTGGGGCCACGGCCCCAACGGAGTCAGCGCGATCTCTGGTCTGGGACCACGCGCAGCGCCTCTCTCTGGCGCTGCCTGGACGCCCACTGATCAACAGTGCCGGGGTTGTGCCTCGGCCGATTGGCGAAACAGTACAGCCAAACCGCCACCTGAACCAGTGGGATCTGCATCCTAAGACGCCCCTCGATCAGCGTGTGCACCCGATGAACCTCTATCGCGTGTATCTGCTCATCTGGAAGCAACTGAAAACGTTGGTGCATGATCCGGCCGTTCACCGCAATGAACGCCGGGATGTCGTCCTCCCCAAGGGGGAGAAAATGGGGTGGGCGCCCGAACGCGACCGGGGGCGGAACATGTTCCCCATACCGGTCAATGTCCATGGTGGCCATCTGTCGGCCCACGGAAAGGTTGCCAGACGTCGCAGGTGTCTGCGACGAAAGCTCAAGCGAAGGCCGAGGCCTCGCAGGCTGCACCTCGCCATCCTCCTCGGAGGAATCACTCCGCTCACGACCCCCGTCACCTGCGACGGGGAACGTCGTGCCCGGGGGACCTGCCCCCCAGGTGCCATGGCGGACGAACCGCCAGTGGCAAACGGCCGACCGCTCGCCATCCCCCGGGCGCCGGGCCCCACCTGCGGGCCCCGACGCCTGGGTTGGTCAGCGACCACCGTGCGGAAGGTGACGTTGGGCGTCACCCTCGCATCGGTGGTGGAGGGCGTGCCCTCCGGCGAAAGGCGGGGTGAGGTGCGCCTGGCAGGCGCCTTCCCCTTGTTGTTGTTGCCGTTGTTGCCGTTGTTGGAAGCCATATCTTTTTTTTTGCTTGTAAAAAAAATATCGAACTTTTCAGTCCAAGTTGGATGGAGACTAGGGACGACGAACAACTGCGAAAGCTGAGAGCGAATGATGATTGTATTACAATAATACAATGAGAGAGCAATGAAAGCTGAGGGCTCAGAATGGAACTGGGCAAACTCGGGTGCTGTGGCACTCCCCAGTGCTACGCCTATATGCCTATGGCGGTGCTACCTGCAGCACACGACCAGTGGACAACTGTACACTGCAATGCCATGCGACCACGTCACTAGCATCGCTACACTCGGCCCGTCAGGCCCGGATAACCGGGTCTGGCGGGTCGAGCTAGACCTAGGAACAGTCTGGCACTAACCGCACATCGGTCCACATGACACCTCAGTACCGTACACCCTGCCGTACTGTACTGAGGTGTCCCGCTCAGCCGCGGTAGGCAATACGCGGCGCGCAGGCCGGAAATCCGTGTGTCAGCCTAAGCATCTCATCTAACTGAGCTGCCCCTCGCGGACGAGGCGGATGACGTCGGCGGCCACCCGCTCGAAGTTGACCTCCCCCGACAGCCGGGCCGTGCGCGGGGGCGGCACGCCAAACAGCCCCTCCCAGTCCCCCTGCAGAAAGCGTCGGCAACGGGCAATAACCGCACCCTGGAGGCCGCGCACACCACGCCCGAGAGGGGTGAGGAGCAGGCGGGGGGTCACCATGTGCAGTTTAAAGCCCAGCGGGTCGTCCGGAGCGGCGTGCATGCGCCGGAGAGAAACGATTGCACATTGCGCGAAAAGGCTACGCGCGCGGTGGGGGAGGTCGGTCAGGGTAGACGTCGGGTTGATGGCGCATGCATCCCAGGGAACCGTGTCAAGCCAACGCCAACTGGCCGAGTAGTCGGGCGGCGGGGGCTGGGAGCCGGTGGGAGCCGAGGCGGGAGGGGGGAGGGGGCCGGGACTGCTGGCCGGTTCAGGGGCCGTTGAGCAACACAGGCGCGCGCGTGCTGAGCGCGCCCGTGAATGGAGTACACCCGCTGGCAGTGAGCTTCCGGGCACCGGTAACAGCTCATGGCCTGCAGATCCGCCGCGCCGAGATCGGGGTGCACAGCGCGAAGGTGCTGGCAGAGGAGGTTACGGTTGTGGAACACACCCGCACACGGGGACCCCGTGGGAAGCAGCACGGCACACCGGTGAAGGCCGTCGGCGGGCGCTGAGTGGCGGGGAGCGGCGCCAGCAAAGGCAGGACGTGGGGCCTGCGGCGTCTCCCCAGCCGGGCCGGCAGGCGCGCGCACCACGACCCGACCAGCGCCCGGCAGGCCCGCCGGGGCCACGGAGGAGGCAGTGCCCACCGGGGAGACCCCCAGCGGAGGGGGATCGAGAACGCCGGCGCCCCTCCCAGGGGGACTCGCCAGCGCGCCCGCGACCACCCCAGGCCCCGGCAACGAGGCCGGGGGCGGCGGCCGAGGGGTCGGGGAGGCAGCTGGCCCCGGGAGTTAGCTGAGATACCTCGAGGCTGACTTGTGGCCGGAGCCACACAGGGGAACATACAGTGTGACCGGAGTTATTCTGGCGGAGACAGAATAACGGTGCCGAGCGCCGGTTGTGGCGCGACGCACACACGTGTACGCAAGTTACGCAGCTAGCAACTAGTCTAGTGGACGTTGTGCGTAGTAACGTAGCTCCAGGTCTAGAAGCCTCTAGAACCTGGACACGTGGCGGACAAGTGAGCGTAGTCCAGTTGTCCTAGGGATCTCGTGTGAGTGATGTGTCCACGACATATAATGTGTGCCCACATATGGAGTGAATAATGACAAGGAACGCCCGATCCCTGGCGTTGCTGCAGCCATCATTCTCACACTGAGTCCCCAACGTCTCCGACGTACATCTATATATCTAACTTGGATTAGACATGGCGCCGAAGAACTCGGATGCTAAGAACAACAATGTCCGCCCCACCCTTCAGCGGGGAGGGGCAGGAAACGGTCGGGGTCGGCCTCCCGCTAACCGGGAGCCCCCCATTACCACGAGACTGCCTTTCACGGCGTCTCAGAGGAGAATGTCTCCTCGCAGTTCCCCACCGCGGGAGCGTGACGAAAATGTCACCTACCGCTTGGTGGTGGCGGACAACCCTCGCCGGCAGCGTGAAGCTGTCGCTGCCGAGGAGTCTGCCCCCAGGGGAACCGGGGCACCGGGACTCGCAACGAGTCCGAGGTTGCCCCGCACCTCATGCCACCCGCCCCAGGGCGACAGGTGGAAGAGGATTCCTCCTCTATGGAGGAGGGGGAGGCTTCACCCTCTCCTAGGAGAGAGGTGACCTCCGGCCAGACGAGGTCATCGTCTGGCAACACCTCTGTCGGGAGGGCGCTGGCAGGCATGAGCCTCGGCGCGAACCCGACCCCTGCGTCCCAGGACGCAGGTGAGGTTTATGTTGACGGTTGGGGCCAGCTCCCCTTCAAGATCCCGGTGCGTAATGCACCAAATTTTTTGCCTTTCGACGGCTGGCGACTCCGCCAGCAGAGTACCCTCCCTGGCGGCTTCGTCCTGACCAAGTTCGCGGTTCAGGCGGTGGCGGCCGAGCTCCCGGAGGACGTCCATTGTCGTTTTTCGCATGTTCAGGTTGCGATTTTGATCCGGCTGTACTTCTTGGCCGTGAGACAAGGAGTAACGGCTCTCGACATGTATTCGGAGGCTCGCCAGGTGGCAGCGGCCACGGTGGTGGCCAAGCCACCTCGGCCGGCCGAGGAGATGCCAAGGATGCCACCTGTCGTGCCAGTCGGCTGGGGACCTGCGACGGCATCCCCTGGTTCGGCAGCGACATCGACTGCGTCGCAGCAGCTGGCTGCAACTGTGTCGCCCCCGGCGTCGGCGGCGACCTTGCCGGCCGCGGCATCCAAGACTGCAGCACCGGTGGGCGTCCCGTCTTCTCCAGTGGTGGCAGCGACAGCGACAGCGACAGCGACAGCAGCAGCGACAGCGACAGCGGCAGCGACCCCTAGGCGGGCGGAGGGCAAGCGCCAGCCGCCTCCCCACGACACACCCGCCGCTGAGTCGGCACCGTCGGCATCAGCCGACAACACCAACGCCATCACCACCCACCCCCCGCGAAGGCGGGTGCTTCGGCACCCCCATCGCAGTCCCAAGCCCCCGGCAGGGCCGGCAAGGGACCTGCCACGGCCCAGGCCGTGGCAAGGGATCATCCATCTCCCCCAGGGGAGGAGGATGTGGCCATGGAGACAGCTGAGGCACGCATCCCTGGGGATGACGTCGTCTCACTCCATGAGCCAACCCTCTGGCGCGCAGTCCAGCGCTGCGCCCAGGGTATCCAAGGGGTGGCCAGCGAGAGGCTGGACGACAGGTTGGCTGAACACACCAGCCTGTTGTGTGCGATCATCTATCATTTGCTCGATCAACCCTCGATTGAGCCGATGACCAGGAGGATGTGCGAGGCACTCCTCCCCGCCCTGCAGACCTTGCTGCGAGGCAAGAAGGTCAGGGTGAATCTGGCCACGATGGTGGAGATGGTGCAGACGTTGCATCGGGTGTGCCTGCAGCAAGCAAGTATGTATCTCCCTTCTTGGTTGCGTGTACAGACAGGTAGCCAGCAGGGGGGGGACGTGCAGCAGACAAGTTCATCTAGCAGTGAGGATAGTGATGTCTCTCTCACCCCTACCTTTGAGCAATGGGAGGCAGCTAGGGCACGCAAGAGGCAGGCACAGAGTCAGGGTGTGCAGGGGGCATGGACATGTCATCTTCACCAGCACATGTTGTGCAGGCACCTAACACCCCAGTGCAGCCAGCCACGCGTAGCAGGCCCTCACAGGTCTCCCCCAGCATCCCAACAACTGCCAATGCTGCTACATCCCCAGGCAGATCTTCTTCTCCCTCTCCCTCTTCACCCTCTCAGGATTGGCCAGTCTATAACGAGCATAGGCCAATTGACAGGATTATGGTGAGGGGGCTGCCAGAGGGGTATACTAGGCAGCAGGGTGCTCAGCTTCTTCTCTCTCTCAAGCTAGCTAGGGAGGAGCTGAATATCAAAAACTGGTTTGGGGCACTCATGCAGGGTGATTTCTTCCACCAATCCAATCCCTCCATCCAGCACTTGGTATCCATATATCAGCAAAGGTATCCCAGGTGGCAGGATACACAGGGTAGGGAGCCATGGGAGAATTTTCTGCGTGATCTGCATGACCTGCTGTCTGCTCCCACCACTGTTGACATGTACTCTGCGTTTAACTGGGTGAAAACCTATAAGGTAGAAACTCAGAACTATGTAGCAGAGATCAAGAAGTGGGAACTTGCAGTGAAGGCCCACCCCGAGGTTAGCAATCTAGATCACAAGTGGCTTGTTCATTCCCTGCTCGAGAAGCTTAACCTTGATCGTAACACCTTTGCCATGATCACCACAGGCTTGGCCACAGGCAGGGCAAGGGGCAGGGGAAGGGGAAGGGTAGGTCATCCCCCCCAGGGGGGAACGCTAACAAGTCTTCTGGGGCTGGGTCCTCCACCCCCAAGAAGGATGTGAAATGTGTGCGTTGTGGGCGTCGTGGACACAGCAAGGACAACTGCCACAAACACAAGGAGCACCTGGCGCACCTGGAGGTGCTCTGCCACAAGTGCCTGGGACCGCCTCACGGGGACCCCGCCAAGTGCACCAAGGAGCCGTGGCAGCCTCCTAAATGTAAGTCCTCACACCCTCACACGTGTCATGATGAGTCGTGTCCCCTACACCACCCAATATCCAGCTCCACTGCCCAGGCAGGGACACAGGATGGGAGGATGTTGACAGGATGTCAAGTTAACTCTGTTACCTCTCACTCTCCACCTTCATGCTCAGCTGTCAAGGCTGTAAGCAAGGTTGGCAAAGTGTTGAAGTATTACACAGAAACCTCTGACAGTGAACCCAGGTTCACCTCCTTGATACCCAAGGTGTCCAGGGTCATGACCCAAGCTCTTAGTAACATCAGTTATGAGGAGCTGGCATTGCAACTGCACTTACTGTATGGTCATGAGACATGTGCAGAGGTGGTAGCAGCTGCATTGGGAGGTACGGCACTCAGGAAGGCATGTCAGCTGATCAGAAAACACTGTCAGCACTGCCAAATGTATGCACCTAAACCACCCAAGTGGCATGTAGCTACACCACCTAAGTGCAAGGGCAGAGTGGTCGGGGATGTGTTCCATATTAAGGGACAGCCCTATCTGGCTTTAAAGGACGCATGGTCCAGGTACACAGCAATAGAACCTCTCCCTGGTATGGACAAGTCTCAGTTGCATAGAGCTATATTAATAGCACAAGCCAGGTACTACCCAGTAGAAGCACTGCTGTTAGATCAGCAATTTAGTTGCCTTGCTGGGGCAGAGGGCTGTGAAGCTATAGACCTGGCTGGGCTAGAAGATCATGAGAGACAAGGTATCATTGAGAGGGCAATTAGGTCTATCAAAACCTTGGTAGCCAAAGAAGGTGAGAACCTGTTAGCTGACAGTGGGTCATACGCTGATAGGGCACTGTGGGCTACTAAGATATGCCAGATACTCAATAGACGACCACTCCTGCAGACACCCTATGGTATTATCACACCAGATGGGTTACAGGCTGGGATATACCCACCTGAGGTACTAGCTGTGTACAATGCACAGCGTGCCCACGCTGCCAGCAGATTGGCAGCCAAGGATGCCAAGCATCCACGCCCCTCCTTCAAGGAAGGGGACACAGTTCTCTTCTATAAGGAGTCAGGGCTAGGGAAGGTTGGGACATGGTTAGGCCCAGCCACTATCCTTAAGTTTTCCAGCACAGGCAAGACTGTGCATGTGAAACACAATGACACTGGGCATGTGCACAAGTGCTCACCTCACAGGATTAAATTGTATTACACTCCACTGTCAGACGTGGCAGAGGAGGAAGAGCTGATGGTCGACAGCTCAGTACAGTTGCCTGGTATATCTGGAGTACCCAGTGAGTGGTTGTTTGGAACACACACTGGTGAGTGTGATAGCCACAACACATGTGCACCCCAGGTCACCCTCAGTGAGCCTAGCCAGCCACAGCAGGTTAGACCACCTGTCAACGAGGGCACTAACCAAGAAGGTGGTCAGCAAGACAGCACACCTTCAGCGGTACCAGCTCAACCCATACCTACCGTGTCCAAACATGGGCTAGCAGAAGCGGTCCGCATACTGCAAGCAGCGCATAGAGCCAAAGCTCACACTGCTGCAGGGTCAGCCAAAGTGAGTAGGGCAGGTCACAGCGACAACAATCCAGCTCTAGTCGCGGTTGACACCCAAGCTCAGGTTAGCATCATCAGTGCATTGGCTGTACCACACCTAGAGTTAGAGCCTTCCCCTTGGCAACGGGTGGCTGATTTCTCTGGGCAGGCTAGCTTGACTGTTAAAGGTCAGGTTACCTTAAACATTCTTGGTATCCCCACACCTTTTCAGGTACTGGAAGGATACACAGGAAATGCTTTGTTGGGTGATCCATTTATTTCTTACCCAGGTGTCACCATCTCTTGTGATAGGCTTGAGGTACAGGGCCTGGGTGGGGTGTCACTTGATCATTTTCAGGTACCACTCCAGACTTTGGTTGACACACAGCCAGCCACTGTCAAATTTGTTGCACCAAAGTATGCACCTGGGCACGAGCCACGTGTGGCAGATTTGGTGCACAGTCAGAAACTGCACCCCAAAGCATTTGGATTGGGAAAGTATGATGTTGCAAAAATGTCTCCCCTCTCCTATGAGCAGATTGTCCAGGACTGTCAAACTCAGGAAGGTTTCACTAAGTGGGTTGAAGCTTTTAGAAAGGCTATGGATGAATGGGTGGTTCCAGATCCACGTAGTCCCACCCACACACCTCCAGTCACTCCCTTAGAGCGTAAGCCCAACGGGAGCAAGCACCTAAGACTTAAGTTCGTGTGCAAGCACAAGCAAGCAGCAGATGGCTCTGTCATTTTCCATGCTAGGCCTTGTGTGACTGAGTTTAAGGGATCCACTGATTTGACAGAGGCAGACCTGTATACACCTGGCATTCAGCAAACTTCTCTTAAAATTTTGCTGTCTGTTTTTCTAGGGCACATCAATCAAGGTGATGATTATGTGTGCAAAGCCACTGACATTAAACGTGCATTTCTGAAAGGCTCACCTGAAATAGCTGAGCAAGTTTGGCATGGGAAGGTGTATGTGGTCAACACACCTCAGGTGTGGTCTAAGGATATCCCACAACCATTTCTGAAAGCCAACATAGGAGTGGAAGGTCTGCAATCTGCTCCTAGAATTTTCAGAATGTCAGCTCAAGCTGTGTTTGAGAAGCTAGGTGCTCGGTATGATGACATAGACCCTTGCTTCTTTGTTGTCCCTCACCCTCATGGCATGATCATGTTTGTGTGGCATGGGGATGATCAGCTTATTGCTGGGCCTAGGCAGGCTGTGGATGATTTTATTGCCAACGTGTCTAAGTCTTTTGAGATTGGCAAGCAGCTAGAGCTGGGCACCATTGCTATTAAGTTCTGTGGCACAATGTTGCAGCTTCAGAAGCAAGCAGATCAGTGGGTCTGTGCAATGTACTCTCCATCAGATTACATGCACAGTTGTAAGGAGTGCTGCAGACTAAAATCAAACCTTGTGACTGTCCCACCATTAGGGGCAAGCTGGGGTGGTTGTGTTCTACTTGTGCACCACACTTGGCAGTAGTCAGCAGGGTTGATGATGCAGTTCTTATGCAGGTAGGCCACAAGGCTATCAACAAGCTCCTGCAGGCTGGTCCACCCCTTATCTTGCATTCCCTGGAACTCTTTAAGCCCATTCACATTCAGGCTATAATGGACAGTTCCATGGAATCACGGCAGATTACTCAACTGCAGGCTAGGGAGGCTGGCTTATTTTTTGTACAAAATGCTGACAACCCATGTCACTCATCTCATGGTATAGCAGGCTACATAGGCGTAAAGCTGTTAGTAGCAATGCTGCTGAGTGCAGGGCAGTTGTGTCAGCTGTGCTACATGCCAGGTATCTCAATCATGTCCTGGTTTGGTTACAGAAGCAAGCAGGCAGTCAGGCTGGGGTGGTGGCTCACTTGCACACCGACAGTCAATCTCTCCTCAGTTTCCTTGACAACCCTTATGCTGTGCATACTGATTTGGACTGGGTGATCCTGAAACAGGAGTGCACCTACTGGGAGTCTACCAATCATGTGCCGGACAAGGCCAACGCCGCGGATGCGTTGACCAAGGTGCCCCAGCTAGCACCTGAGCAGTACCAACTGCTCTATCACATGATGAACCCCTACGGCAAGCAGGCCAGCCTGCCCCCGCCGGTAGACACCTAGTCCACCCCTCCCCAGGGAGGGTGGCTAGTCTCCCCACCCCTACTATGGGGCAACCCCTGTCAGGGGGTAGGGGTACCCAGACCCGGGCCCAGGCCACGGGGTGTCTTATCATCAGCACTAGCTCCTGGGGAGGAGCTGAACCTGTATGCCTTGTAAGCCCTGTTTTATGGTGAATAAAATGGAGTCTCTTTGACCTCGTCTCTTTCATGGAATTTCGTTAGCTCATCTCTTGGGAGGTGAGCTGTCATATCCTTCACAAGTGTGTCATTGTGTCAGTCATGGTGACAGTACTTGTACATGGCATTGTTATGTGGCTGGGTCATGTTCATGGTTACCTTGTACATGTGCATGTGCATGTGCATGTAGCGTGTGACAGTCTTAGTCCTGTGACTGTGCCTGTTGTGTTTTATGCTGCCATCTGGTCCCAGGACCTGTGGTAGGGTGATGGGCAGTCCACCCATTCGCCATGTGCAAATCAAGTGGAGAACCAGTTCCCACTTGTCAGTTGCCTGTGCTTACCACCATGTGGCACTCACAGGTATCTGGCTGCTCTGGCCCAGGTCAGCAGTGGCGAAACATCAGGTCCTAAGCACCTGGGGAAGACCTCTGGTTTCACTAGAGTCATCCCATTGGTTTTTGGGAAGTGGATGTTGCATGGGGTTCCATCCACAAGTGGCAATCAAGCCCCCCTTTTTCTACCATCTGCAGTGACAGATGCCAGGGAAATGACGACAATTCGCTCCTTCAAAGATGGAAACTGGGCACTCCTTATATGCTGTGACATGTGACTTGCATGACGTCCTGTGTGACGAATGGCCGCAGTACCTCATTTATGTTTTCCCCACTATTGAGGGGGAGGAACCCCCGTAGTGCTTGGCAGGGTTAAATCAGCAGTCAGCATCAGTATAGTCCGTTTCTGGGGCCCTTCTCTAATCCAGTTGTGACTGTATGGGCTCTGGTTGCCTTGCAACGGTTGGTAGGTCAGACTTGGAGCATGTTCCAATCTGAAAGAAAACATAATGGGAGTTAGCTGAGATACCTCGAGGCTGACTTGTGGCCGGAGCCACACAGGGGAACATACAGTGTGACCGGAGTTATTCTGGCGGAGACAGAATAACGGTGCCGAGCGCCGGTTGTGGCGCGACGCACACACGTGTACGCAAGTTACGTAGCTAGCAACTAGTCTAGTGGACGTTGTGCGTAGTAACGTAGCTCCAGGTCTAGAAGCCTCTAGAACCTGGACACGTGGCGGACAAGTGAGCGTAGTCCAGTTGTCCTAGGGATCTCGTGTGAGTGATGTGTCCACGACATATAATGTGTGCCCACATATGGAGTGAATAATGACAAGGAACGCCCGATCCCTGGCGTTGCTGCAGCCATCATTCTCACACTGAGTCCCCAACGTCTCCGACGTACATCTATATATCTAACTCCGGGGCCCGGTGGGGACCCGGCAGGGGACCCAGCGAGACCGGGGGCGGGCCGAGAGGAAGCGCAGTCCCAGGGGGCGGCACAACAGCCCGGCACAACGGGCAGCGCGGCACGGAGTGGAGCAAGCTGCGCGCGATGCACGCTTGATGGAATGTGTGGCCGCACGCGGGCAGGCGACACAAGCCATCCCCCGGCCGGAAGGGCTCAAGGCAGATGGCACAGGAGCCCGACTCGGGGTCGTCCCCCTCCAGAAGGGACCGGACATGAGGGGGGGGCGGGTCCCAGCCGGCCTCCCAGCAACCCGGGAGAGCGGCAATCTGGGCGCGCGAGAGGATGCGGACCGGTTGGTCAGCCGCGGGGTGCCATTCGTGCGGGATGCCTGCCAACTCCAGGATGTCGTGGAGGAAGGCAGAAACAGGCGTCCCCGCGGTTAGATATATACTGATTCAATAAAACATTTCGGCGATTTTGTTCCCGGCATTGATAATCAAAAGCTGCTAGCAGGCCAAGGACTTCAAAAGTGGCAATAGATCGATGTAGGTCGTCGATAAACTTGTCTAGTCGAAATATTCCGGTCGCAAAATTCGTGCGTAGCCTGCAGGCATCGGACAAAGTGCACGCAACAGCAGGAGTCGGTTGAGTTCGAAGCACGGCTGACAAAAAATTTCGGCGCAAAGTCCGTCCGGCGGAAGATTCGCTCGGCTGCCAATCTTTCGGCAAGAATTTCGGCGCAATGTCCGGTTTTCGGACGATTGAAACTAGCGTTTTTTTCTTGCAAAAATCTACCCCATTCCGCGTGGGACCACCCGTCAGCTTCAGTGAGCTGGAAGAAGCTGCACAGGATAGCGAGGCGGTGGTTGTTCATTGGCCGGGCGAGGGCCCTCTCCAGGTCGTCGGCGGGGATGGGCCCAAAGGGCCCACGGAGCTTGCGTTCTTGTGCTAAGAAATGCACTATTTCGGCGCAGTCTTCCTTCGTCAGGTCCAGCCAACGAAGTCAAGAAAAGAATCCGTAGCCGGCTGGGAGGAAAGTTCGCAATGTGTGTTCGTGGCAGGGTTTCTTGGGCTCTGGTGAGGCGCAGTTGGCGATGGGTTTGCTGGCGATGGGTTTGCGCTTCCAGGGGGCTCGGAAAGGAGGATGGCGAGTGGGTTCAATGGGCTGGGAGCTGCGGAAAGCTCCTTTCCAAACCTCGTTTGGCTGTTGGAGTCGTCATAGCTGCTTGTCACGTGCGTAACTTTCTTGATACTGCATTTCAGCCGTAACCGATTATACTGGCGAGTGCGTCTTAGCAAGGCGCATCGAATGCAAGTGCTCTGACTGAATTTAGGGCTCGATCAGACGCAAAAGATCTGAGCTCCGCCGTCAGCCATCGATCCTTGCAGGATCGAAGTAGATCTCATCCTCATCCTCATGATTCCTCGAATCCTCATGATTCCTCATCAGTTAACGTACAGTAAAGAATTTACGTTAGATGGATAGTGATTGTTAGGCTCTTTCCAACGGCACCTTGAACGCCTCATTTGGTTACGGGACGTTCAAGTTATGACGTTTCCTTGGCTGCATGTGCCGCGCACCAATGTGGGCGCGTGTAGGCACAGGATGTAGTGTCACTTTGATAGTCCGTAGGACGTTGACAGGACTTGCATGTACAGGACTTGATGCTCAATTGATAGGTGAGCGCGCCAGTCTGAGCGCGTCAGGACCTATTATCACGAGTTTGTGGAAGGCCGGGCTAGAGGGGTTTCCTAGTTTGTAGTAACGGTGGTACAAATTACTACCAAATCTGGATAGGTACTGACCTCAGCCTGGCTTGTATGAATCCTGAGCTTATCACTCAGTGACGACATGGGCTCCCCAGTTTGGCTAACATTTGTCAGGGCTCTCGAAGTCTTTGGGGGATTTAAAAGAGAAAGGACCGGCTCCCTGGCGCGCGCCACCACATGAACGGGCGCCTGTGATAACTGGAAGACCAGGAACTCACAATATTAGTTAGTACGTTCATGGACTCCTCTATCTAAGCTCCTCGATGACTAAGTGAAGACCTACCACCAGGTTCCCAAAGAAAGGGTTGGGATGTCATGTGGGTCAGAGGGTAACCTTTGAACCAATGAGCAGGCCTAGCTAGTCTTGGGGGTGTTTCCTCAAGTTCCAAAAGAAAGGGCAGGTCTGCCGGGTCTCTGCATGGGAGAGAGCAGATGTCTGTGGCTTGTGGGGGCAGGGCTGATCTAGGTTCTTAGTCTGGTCCAAGCTCCAAAACAAGAAAGGGTTGGAGTAAGCGTATTGGGACACCAATGAGTTAACGCCAAGCGCATTGGCGTGTTCCTGATTCGGCATATCTCTGCGATTCCAGCGGCACCGGAACGAGTTCATTCCGACAAGTATCAAGAAAGTTATGGCGTTCCGACTTCCCTGTCGCGCGCGAGCGCGAGCCGGCTGTTCTTCTAAGTCGGGCGTGAATATTTGCCAACTGCCGCGGTTACCTGAGCGACACTCATCGATGCAGAGCTCACCTCAAGGAGCTATATTGACGAACCAAACCCGTGTTTCCAGAGAAGGAGGTGCCGCGGAGGTACCTCGTGTCGCCATGGTGATGGAGCAGCAAAGGGAAATCTTCTGCTACAACTGCGGGCAGCCCGGGCACACACGCCGCGCATGTAAGGGTAAGGTTGTCGCTAATTCTGAGTCCTTCCCTCCTTGCACTTTTTGTAGCAAGACTAACCATCTGGCTAAGGATTGCTACTTTCGCAAGTGCAAGTCTTGTGGCAGTCATTTGCGCAGCAACTCGTCAGCAGAGCTTGTGAGCTCCTGGTCCTTGCCGGCTGGAATGACCCTAGGCTGCTGGCTAGCAACCTTTATCCTCACACCAGGCCTACGACCCTCGATAGGCTCGCCACTCGTCGTGACGACCAAGGTTCGTGTGTGAAGACGCTCGTTGCCTCGTTGAGCCTCGAGCTATATGCAACCTCGTTCCATCCTTGTTCCTCGGTCATGAGCAACGCTGGGCAACGCTACATTGCCAGAGCCTCGTATCGCTGCCTTGCATCCTCGTTGCAGGCAGCATACAGGAATCTCTGGCTATCCTGTGTCTAGGACAGCACAGGACCTGCCACAGTCCTGCAAGGACGTACATCCTTGCAGACCTGCTGGCTGGTTACTGGCTTCTACTAGCCACAGTACCGTTGAGCCCTCAGTACACTGTGTCCCAGTCACGTGAGAGTCCAGGCTAAGCCTGTGCAGGCACGGCCTGCCACGTGTCCTGTCCACTATGCCCTGAGTGTGCCCCGCCCTCGCCCACCGGTCGGCAGTACTTCGGGACTTGATAACTTTCTAGTCCCTTGTCTGTTCTAGGCGGTTGACACGGCGTTGGAAAGGTCTCCTCAACCTGCATCCATCTAGCACATTGGTGCCCCAATATGCTAACTCAGTCCTGGTCATATTGCGTCTGCCTGCAGGAGTAAGACTGGCGCTGGACCTAAGGATACCCAGATGGAAGTGCTCAAGCTGCTGCAGCAGATCTCCCAAGCCGGCAAGAGCGGTGCCCTTCGTGGTGGTGACGCTTCTCAGCCGCGTGGTGGTGACGCTTCCCACCTGCGTGGTAGTGATGCTTCTCAGCCGCGTGGTGGTAGTAGCTCTCATGGCCGCAAGAGGAAGCAGCAGCAGAAAAACTAAATGATCCTCTCTGTTTATATAACCCCTACAGCGTCCTTATGGACGTTGATGAGAGTGGTTTCATGGCAGAAGAGGCCTGCCAGGTGGTAGGGGCTCCAGCAGTAACTCCTACTGACCGTATAGCTGCCCCAGTGAGCAGCAGTAAAAGTGCCCCTGTTTGTGGCATTCCTATCCATGCCTGGAATAAAAAGAGTACCCCAGAGGGAACTCTTTCTGTAAACAATACATGTGGATCTGCTCCTGTTTGTAGACAGATGCCACACAGTGTTGTCAATGCAGGTGCCCAAGTGAGCAACATATCTGTGAACAATACATGTGGTGCAGCTCCTGCTTGTAGCCAAGCACCCATTCATATTGTTAGCAGTCAAGCTCCTCAGAGCAATAATCCATGTTATATTGATAATAAAAACTTGGACTCTTGCTCTGCCAGGAACGTGGATGCCCGTCCATGTCCTGAAGAGCCATCACCTAATGATTGTATTAATCTTAGGATTTTGGCTAAGAGTTTGCATGATGCCTGTGGCCATGGAAACAATGCCATTAGGCTTGTTCAAGCCATTAATAACAAGGCTCTCTGGCAGGCTTATCAAGATGTCAGAGAACACTGTGTGTGCCAACTGTGTGCTAACAAGCCTTCCAAACGTCATGCAAAGCATCCTGCAAATGGTAGGGGTAATCTACAAGCTGATATCCTCTACTTCACCAATTACAGGCAATTGCCTTACTTGGTGGCTGTGGATGAATGGTCAGGCTACATTGGAATTGAACCTATGGCAGCAGAGGATGAGAATACCCTCCATGCCGCAGTTCTTGTTATTCTGCAGAAGTTTGCAGTCATTCACAAGCTGCAGATGGACTTGCAGTTTAACTGCCAGACCAAATACTCTGATCTGCCTTTCCTAAGGATTGTGGGTCGTGAAGATCATCAAGCCCAAGGCAAGGTTGACAGATATATACAGGAGCTTAAGAATCGGGGTTCTTTGAACGGAGTTTCTTCTATACGTGAATGCGGGAACAAGAGGCCGCTGGATGAGCGGCTTATAGGTCGCAGTGTTTACTCGTAGCTGTTTGGCTAGAGCTTTTGTGATTAGTAGATGCAATATAGTGCATGGTTGAAAAATGAATTAAATAAAATGTGCGTTCCGCGCTTGGGTTGATTATACCCGGGCGGAACGGGGCGTGAGGTGCAGTGCCCCTGAAAAGAACAACCTACGCATTATTTAATACTAGCCGTGCAGATTCGGGATATTCTACCCCCGGTCTGTACGGTTAGCGTCTTACTAGCATCCACTAAACATAAGGGTTTAATGACGTCAGTTAGCTAGGGATAAGGGAGGTTTTGCGACTAAAAGCCGCTCTGGCTGGTTTTGTCGGCCTCTTTCTTTGCTCTTTGTCGTTGCGGCGGCAGCCGCAGCTATGGGTGCTGCGGAGCAAAATCCCAAAAGCACTGGTTGCACTGGCCACTTGGCCAGTGGTGAGACTTCCAGTTGTTAACCGGCCAGGCGTAGTTCCTCGCCCGGTTAACTAAAAGAAAAGAAAAAGATTACCTCCGGTCCGCACCTTTTCCCCAGCTTGGGGTCTTTGGTGGGCCGGATGCCGTGACAGGTGCTCAACTGTCGCTTGGTCGGCCCAGTGCGCGAGCTGGTGCTCCGTACCTGGGGATGCTTGCACCCCGGGTTGGAGCCGGATGGCTGGCACTGGCGACCCGTGTCTCGGTCCGCGGCCTGCGGCTTTTTCTTCGGAAATTGCTGCTGGCCAGCAAACTTTGCAATTGCCTTCCGCCGAGGGGGGGTGGTTGGGGCTGGGGACGGCGATGGGAAAAGCGCCTAAGCTAGAAATTTTTTCCCCACGCATAGAAACCTCGGGGGGAATGCGGTCTTGGCTGAACGGACTCTCGTTCAGCCAGGTGCCTGGGGCTGTGGCCTCGGGCATCCGGGCTGGCGGGGCCTGGGCTAGGTCCACGTTTTTTCTCGAAGCACCCCGGGTCTATGGGGAGACGGCCATAGCGGTACCGACTCGGGGCCCCGAGAGGGGTCATGATAGGCTGGCCGTGCGCAATCGCAGTGCAAATGCGCTGGGCCTTTTTGGGCCTGGCCATGCATCCACAGCCGCCGGGCACACGCCTCCCGATGTGGGGGGCTCCCGTTTTGCGGCAGGGCGGTCACTTGTGACAACGAGCAAGGTGGAGTGCGGCTTCAAGGGAAAGCCAGGGCGGGGGTGATTGGGCAACGTACTTCATGAAGGGCCTTGAACGGCGTGCCTCCGGGCATGTCAATTAGTGTCACATGTATGCTTCCACTTATTGTTTTAATGAAGATGCTGGTTTTTGTGGGAGCTACGTGGGACATGAATCGGGGTTCTTTGAACGGAGTTTCTTCTATACGTGAATGCGGGAACAAGAGGCCGCTGGATGAGCGGCTTATAGGTCGCAGTGTTTACTCGTAGCTGTTTGGCTAGAGCTTTTGTGATTAGTAGATGCAATATAGTGCATGGTTGAAAAATGAATTAAATAAAATGTGCGTTCCGCGCTTGGGTTGATTATACCCGGGCGGAACGGGGCGTGAGGTGCAGTGCCCCTGAAAAGAACAACCTACGCATTATTTAATACTAGCCGTGCAGATTCAGGATATTCTACCCCCGGTCTGTACGGTTAGCGTCTTACTAGCATCCACTAAACATAAGGGTTTAATGACGTCAGTTAGCTAGGGATAAGGGAGGTTTTGCGACTAAAAGCCGCTCTGGCTGGTTTTGTCGGCCTCTTTCTTTGCTCCCCACCCACCCACCCTTGTCTTGGTTGCCTCTAGGGCAACGTACTTCATGAAGGGCCTTGAACGGCGTGCCTCCGGACATGAAGTTGGTAATGTCTGGGGATTATCCTGAGATGTTTAAACCAACTTTTGCTGTCAGGTGTTTGGGTCCTGCAAAAGTGGAAAACACCATGAACAACCGTTTTCATGCTTTCAAAGTGCGTTGTGTTCCATGGTTGGTCTCACCTCGTGGACTAGCAGGTGGCCTCTACCCTGATGACATAATGCAGGCATGGAGTAAGCAGAGGTGGGCACAGTATGCTCATCTCTGTGAAAAGGATAAACAGAGAGGAGAATCATTAAAATTTAAGGTGGGAGACCAGGTGATCTTCCACAAAGAAAATGCTCCTGGTAAACGCGGTTATTGGCAGGGTCCAGGGACCATAACCTCAGTTGACCCGGAGATGAAAACTGCTGATGTGGTCTGGAATGGTACCACTTATCATCTGGCTTGGAATAGATTGAAGAGAGATCCAATGAACGTTCAATTTAATGAAGAAAATCCCCTGGTGAATATGGCCCCTGAAGAGGCATCTGGATCTCCCAATCTTTCCTGTCCACCTTTGGCCAGTGAACAGGCTGGACTCCAACTACCAGAAAGGGCGGCCTCCCATCAACTGGAGCCTACTACTCAGCAAGCTCAGCCTAGAACATTGACTGGGATATCACAGGATGATATATTTGAAGCTGACTTGTTGGATAATAGGGTGTCTGATCAGCACCGGAAGCTCCGGCCGTTGGAACATGGGCTTGAGACCCCTGGGCAGGTGGATAACATATTTCAGTCTGAACAGCCAAAGCTTGGATTCAATTACCCTGGTAATAAGCCATTGCCCTTGGAGACTGATGGGAAAATACCAGCCCAAGGAAGACAAGCTGAGGAGGGGTTGTCCAGGTTGAACACTCAGCTCGGCAAGAGAGGCAATCCTCAAGAGCTTCGGGATATTGTAAAGAAGCTCAAGCCCTCACTAAAGATTGCCAAAATAACTTCTCTTCTAGAGAAGGGCATGGACCTTGATGGCTTTGATGTGGATACCAAAGCAGAGGTCTCTGTCACCTCGCCCTTTAATGCTTTGCTGGATAAGTATTCCCTTGAACCCAGTCCATGGACTATTGTCCAAGACTTTGCGGGTAACACTGATCATCAAGTTCTTGGGAATATCACTATCCCATTCTTGGGTGAGTCTTTGACACTTTGTGTTGTTGATGGCTATAAGGGCCCACTCTCATTGGCCAGCCATTTTTGGTGACTCCCGGTGTTACCATTGTTGATGGCCCCAATAACACAAAGAGTCTCCTAAAAACCCATTGTGACCCAATTCCTCTGGAATCATTCAGATGTTCTTGCCTCTTGAAATATTCCAGAAGGCAAATTGGAAGACCGCCTGTGTCGGTTCAGTAATAAAAGGAGCAGAATGGGGAAGGGATATACCCCAGCTTCTGAGCTGGTAGAACCCGCCCAGCTCAGTGTGACTTCTCTTGGTCTCACAAAAAGGTCATTTGCTGCTCATAGCCCCATGTCCTTTGATGATGTAGACCTGGATTGTCACACTTTCGCTGGCCTTGAGGCCTGGCGACTAGCATTGGCGCGTGCGCTCCAGGAGTGGCAAACGCTGGATGTTTTTGAAGGCATTTCAGAACCTCCACCCAATGCTCAAATGCTTCAGTTGCGTTTTGTATGCAAGATGAAGAGCAAGCTTGGTGAGCCTCCCATACCAAACGCACGTCCAGTCGTAACCCAGTTCCATGGTACTACAGACTTTGATAAGGAGGAGCTGTACACTCCTGGCCTGTCACATCCTGTTCTCAGGCTTATTCTTAGTCTGTACCTTGGTGCTTTGGACTATGGCTTGGATTATGGAGCAGAAATTGATGACTTCACCAGGGCCTTTTTGCATGGTGATCCTCAGGTGGCCAGAGCCACTTGGCAAGCTCAAAGACCCTGTTGTGTTAAGACCCCAGCATGCTGGATAGCTGAAGTAGGTCATCCCTACATGCAGCCTAAAGTGGGCTGGGAAGGACTGGTCAGCAGTCCAGTCATCTGGTATGAAACCATTGCTCCTGCCATCCAGGAGAGATGTCAGATGCAACAATCTCATCTTGCTTATTGTCTCTTTGTGGGGCAATCCAAGGGACAACCCACCTGGGCTACCTTACATGGAGATGACATGCAACGCATTGGTCCCAAGGGATGGTTGAATGAGACCTATAAAAGGCTCAATGACAAGTCCCCTATTGGTACCAGAGCATGGTTTACTAAAAACAGCCAGGTACCTTACTGTGGCATTGGCTGTACCCTTTTCCAAGATGACAAAGGATGGCTGCAATCGGCGAAGGGGTATAAAGAGAAACTGATAACTCAGTTGCCCAAGAGAGTAACTGAGGAGAATGCCCCTACGGTTAAAGGTCAACTAGGTTGGCTGGCTGCCACAACTAACCCTGACCTGGCAGTACAGAGTAGGATGCCAGACTCTGTTGTTGTAGGAGAAGGAAGGAGGCGCCTGGAGAGCTGCCTCAATGAATCTCCTGACTTGGTGTTGTCCGGTGTAGACTGGCATGGGCGTATCATCATAGACGCCTACACAGATGCTAGCCAAGAGTCTAGATCTGCCAACAAGATTGGTGCCAGAGCCGGATGCCTGATCACCATCAGGAATGAAGGCAAACAGCCCTCGTTGGTATACTGGTCCAGTAACCTTCAGAGGAGGCGGTTTGCTGGCATTGACACAGCCGAGTGCAGGGCATACGCGATGTGCATTCGCGACGCCATATACATAAGAGAGCTACTCTTATGGTGTCTGAGTCAGATAAGACCTCAACCTGTGATTGATGTCAGGGTTTATTGTGATAATAAGCCCGTGGTCTCTTTTATCAAGAATGAGAGGGCCACTACTACTGACTTGGACTACCTTGTGGCAAAGGAGTTGTCCAGCCACTGTATGACCATACATCTGCCAGGACATTCAAATCCTGCTGATGCTATGACCAAGCTTCCACGACTGGCCCTTAATGGGTACCAGTTGCTGCGGTCCATGATGGCTGGGAAACCCTTGTCATAAGGAGTAATCTGGGAGCCTGAGCCTAACTAATGCTCCTCCTGTAGGTTTTTATCCCCCTGGAGGTTTTATCCTCTCTGGAGAAGAGGTTTTCCTTCAGATTTGGGTTTTCCCTACAGCAGGTTACACCAACCATGCATGCAATGATGAGATGCAAGCTCCATAAGACCCAAGTGAGTCTCCATTGCCCTCACATGTGAAAGTGAACTGGCCAGGTGCGGCCGAACATCAATGAATACATCTAAGCCACATCACTTTCACAAGGGAAAGAATGGCTGGAGTTGGTTGGAGACCCATCTAGGGTCCACATGGGTCCTCAGAGATAGGGGATCTTGTACAGATTACTACAATATGCTTTATTGTAGTATTGGACCAATGGCTGTACTTCACTAGTATGTAACGTGCCAAGCCAATCGGCCAGACACGTCGGGAAAGATCGTTTCTGTCTACGGGACTATCGTCCCGGTTTGTTGCCTGCCTGAGTAGAAAGGGTGATCACTATCCTATGGGCTACTTGCTGTCATCACAGCGTAGGCCCAGAAGCATTATAACAATTACCTTCTTGTATTCTTGCAATTGCAGTTGTACAAGGTTGTGTGTGGAACACGATTGAATTAAAAGGAATATATTCGTAGCTCAGATTAACTGAGGTGTGTGAGTCGGCGGATTGGAGGACGACTGTCTTGTCCATTGTCCTCGCACGCCTTTATGCCAAGCAGTGCCACTAGGTCGGCACTCTGCACCAGCTGGCTGATCCACTTGTGTGGCCCAAATTCACCCGTCACTAAGTTACGGCCTGAAGTTCATTGTAGTGTGCCGAGCTACGGGTCGAACATAGGGCTGATCGACCTCTAACCATGTCCGTGGTAACCATCGTTACGTTATGCCATCGGACACACATCATCGATATATATCCCAATGTCACCAATCTTGATCTAGGTCTCAACTGTCGGCACCTTCGTATACACATGCAGAGATGTGCCGGAAGGCATGGACTTCAAACCACCTTAGGTATCTATCTCTTTTTGCACGTACCTTTTTATACCATATTTCTTTTGCCAAACTTTCTCGTGCTCACTAGGTTCGACCCTAGCCGGCACGCTACACTCCTCCCCCCCCATCGGGGAAGGGAGCCCACTCCCTTCAAGCGAAGGGTACAAATAGTTTGGCTCATGTGCTATCCAGACCTTGGCCTCGTTGCCTTCTCCCTAGGCTTCCCTTAGTCACTCATCAAGCCGGGTATCCGCTGGAGCCCACCCTATATAGTGATTCGAGGCGGGCGCGCACGATCGGGGGCACGATCGGACGGCGGGCGCGCACGATCCTATAGCCACAGCAATCGGGGGGCACGATCCTGGGCACTAGCGATCGGAGGGGGCCGCGCTCGAGTAGGGACTCTCCCCACGGATAGACCTGCCCCGGCAGGATTTGTTTCCTTAGGTCGCCCAAGTGTCCAGCTCTAAGACCTTGGTCCCTAACTATCTACCGGGCCGAAGAACCCGGGCGGGCGTAAGGCCCTCCTATACTACCGAGGAAGCCCTCGGTCGGGCCTAGAGCCCTGAGATGGAACATAGGGCTATAGGAGCGTTCATGAGCTGGTCCCGCCAGGCCTTAAGCTTCAGCCTATATGATTTCAGGCATCCGCCCTGGGTTACACCAGTTTCATGAACAATCCTATACCCGTTCCTTGAGAGCAGCTTATATCCGCTCAACATTCATAGAGGGTGGATCCGGCAAGCCTATAATAGCTGTTGATCGTGCCGGTCCATTTGGTGGATTGAAGACACATATTGTGATGCCAGGCGACTGTGAGGCAGGTAGTCCTGGCCGTTGCTGGGATGTCTGGCCATGCGCCAGACTAGCTTGATGATGATCAGTTACTTGAAGTCTATGCTGAAATCGTGACGATACGTATCACAGTTGCTTGGAGTTGTTGTCGTCTGAATTGTCGACTGAATCAGGAGAAGCCGTACGTGAACCGGTGGCTGTGTTGATGGCGTGCAGCTCGGTCATGTCGGAGAATAACCGCATGTTGATGGTGCAGTCAGACCGTGCACCGCTGAATTGATTACTTGATGTAGCGTCGATCCCTTGTTCGGCGACGGGGAAAACAGCGTTCAGCGACGAAGAGTGCATGATGGGCGCCACTCAAACCTGCAAAATTGTGTGCAAATGATGGGTTGGTTGCGCTTGTGGTCGTGCAGAAGCATGGCATATACAAACAAAGGTCAGGCTGATTCTCGGGGTGGCAAGAAGCCAGCCCCAAGAGAAAGAAGGGAGACAGCAACTGCATGACTATTACAACTTAGACCATGCACAGCTGAAACAGACAATAAGACTCCACATATGGTAACTTTCTGGAATGATGCCAACTGCTATCACGTGTCCATTAATTAATTAATTAATGCCAAATGCTGAGGACAGCCATCGCTGGCCAGCAGCCGTGCAGGGAAAAGAAAAGACAACTAGTACCAGACAGATATGTCAAGTACTATATTCTGACACCTGAACTGGCCCTTCACTTGATGTCGTTTCATCATAACCTTGTCAGACTCCTCCCCCCCCTAAATGGATCTGGAGACAGTACCATGCTGTCGACAGATTTGTCGCGCCCACACGACACACTAACTAAGCATTAGTCAATGTGTCAATGCGACGGTGGTATATAATAGGCAGCAATACCTAAGTTGCGGCAAGCCATTACGCATGTCACAAGAAGGATCGATCCTCGTCTTCACGGCCAAACACAACATTGAGCAGAGGCTACCCGACGGCTATAAAAAGGAAATGGGGGTTTGGTCGGCACTGAGCAACTAATAGGCAGACATGACAAGTGGTGAATCAGTGTCAGACCTCCCGGCCGCAGCATTTCGGAATGGTTGCCGACTATGCGGCAGACCTACATGCCCGGCCTTAGCCTGGCAGCATCCTCCTGGCAGCCAGGGAAGAAGGGAACAGGTTGGTTGATCGATCGTTCCCAAAGAAAGGTTGACTGAGTATCAAACCGCAATGCAAAGCTAGGGGTCCACATGATCATGGTCAATAGTTTGCTGACATGTCACCGGGCGTGCCTGCTCCTCTCCTCAACTTTGGGCCATTGCGCTTCATGTGACCGATCTCCTGGCAATAGAAGCACCGCATATGCCAGCTGCGGGTATTGAGTAGAGCATTGACCTGGGAGTCATTCTGCTCGTCGCCGATCTGAGATCTCGTCCTCATCTTGCTCCTTCTCAGCTGGGGATTCCTCCGCGTGGTCGCCTTCTTCTGCAGAATTCGACGCGTCAGTACCGCGCCGCGTCGAGCGTGCAGTCCTACTAGCCATGTGGTCGTCGGCTGCAGTGAGGAGATATGCTTTGACCTTGGACATGTCCCACAGATGCCACGGGGTGTCTGCGAACTTCTTCCAAGCCTCCAGCTGCAGCTCAGGGTGGATGGCCTCCATGAGGCGGATCTTGTACTCGTGGCCCGACACATCCAATAGGCGACTCGCCATCTCGTCAAACTCTACCTCAAACTCGCGGTAGGGCATGTCACCCTGTCTGAATGCGCCAAAGGCGATGCGCTCCTGGAACTCCGCGTCTGGTGGGACGAGCTTCTGCTGAATTCGTTCCATCAGCTCGTGGATATCCTTGGGGTAGGACTGTGACGCGATGCTATCGCAGTGAAGCAATCGTGTAACTGAGATGTCCATGGCCTGGGTGATGATCAAGTCGGTCAAGTCCTCGGTGGACAGATCCCAGTTGTGGTAATTCGACCAGAATGTGACGGCCTTGTTCACCAGCCTAGCCCACTCCTGGATGTCTCGCGGCTTCATGCTCTTGTTACGTTGGGGATGTGCTTGAAGTCGGGCATGGGGTCTGCCTCCGACTGGCTGAACTTCCATTGTACGCGGTACTTGCGCACCATGCCCCTGCCTCGCTTCTGATCGCGGTGGGCCACAGTGGCCTCCACCTCATTCTCTACCTCTCCCGTCTCTGGGTTGTGTTCTAGCGGCGCAGGGGCGTCTACCCTAGGTACCCGGGAACGTGCTCTTGTTGTGGTACAGTTTTAACTGGTCTCTAGCTGTGGAACGTGTTATTCTGCACCTGCCAAGTGGAGGGCACGTCTACCCGGAACATGCAGTCCTTTAACTTGTCCACCACCGGATACGGGCCGAGGAAGATTGGCTTCAACTTTGTCTTAAGCCCTTCCTCCACCTTCTGGGCGAAACGACCTAGTTGAGGACCCTCCACGAGGACCAAGTCCCCGATTTCTATCGCGGGCGTGCGAGCATCAATCGCGGCTCTCAAGCGCCCCAGGCGTTTGTCTCGTGTGGCTTGGTATCCCAAAACCGCACTTTCCTGTGCCTGCTTCATGTGCTCAAGCATCTCCCTTGACACACCTCGCACCGTCGTGCGTATGGTTGCGTCCTGGCTGGGCATCTGGCTGGCCAGCATTTTGGCTGGGGTGAGGGGGTGCTGTCCTGTGTCCAGGAAAAATGGCGTATAGCCGTGGGCAGCCTGGGACGAGTTGTTAAGGGCAAACTCGACAAACCCAATGAACTTCATCCCAGTTGTCGGCTTGTCGCCTCGCCCCTTGCCTGTAGTGGCGCATGGTCTCCTCCACTACCCGGTTAAGTCGTTCTACCAGATGTGTAGAGGAGCTGTGGTATGCGGTCCCGAGGGAGACCTTGGTGCCCAGGGGTCCGAAGAACTCTTGCCAAAACGTGGCAGTGAACAGCTTGTCGCGGTCGGAGATAAACTGGCGACTCAGCCCATGGTACTTGAAGACATTGTCTAGATAGCTCTAGTCGGACGCAATCCTGCGCGGTGAGTGTCAGGGGACAAGGCACCAGATGGCACCTGCGGGTCAACCGATCGAGGAACACCAGAATCTGCTCGTTACCCGACGGGGTCCTTTTGAATGGACCAACAAAGTCCATCATCAGGCTATCCCAAGGTTGCAGCGGATCAGGTAATGAGTGGGGGGTGGCCTGCGACCCGGTGTTGCGCGGCTTCATCAATTGGCACGAATGGCATGTGCGCACATCTTCCAGTGCCTCCTGCTTCATGCCAGGCCAAAAGAATAGCCGTCGCAGGTGGCTTAGGACCCGATGGGTGCCCTGATGACCTCCCAAGGGAGAGCCGTGGAGCTCATGCAAGAGCGCGGCTCTAGCGATGGGTGGTATATACAGCCGCCATTGATCCCCGGGTCCCGTCATCACGTACAAGAACCCGTCTTGGAACTTGCAGGGGAGTCCGTTCATCTGCTGCGGGTGCACTGCAATGGCTGCCTGCGCCTCGGGTTCGGTCACCGTGAACCTACTGACGATGCGCTCCAAGTCGGACGTTATCTTAAAGCTCTCCGTGTTGCCTTCAGGTACGGGCAGCTTTTCCAAGTCGTCCAGCTCCTGGCGAATGGTGGTGTCGCCTGGTTGCGAGGTTGTGACTCGCCTAGCCATGGTTCGCGTGAGCGCATTGATGTCTGCAACGAAGCCGAAGTTTCTGTCGACAAGAAGGGGCTCGCCAAGTGGTGTGAGGCTAAAGCCGCCTACTGGTGGGACCGCATGACTGGGAGGGATCCGGTGATGAAACCCCTCCCCCCCCCATCGGGGTGGGCGCGTCCTCGTGCTCGTCGAGGGGCCAAGGGGCCAAAACGTCAGGGGTGGTATGGTCCTCATGGAAGAGGAACCGTGAGGTCAAGGATCCGTCCGACACGTCATACGGCAGGACATGACCCATGGTGGGCACACAAACGGTGTGCAGCACATCCAAGTCCTCATAGAACTGGTAGTCTGCGCGGCGGGAAAGCGCGTCCGGGACAACTGTGTCCTCACCCTTCACATATTGATTGCGAAAGGGGGCGAACTGGGACAGATACTCCATCCCTGACTATGATGATCTTGGACCATGCCCCCATCGGGACGGCCCACGCCCCCATCGGGACGGGTGCTCAGACTATCGTCCAATGGCACATGTTGTTGAGCGAGCCTACGACCCTAGCGTAGCATCCGGACATCTATGTCGTCGTCCGAGGGGAGCTCGGTCAGGGGAGCTCGCGGTGCGCCATCGGTTTCAAAGTGCTACTCTTATCGTGCAATTTTGGGTGTGCTAGCCTATTAGGTGTTTAACTCGTCGTCTGTCCCTGGTCCTCTACGGAGGACTGAGTTGAACTCAGTCCTCTCTAGAGGACCGAGTTTTTGGGTTTCGTAGAAAATTCGCCCCGGTCAGAATGTTTGACAAAAAATTTCTCTCAAAATTTATTCAAATACTACGTGAAAAGATCTTTCTTGGACATATTTTTGGGATTTTTTTGGATTTGGTATGCGCGGCTAACTGTACGGTCAAAGTACAGGTGGTAAGGGTACTTTTCCACGTGAAACGCGAGTTCCGGAAATGCACGACCTAGCCATGGCGGCTCGCGCCCATGCATGCAGTTTACGTTTGCGGACGAGTTAGCCGTCCAAACTCAGTAAATAGATTTAAAATGCCCTAAAGATGATATAAATCAATTTTTAGCTCGCGGGGATGCGATTTACCCGGTGTCGGCACTGTTCTTGCTGGAAAAAACTGCGATAAGGCAGGTCGACGGAATTGATGACTGCGCTTGCTTTCCGGCGCAATTTCAATGGCTGATAGGTTTCTTTCTACATTTTAACATGAATTGTATTAGAATATATTGAGTGACAGTATAGATTTGATGATCTCGACCATTCTGTCACGTCATGGTCTATGTGCCGCAAAGTGCCACTTTTGCGGGCACCGCCTGGGCCAAGGTAACGCCAGCCGTGCCAGGTAAAGCCGGATAATCGTTGCCTCTTCGTTCCTTGATGTTTGTACATGAGTTTAAGCTTGCGAGGCGTTGTCAGGTTCAAGTCTTGATGCTCTTTCTTGACCGTTGCCTGCCCCTCTCTAAAACCCCCTTTTCAGATGATGTTAGCAGGCATTTGCCTTAACCCAGTGTAGTTGTGCAGGGTTTTAGGAGCTGTGCAGGTTTAAACACCTTCATAGATGTTAGTTATTCTTTTGCTACGTTCATACTGCATGATTGTGTGGCCACGGGCTGCGTCAAGGGTGCATTCAAGCTTTTACGGGTGAGTGAAAAGTCTTGGTGACAAACCACTGCCATCATGTGCCAGCAACTATGTTGGCCACATCATGGCAAGGCAAAACAGTTATAGCCATATCTATTGTTGTTTGAAACAATGGAAATATGCTTAACCTACCCATTATATTGGTGGTTGGCACTTATAACATAACCCTTTGTTGGTAGGTATCCAAGCCCATTCCCTACATGCATGCATAGGCTCTCACTACATGATAAGGTATGATATACCTGAAGTATGATGATGCAAGTGTGTTGTCCTGTAATGCTTGAAGGGAAATGAGTTGATTGGGATGGTTGGTGGCCACGGTGATGTAGTATGACCGCACTTACATGCTAGCAAAGTTAGCAAAAGCCCCATTCCTCTCCTGAGGACTGAGAGTTTTTTAATTGTTTCAGGCAGTTGCAGTGGCCAAATGGAGCCCAGTTTTTTGCCACGCTTCAAGAACTATGTTGTTTACGTGCCTATATTTTTTCTTCATGCACCAGGATTTGATTGAATTTTTCCCACTCGTTCTTATCCCGAAAAATGCAAATTCGCGAGGGGCGCCCAACGTCCGTGTAATTTTCAGGTGTTCGGGTCAAGTTTTCACATATGCAGTATTTTTGCCAACAAAATGATATCTAGTACACCCCAGATCCACATCAAAACATTTGGGATGGACCCCCCACCTAGTCGCTACACGCGGTTGAAAATTGTCAACTCAGTCCTCCTGTGAGGACTGAGTTGGGACAGACGACGAGTTAAGTGCAGCACTCAAGGCCGGTTGCCGGGGTCACGGGTCCCCACACCCCAACTACCCACCCGACCCTTAGACAAGTCCACACACACACCACTCACACACACTTTTATAGCACTTAGTACTATTATTAGTCCTACCCTTGGATCGTGGTCAACTTATACGGCTAATTTTAGGTCTAATGTTTTGTTTTATGAATCGTATAAGTTTAGGACCCTCAATAGGGTTGCATGTACATCAAAATGCAATACATAGCTTGCTGGATGTATACGTCAAGCCCTAGTTGTTTGTACCAAATATCCTCCTATTCTTGCCCATCGGCAAGGCACAAGGAAGACACGTGGTTTGAGCCCATCGGCTGAAAGGGAAGGAAAATGCCACTATACCCCTTTTTGGTCCGTATCACAATATTACAATATAAGGTTTGTATATGCAACCAAACGGATTACAAAAAAAGAAATGGCATTTTTGTTCCAACCCATCGGTCAGAATTCTCACCTTGGATTGAGCCGGTTCTGAGGGGGTCGGCCCAAGACTGTGAAAAGAAAAGAAAAGAAAGGTGCAGCCGGAAAACAAATGCTAATCCGCACAGTAAGGAAGCGGTAGTGCAAGAAAAAAGGAAATTCCGTCACGGTTCCTCCATCGAGGGCCGTTAAGGAATTACCGCTCCATAATGCATGGAAAACAAACGAAATGACGAAAGGAAGAAGCAGGAATATAGACAGCCCTGACTTTCGTCAGAGCAACCTTGCCGGCCAGCTACCTCGCGATTTCGTGTCCACCCGTCCTCTCGCCAGCAGGAGGGCCGCTTGCTTATTCACGTGCCTGTCTGTGATGACCTGCACAGGGGGTGGTGCGCAGCTAGTGCAACACAGCCCAGCGGAGTATAACAAAAGGTAGCCGACCATCGCCGGATCTATCTAAACTGAGTCGACCATCGTCGACTGTCACTGTTGCAATATTCGTAAATCAGATTTCGGCAATTCCGACCATTGCCGGAATGCCTGCAAGATAATGCATCAACTAACTACTCAGGCAACGAAATGGAAAACAAGAAAACAAACCTCCGATTCCAGTGTAACGTGCCAAACCCATCGGCCAGGCACGTTGGGAAAGATCGTTTCTGTCTACGGGACTATCGTCCCGGTTTGTTGCCTGCCTGAGTAGAAAGGGTGATCACTATCCTACTATGGGCTACTTGCTGTCATCACAGCGTAGGCCCAGAAGCATTATAACAATTACCTTCTTGTATTCTTGCAATTGCAGTTGTACAAGGTTGTGTGTCGAACACGATTGAATTAAAAGGAATATATTCGTAGCTCAGATTAACTGAGGTGTGTGAGTCGGCGGATTGGAGGACGACTGTCTTGTCCATAGTCCTCGCACGCCTTTATGCCAAGCAGTGCCACTAGGTCGGCACTCTGCACCAGCTGGCTGATCCACTTGTGTGGCCCAAATTCACCCGTCACTAAGTTACGGCCTGAAGTTCATTGTAGTGTGCCGAGCTACGGGTCGAACATAGGGCTGATCGACCTCTAACCATGTCCGTGGTAACCATCGTTACGTTATGCCATCGGACACACATCATCGATATACGAAGGCAAAATGAAAAAAGTTAAAACGTTAGCCGCCGACAATCTGGAGCGTACGATGATGGATCCAACGGACGCGATAAACCCGCTAAGTTAGCGGCTCGGGTCGTCCGTCCAGAATACTACAAAATACTACACATAAACAACCAATCCAAAACAAGCAAACTACGGAAAACAAACGGCCTTCGGCCCCAACGGTCACAAATCCAACGGAAACGACCCGAAATCGATAACACCACCGAAACGACGCAGCCGCAGGCCACGCCGCCGGACGAAAAACAAAGTGACGTGCTCCGCGAGCAATTTGCTGGCTGGCGATGGCAGGAAACGTACGCTAGAAAATTGGGATGGGGAATGCGCAGCCATGGTTTTATACGTCACAATTTTATGTTTGAAGAGCAAGTACGAAATTTTCTGAGCTGGAGGTGCGTCAACGGAGTGATACCTGCGTGGGAGAGGTCCGCGTCGCTATGGCGACCTGGAAATGGAATGTCGTTGTAGATTTAGGTATTGTAGTATCATGCTTAATTGCTTTACGTACTGGGTGCCTAGTAAAATCAGTTTGCTGTTCGTGGAAGGCGTGGGGTGGGGCCGACGAGTTTCTGGTGTCATCATATTGGAAAGAACGCTGGATTTTTTGCCACGGGACGTAACTGGCGATGCCGATGGTGAGGCGTACTACCTACCGGGGTACTACCTGCTCTCTTTCTGATGCATTTTCATGGTTGCGTTCTTTCCTTTTCGCCGAATCCACCTAGTCGCAGCAAAGACATAGCGTAGCGTTGCGTTTTATTTTCTTAGCCGTGCAGGACACCATCTTCATGGTCCTTCGAATGTCCGTTAACGTCCGTTGCCCAAGGATCTGTGATGCTTTTTTCTGGAATATACTGGGCTTGGAAAGCCCCTCTGGATGCTTGCCTGGTCACGGGTTTGGGGCGTCATTTACATTCACGGTGCTTTCTGCGTAAGCTGACTTGCTTCGCACGTGGATTTTCACTGGACTGAAGAGCGCGTCTGCTAGCATGTTTACGTGGTGTATAAGGTGATCAATCAACTATTTGTTTATAGAAGGTGTGACAATAGAAGGTGTGTTATAGATTGCTTCATCAAGCATGTCAAAAGTAATCTCCACTCGCTTACAACCTGAATTTTGCTTGTAATCTCCACTCGCTTACAACCTGAATTTTGCTTTGCTGGGTCTGCTGTGTTTGTGTCTCACTGTGCAGGCTATCCCCTTTGTTGATCAACCAGGTGCTTTTTGGTGGCAGCGGGGCCATATACTCTTCTTGGCGTTTTTCATCCATGGCATGTCAACGGCAACGCATGCATGCCAGCCCCTAAACAAGAAAACACTAAGTCACCAAAGAATGGAATTCAGGGCATGGTCATGAGCAGGGTAACAGCAGCATTAATATTAAATGGGCATGATGTCAACAGAACATTCCTAAAAAGGTAGGGAAACATGCCATGACCTATACCCAGATGTTGCTGGACGACCTAGTGGTCCCAGCCCAGTTTGAGTACCGCATCCACTCTCTCTCCCGTCTTTGGACTGCCATGCAGGACAAGACGCGGTGGAAGAAGATTGTCAAGGCGCACACGCCAGCCCCTGTGGGCAAGCCGCCTCCCCCCAAACGGAGGAGCCGTTTTGATGAGTAGCGTAGATAGGCTTTTCTAGACTAGATATAGCTTAGAGTTAGGTTAGTTCGATTACGCGGCTTCCTCCACACCACCCATCCAACCTGGAATATGTGCTACATGATCTCCCAACGGAGACATGTTATAATTTAATTTAATTTTAATGTCAACAGGAAAACACTAAGTCACGTGAGGAAAGTCTTTTTATGATCCCAAACAGCCTGGACGTGGCCGTGTGCCAAATTACTTTGTGTAGTCCGCGCATTTCCGGCGCAAGTCGCCGGCCGGACCTTGTGACAGCGCCAGAATCATGATTAACATTGTATGACTTTTGTAGGTAGAAAAATGTCTGTGGAGACGCTGTGCGTCGCGCTTAAATATTTTAATATAATTTTAATGAAAAGTTTGAAATGTTTCGTAAACCTTACCTAAGCTTAGCCGCTAGGCGGCTAAGCTTAGCCAAACCACATGTGCACATCGATATAGTCTCAAAAAAAAAAAAAAAAGTTATATCCCAATGTCACCAATCTTGATCTAGGTCTCAACTGTCGGCACCTTCGTATACACATGCAGAGATGTGCCGGAAGGCATGGACTTCAAACCACCTTAGGTATCTATCTCTTTTTGCACGTACCTTTTTATACCATATTTCTTTTGCCAAACTTTCTCGTGCTCACTAGGTTCGACCCTAGCCGGCACGCTACATAGTACTCGCCAATGGGATAACGCCACGTAGAATGTATGGGCGTCTCCCTGGCCTCCACGTCACCGGCTGGTCTAGGGCCGGTGTAGTCCTGTCAAGAGGACTGAGCCGACTATCGTCCAATCATATGCGCATCTATGCCTTGGAACCTTCTAGAGGATTCTAGAAGTATCTAACACGTGGCATGTACTGAACTACATGGAATACATGTCGACGTAGGATATTCAGCAAGACTGATGAAGGTGCCAAGCGCAACAGGTTCATATGCGCAACGAAGACGAATTATGTAACAACAGCAATAACGTATGAGAACAATAAAGAGAACGTTCATTCCATGCTTTCTGATTTACATCGGCATTCCATTTATTTGCAACTCGTGGAACTTCCTGATCAGGGTGCTACAGCTGTATCGAGCCCTCAGGGTGACCCTGGCCCGGCCCCTGGGGTACCTTCACATACGGTGGTTGGGCAAGCAGGCGGACAGGCTGCACCTCCGGAACGGCCCGACGCCAGGCCTAGGGGTGTGCGTCTATCAGATATTGTACAGGCTTTGCAAAGAGCCAAGAAGGAGCCTAAGGTGTCCAAGCTTGTCCAGTTGGATGATCTGAGGTAGCTGCCATGGAAATAGATACCAATGCACAGGTTTCTGTCATGGGACCTCAGCATACAGGAGAACTGCTGGTCGGTGAACCAAGTTGCCCCTGGGTGTCTGATTTCAGTGGTAGGACGCATCTAAGGGTGTTGGGAGAGGTTACTGCCCCTGTCATGGGTGTGGATGTGACCTTCCTTGTCCTACAGAACTATGATGGCCCTGTGATTTTGGGTCAGAATTTTCTGGGCAATCCTGGAATTTCTATCAGAGCTACAGCTCTGAGAAGAGATGGCTGGGGGATGATTCCCCTAGAAAATTTCAGGACAACATTTCCAATCAGGTGCAGGGCCAAGCCGGTCAAGGGTGTAAAATGGGATGAAGGGGAGGTGCCCCCAGCAGCCAGTTTGGTGATTCCAGCTGTGTTGCACCCCAGCAGTATTGGCATAACTCACACGAGCCTTGCTGCACACTCTCCTTTGACATATGACCAGCTAGTCCAAGAGATGAGCTCGCCTACTTTGTTTGAGGCTTGGAAGCTCGCCTTCTCCAAGGCATTGGAGGAGTGGTTGCAGTTTGAGTTTGAATGTGCTGCACCAACAGACAGGCGTCCCCCAGCATCAAGGAAGCTTGCTTTGAGATTTGTGCTGAAGAGGAAGGTTGTGGATGAGGTATCAGTGCCCCATGTCAGGCCTGTCCTGAATGAGTATCACGGCACGGGGAGTCTGCTAGGAGAGGAGCTTTACACGCCAGGAATGTTACACGACACATGGAGAATTTCGCTATGTCTCTACGTGGGGTTACTAAACAGGGGAGCAGCTAATAATGTCATCAGTGCTGCTGGACTTCAAGAGGGCATTTTTAAAATCTGATCCAGAAGTGGCCAGGAGGGTGTGGAAACAGGATGAGCCTTACTGTGTTGAGGTGCCTGCTATCTGGAAGCTGGCGCTGCATCAACATTTCCTGGTTATTCTGAAGGGCCTGGATTCAAGGACTCAGGTCGAGCCCAATCATCTGGAGACTCACGCTGCAGGAAGCTCTGATCAGTGAGTGTGGCTTGAGAGTGTCTTCAGTTGATCCCTGTTTGTTGCTGGCCCAATGGGAGGGTCTGCCAGTGTATGCTAGTTTGCATGGAGATGATCTGCATTTGCTAGCCCCCACGACCTGGCTGAAGAAGTTTATTCCTGTCATCAGTGGCAAGTTTTCACTGGGCAAGGAGCTGTGGCAGGAGCCCAACAAGCCTGTAGTGTTTTGTGGAATGCAGGCTACCCTGTTCAGGAGGGATGGGGAGTGGAGTATCAGGCTTCAGGCTGGAGGATCTGATTATAAACAGACCATTGTGAAGGCCTTGCCAGAGAAGATCACCCAGGCTGCAGGACCTGAGTTGAGAGGCATGTGGGCCTGGTTTGCCAGCATCTGTGGTCTGTCTTTGATGGTCCATAGCAGAATGCCTGATGATGTGCTTGAGGATGAGAAGCCTCGAGTCATAGCCCGATTGGTGGAGAGTACCCCTGATCTGATTTTGTCTGGGATTGACTTTGCCCAGCCTATCAACTAGGAGATCTTTGTTGACAGTTCCATGGATGCTCGCCAGGTTAATTACCAAGGTCAGGGGGAGATCTGCTGCTCTGTTTGCTTTTTATCAGAGCAGGGCAAGTTTGTTCAGCTGGTACAGCAGACTGCAGAAGAGGGTCTGTATCAGTTCAGATGTGGCAGAATGCAGGGCCATATGCGAGGGGATCCAGTCCAGCTTGTACATAAAGGAGTTAATGCTGGAGCTGGCTTCAGTTATGTCAAAAATCCTAATAATGCGTCAACGAATGAGTTCAAATGTTGCGGCACAACTCATTTCATTAATACAATCAAAGACGCATATATAGAATTTAAGGACCGTGACCGGTGTCCATTGCCAAGCCACAAGGCAACTGGCCCACCATCAGGTAACGTGAAAAGGTGCACGCCGACCTCTTAAACAATGTCCAATGTCGGCTGCACACATTATCCCTACGTTAACTTAACACATAAAGTGTCTCGACTTGAACAACTGGCACACAAAATCCACTAGGCAATGCTGCGAATATTCGGCACCAATATTTGACCCCACTATTGCGCGGCGCTAGGAGTTAGCCACCGCCAAATGGCACGAGATACTCACGCCCTACAAGTCGTACCATGCAACCACAAGGTAGAGCCGAGTTAATCCTAACTTCGGCACCTAATATCTTTGTGCATACTCAACTGTCCGTCATAAGAAAAGTACCGCCGGAAAGAACACGGCATAACCCTGCATTCTATGACTCGAATTTTTGTGAAGGCCGAGAAGCTAAGTGCGCAGGAGCCCAGCTGCCGAGAAGCCAAGTGCCGCAGAGCCGAGAAGCCAAGTGCGCAGGAGCCCAGAGCCGAGAAGCCAGTGCCATCCACGAGTTAAGGAAATCGGGATTTTTTGTTCCGGTTCATGTCATCGGGTTCTGATGCTAAGCCCTGTATTCAAAAGCACACATTCGGGTTTTTTGTTGCTAATCCCCATGTCCAAAAGCACAAGTGTTAACCTCGCCTAAGCTCCAGTTTTTTGTTGCAATGGTTCACCATGGAATGTTATCCCAAGTAAGGGGGGCTAAACACCCTACCTAAGCTAGAGGGAAAGTTACAACCATAGGATTATACCATAGTACTGGCTAGTTGAGCAAGGGGGGTGTCAAGGGTATATTTTACCCTGATGTGCCCAACTACCTGTTTATATTTAATTCTGGCCGTCATGTTGTAAACGGAGGATTAATTAGGGTTGCGTCATTATTAATCGCACCCGCCTACCGTATTTCAGGCCGATACTTAAATAGGTTAGGAAGGGCTCGCCGTGATAATTACGGCACAGTTTATAGCACTAGAAATAGTGCCGTATAGCGAAAGTTATTGTATGCCGAAGTTGTACTATTTCCGGCACAAGACTCAACGCAATGTAGGTGCCGATGGTACCATCCTCGGCCCACTATTCCGTGTTGGATATTTATTACCGACACGAGTTACTAGCTGCCCCGTACTTAATGCGCTGGCATGTTAGCAAGACTTCTAGAATGTACGACTCTGAAGTTAAGTCGTTAAGTTATTGTCTTGCGCATAGCCGCCACCTTTGGTGGATATAGGCACGATGTTTGTGCACGTTGCCTTTACCTTACCTGTCCTAGCTGTCAGCTATGGACGATAATGGTCCCCACCGGGGAGCCACAGCATAGCTTTGGTGGTATGACCGGTGGCAGCCGGATTTCGTTAATGCCATGATAAATAAAGCGTAATCTATTTTATTGTCAATCAATTTCGGCCTATGAAGGCTAAAATATTCTAACACAAATTAATTATATGAGGGGGGGGTCAAGAAAATGACCTAGGAGTAGTCTCGAAATTATATATTGCATGTGTAACTCATCTCAACTTTGTTACCATAGCCAGTTTTTATTGCGGAGCCTGAGGCATAATTGTTAAGGAGACAACCCAAAGGTTAAATGCTACGTTGCCTGCCTGAAAGCTGGCAAGTCACAAAACCACGCAATATTGGCCGTCCAGCTAGGAGCGGCGCATTCGTGGGCGTTGCCGATGCATTTGGCCCATACATGGGTGAAGGGCGCGGCGCCCAGCACTTGGTACTCTACCTAGTATATCAGATTTCTTTCCACAAGTGCATACGGCTCAACTTAAACATTTTGTCACGCCTTGTTAGTGCGTCCGCTAGTATCATTTATGGACACAGCCACGCAAGCAATGATCCAAGTAATTCTGACACCGTAGGTACGAAAAGTATTGTGCCGAAATTACAACTTCGGCACTCTGTAACTTTTTCTATACGGCACTATTTTCAGTGCTACAAATTGTGCCGGAAATATCACAGCAAGCCCTACTTAGCCTATTAATTATATCAGCCAAATATACGGCAGGCGGGTGCGATTATTAGGGACGCAAACCCTAATACCTCCGTGTACATCAGGATGGCCACAAACACAATTATCTCACATAGGCAGTTGGGCACATGATCATAGGGTCAAAAACCCTGACACCCCCCTTGCTCAACTAGCCGGGTAGCCGGGTATACAACAGGTTCCCTGACGCCCCCCTTGCACGGCTATCCTGATGTTAAGGACAGACAGGGACCAAAAGACGGTTGTTACAAACACAAAGATGACTGGAGCCCCCAAGTGTCCCTGGTGTCTATTTGTCCAGAGGCCTCAATTGAGGCTTTTTGGCTCAATTGAGGCCTTTTTCACCAAGACCACCTGAGGACGGTCATTTTGGCGGGAAGGACCGGTCCTATGGGTCATCCGGCCCCAGTGGCGCGAATCTGGTATATGTGCTGAGCGTCCCGACCCATTGGGGTCGACAGGGGTCGACGGTTACAGAAAGATATGTGAGGTGGAAAAGTACCTATTTTTGTGGTTTTCATGCAACGAGAGCGTGCAATTTCGTGAATGTGCGGCCATGGCGTCGTACACTATAAACGACCGTGTGTCGACGTTTGCTCGAAATTTCGACGAGGCAGGGGCTCGTCGGGCAGACAAATGGTCCGTGCAGCTAGCCCGACGCCTCAGAGTGTCGGCAGTGGATTTACAGATTCACGGGACCGTGATTAACGTAATCAGTGACAGTTCCGTCAAGGTCAGGTGGGACGTAGATGGCGATGAGAACGTCATAGCCACCCGGCTGCTGCTGCCATATAATGCGCCAGCGACCACGCCAACCGAGGGGGGGGGTGTTGGGACAGCCGCCAACGAAGGGGCGCTAGTTATATTTCAGGATCCGGACGAGGAACCTGAGGATGAGGAGGAGGGGTTTAGCGACCCAGATGAGGACAGTTCCGACGATGAGCGCGCGCGCGCGCCCGAGCTGTGGGCGCGCTTACACACGAAGGACAATCGCGCAGACCCTCCCCCCGTCTTCGTACCACAATGGACGACCACGCCAGCGACTGTCCGGCAGGATGAGCGCTTGGTATCGTACCATGACAAGTTCAGCACGCCGCAGCTTAACGGCTTTTCCAACGCTGCCACCTCCAGTGCTGGAGCGTATGTGCGCTTCATGGTGCCGGCAATCGATGAATTTTGTGCGAAGATGACTGCCGCCGGCCGGGAGAAGGGCTATGGTGACGAATGGACAGTGACGCCGCCAGTTTTTTGGCAATTCATCGGCATTCGCTGCCTCATGATGGCATACCCTGCTGTCGGCGGCTTCCGCGCCTACTGGGAGCAAAGCAACGTCGTCAACTACAATTTCGGCCGCTTCATGCCCCGTCACCTTTTCGAGAAGCTGTCCTGGACTTTTTCGTTTCCTGCACATGATGTGGGCGCCGAGAGCGACCTTTTTGCCGGCGTGAGAAGGTGGTATGACACAGTCAATGCCCACCTGGCGGAGCGCATTACCCCTGGCACGGTTGTCGTGTGCGACGAGTCCATGATCACCTGGCTGGGCAAGGGCATGCCTGGGCTGATGGTGGTGGCCCGCAAGCCCAAGCCCATCGGCCGTGAGTTGAAGACGGTGGCGGATGGCTGCTCCAAGATGCTCCTGGGCATGGAGATGCAGGAGGGCAAGGAGCACATGAGGGACAAGGAGTACAATGCAGAATGGGGCAACTCTACCGGCGTGGTGCTTCGCCTTGTCAAGTCCCTCTTCGGCACGGGCCGGGTGGTCATCGCTGACTCGTGGTTCGGCAGCGTGAAGACGGCGGTGGCGCTGAGGGAGCACGGCCTATATGGCGTGCTGAACGTGAAGACTGGGCACCGCAACTTCCCCAAGGATGCCCTCTTCGCTGGGCTGAAGAAGCGCGGGGACCACGTGGCCTACACAGCGACGGCCGAGCTGTCCGATGGCACGGACATGAACCTGTTTGCATGCGGCCATCAGTCCAAGCTGCCCCTGCTCTTGGTGGCATCCTGCTCCACCACCCTGGCCGGGAAGCCCCAGGTGAAGAACTGGACCACCACAGATGGTGTGCTGCACAACATCACCACCCCGCAGCCCAAGGTGGCCGAGCTGTATCGCTCCTACATGGGGGTCATTGACCACCACAATGCCCTGCGCCAGGGTGGGGTCGCCATGTCCGACATCTGGGGTACCAAGGACCCAGTTGTACGCGAGATTAGCGAGTCTCTGTCAATGCTGATCACCAATGGCTTCTTTGCCATGCGCCAGTTTGTCCCCGGCTTCACCAAGTCGTACCGGGACTACCTCGTGGAGGCAGGGCTGGACCTGGTGAATAACGAGCGCTTGAGGGAGGCCAGGGCCACTATGGCCACTCTCGAGCTTGACCGCGAGGACCCCGATGGCCACACACTCCAAAAACTGGACTGCCAAAGTGGGTGCAGCCAGTGTGAGTTCAAGGCAGGGTTTTACTGTGTGCAGTGCTCCGCGGCCGGCCCCCGCCGTGTGAACGTGTGTGCACCCTCCGGCAAGCATGCCAGGGCCTGCTATGCTGACCACGTGGCGGGCAAGCCTCGCAAGGCCCGCAAGTCACGTTAAATGCATAGGGAACTCAGTTATAGTGCCTTTTTCATGCATGTGTCCATGGGCATGTTGTGCTTATGGTGCCGCCGCAGCGACACCCTGTTTTATGAGGTCATAATTTAATAGGTATTGGGCCTATATGACTGATGTTAAGTGCTGGGAACCCCAAAATAATCATAATAATGCATGGCCTGTGCCCATATTTGGAATAAAGTTTGTTTTGCTATATGCAATTATCAATATAAAAAAGGCCTCAATTGAGGCCTTTTCCTGGACATTGGGACACTGGGAGTGCGCTGCAGCCGGTGATTTCTGGTACTGGTTGCTGGTGACTGGTACTTGTCACTGATGAGGCAGATATGCTGGCAGTTACTCCTGCTCCTGCCCGCCACGTCTGGTCGGGGTGGGTGACTGCGGCAATGCCTAGAGACAGGGGTGCTCAGGTGCTGCTGCAGCTCTGAAGACGCCACGTCTGGTCGCTGGGTGCAGCTGGCAGCTGAAGCTACTGCGTGCTGTCTCAGGTGTGGAACCCATAGGGGATGTCCATGGTGTTGCCAGGGGGAGTGGTATCCGTGGTGCCGGTGAAGGTAAAATGGGCTGCTGGCTGTCCCCCGTCGGTGTGATTGGCACGGGTGGGACGCAGGTGAGGGTACTTGTGCCAGCAGGTATCCGCCTCGTGAGAGAAGCGGCCACAGTGGGTGCACTTGACAGATGCATCACGAGTAGGTCCCCCGCGGTTGCCCCCGCCCCCGCGTCCGCGGCCACGGTGGGTGTGGTAGGCGGTGCCTGAGTGCGCCTCCTCGGCAGATTTGGTGCCGTGAACAATATCCCAGGCCTTGAGAAGAGCGGCCTTGGTTTCTTGAAGTGTTGCGAACCCGACCCTTGGAACGGGCGCAACAATGGAATAAATTATGTATTTTGGCTTGTTGTCATAGTCCGTAGGACTTTGGGACTCATTTCGGGACTTAATTTGGGAATTGTCCCTTGGTCAGGACTTTTGTATGGAACTATGATAGTTTGTGTGATTCGGACCGGTTATTTTGGGCCTAGGTTGATGTACGAGATCTTCTAGAGCTAGTAAGCCGGTGCAGTCGCGCCGCGCTGCGTACTTTATAGCTGGTTGAGATATTGTACCCATGCGTGGATTCTGTAGCCTGGCGAGGGTCGATGTCGACCCGAGGATCTTGTGTGGACTGCATGTTTCGGAATTCTCTGGAAGGCCGGCGCCATGTCGGCGCCCCTTGCCAGCCTGGTGGCAGACCTAGGTGAAATTGGTCCGAGGACGAGAGTCTCGTCCTCTTGGTTCGGAATAAAGTGTGTGTTTTCACCTGTCTGAACCTGGGGCATAATTCCAACTGCATTTGGTAGCTCCATCCTAAATGTGGATTGTGTAGATTAATGCAATATTAATCAACGCGAGCCGTAACAGGCCTAAAGCCACGCCTGTTCCGTTAATCCCACTCCCAGAGAGTGGTCGTGGTTAGCCAAGAAACCGGGAATAACCTACCTTAACAATAGGATCTTTCGCACGACCCAGATGGGTTCGTTACACTGGTTATCGGAGGTTAGGTTAGGGTGGTTTAACATGGCGGCCCAGAGCCGGATTTAGCTTAGCAAAGGCCCAGAGCCGACAGGGTTCATCCCGCCCAGCAAAGGCGGTTGCCAGATCCCGGTGACGCTCAGGACAGCTATAGCCACAGCCGGAACGCCATCCAAGACCTCTTAACCCGTTGAGGGGTGTCTAAGGACGCTAGACGTCCATGCAAGTGGTAAGATTTCCCTGATTTCCCTCTTGCTCCCCCCCCTGTCTTACCCACGCGCGTAGCAACGGGGTATATGTTTTATGTCGTGTCCGATTTCATGTTCGTGACTGTTGGTACCCACGTTGCCCCAGAGGCCAACGTTCGTGAGCCGTGGGCGGACCCCCAGAGGGCAACGCTGCCTACGGCTCGAGGGTAGTCACCGGCTGGCCGTTGCCTTACTGTGTTGCCGGTGGCTGTACCTCAACGTTCTTCGTATTGTTTGTGAACGTTTTGTTTCTGCCTTGTGCTTCTCTCTCGCTGTGAGCACGTCACCTGCACGTAGAGGTATCCTGGGTGGGCTTTCCTCCCTTTCTTTCCCCTTCCTGCATTGCATGCTTGAACACCGTGTGATATTGCTTTATACCTAATCGGTAGTTCATGGGAACCTCCCGCAGCAGACGTAATAATGAAGGAGGATATAGGCGTATTAATCAAGGAGGTAGATCCCAATACCTATACTACGCAGTAGCACATGACGGGGCCACAGGCCAACCAGGCATTTTCTATAGTTGGGCTGCGTGTAGCAATCATATTAAGGATAAGGTCTTACACCCAGCGTCGTTAGCTAGATGGCAGGGATTTAATACATTAGCTGAGGCAGATCAGTTTATTAGGGATAATATGCCCCTCCCAGAAGGGCTGCACCAGACTAGGCGTGGCACCCAGTTACCTGCACAGGATGTGTTGCATGCACTGGAGCAGCTTCACCTGGGCCCAGCCGCTAGGGCATAAGCATTACTACCGCTTCTAGATACTAGTATAGAGTGAGCCTGCTATTAGCTTAGATACCATAGTTAGTCGATAATATTAGTACTATTAGAAGCATTAGTTGTGGCTTCTGCTCTTTTCTCTCTTGCCTGCCTGTGTTTGGGGAGGTACTGTGTAAGGTACTGTGTAAGGTGCTGGTACGGTACGAGGGCCCAGAATGCCCAAGAAGAAAAAGCAAGGTGGTGGTAACACGTCGCCCCCAGAGGGCCAGAACATTAGATCGTCCCCAGAGGACAATAGAGCAGGGCAGGAAGTATCCAGCACGTCCAGTCACGGTTCCAGAAGATCTAGCAAGTCCAGTAGGAGCTCCAGAGGCTCCCGGAGATCCGATGCAGCCGCTAGGGATACCGCAGAACGGCAGGCGACCCTGGAGTCGCAGCTAGAACAAGCTGCCTTAGGGTTTGATCAGCAACAGCAGTCGCCGCAGCGACAACAATTGTCTCAGCAGTCGCCGCAGCGACAGCCTCAGTCTCAGCAGTCTCCGCCGTCGCGACAGATGCAGCAGCAGCAGCAGCAGCAGCAACAGCAGCGACAGCAACAGCAGACGCAGCAGCAATCGCGACCGGTATTGACCCAGCATATGGGTAACTGGGACAGGGTACCTCCTACGCAGCGACCACCCTATGTGGAAGTCGTGCAGGAGGCTGATGAGGAGATAGAGGTCGCGGCTAGCCCGGTAGCTAGTTCGCCGTTTGCCCCTCCGGCTGAGTTCGTGCAATCCTCCCAATTGGGGGTAGGCCGCCCGCGCCTGACTCACCCTTGGGCAGGGCGTGGCCGCGGCGGGTCGGGGCTGGGTCATGGAAGGGATCCCCGTCGGGTCTCCTTTGGAGCGAACGAGAGCTGGTCGCGACCCCCGCCACGGGCGTTAGGGTCGGCGCACGTGCAGACCGATCCTGAGGACGCGGACTACGATCCCCCGGGCCCCTTCCCCACGGTACCCACCTCCCTCCCCACAAGGAGCGCGCCCACCAACGCCAATTTCAGTCGGCTGCCCCTGGACGACCCCGGTTATGAGCATCCCACGTCCGTTCGCGTTCGGCGTGAGTCAGCCCCCTTTGCGTCACAGTGGGTGTCCGCTGACTACGCGCCCCGCCGAGAATCCGGCGACCTCGATCCCGAGCGTGAGGAGGACACCTTTGTGTCCCTACGTGGGCATGACCAGCCTGCAGGACGGGGCTCTCAACAGGAGATGCGGGCGCGTCGGCACGAGCCCCTCACCTTTTCCAGCCCCGCGTACTGCAGCAAGGGCGGCCCCTTGCGTCCTGACCCTGTCAAGGCCCCGCCTATGCCAGATTTTAAGGCGGTGCCCAAGCTCCATGCGGGCATGACTCCCCGTGAGATCGACGAGTGGGCCCGTATGTGGCAACAGTTGTACACCGTCTGGTGTGAACACCATGAGTGGCAGCTGGCCACCAAGGTTTTGATCCCCTACGTGGTGGTGAAGTGTATGGACCCATCAGTGGTCGGGATGCTTAACGTTGAGAGTGTGGCGGCCCAGTCATACCCGCAGACGGTCGAGGAACTGCACGAGCGCATCCGGCGCAAGCTCATCCCTCCCGGCTATCGACTGACCGAGCGGTTTGAGTTCGGCCGCCTACGTCAAGGCAACACTGACTTGGCGGAGTTCCTCACCACCTTTGACTCCTTTGCGGCGCGGCTGACCGGGGACCTGACGTGGACCGAGTACAAGATTCGGTTTTTGGAGGCCATCCATCCTGACCTCCTCGCTGAGGTTAAGAAGCACTATGCCGAGGTTCCCTGGGACAAGCTTGACATCCACGCTGTCCAGCAGTACCTTCTACAGGTGGCCGACGTCGTCAAGCAGCCGCGCTACACCAGCACCCGCCGGTTCGCCTCATCCACGATGACACGCCGTGTCCACTTCACTGAGGTGGAACCCGCCCCGTCGGAGGGGGAGGAGTCCAATGACGACGAGCAGCCGGCTGCCCAACTGCACGCCATCGATGCGTCCAAGGCCCGCTGTTTCATGTGTCACGAGGTCGGGCACCTCAAGAAGGATTGTCCGCGCCTCAAGGCGCGCACCAGCACGGCGACGGAGGCCACCAAGGAGGCCCCCACGTTTTCTGGTCCCGCCTTTGAGAGGCGCCCAGCGCCGGCAGCGCGGGATGCTCGCCCGCGCAACGCAGGCGCGCGGGCTGCCAAGCTGCGCGACGCGCGCACGCAGCCCAACCAGTTCCAGACACCCCGCTTCCCAGCGTCGTTCTCTCGGACAGTGCGCGAGCTCAATGAGATCCTGGCGCAGCAACAGGCGTCCGAGGCTGGAGGTGACGAGTATGAGGCGCTCAACCCCGGCGACGACGACGACTCGGATGAGGGGGAAGGGGGGACCGGAAGGTCGGACGAGGCGGCCTCCCGGCCCCGCGATCCTCGCGCATAGTGCCCCTTCCCACAGGGGTAGAAGTAGGAGTAGAGTTAGTCAACCAGGTAGCACAGACGCCTGCACCAGATGTGGGCGCGGAGATAGCGTCAGTCAATAACGTAGATAGGACTGGCGGGCAGGCCCCAGAGGTCTCCCCGCTCTCTTCATATGCAGACGTGTCGGCGACCGAGGTCGACCACGTTTCAGCCAATCATGTAGATAGATCTGGCGGGCAGGCCCCAGAGGCCCCCCCGTCCGCTGCCTCACCAAGCACCAGAACACTGCTAGTTTTCAGCGGCGGACTGGCCCTCCCTACCACCACACTTGACCCGTTTCTGAAGGAGAAGACGATCCTGGATGTTAAGTTTATGGTGGATACGGGGGCGACCACATCTTTTATCCATGAGGCCCTGGTGCGACGCGCTGGCTACACGATTCGACCGCACCCGACGCCCATCAACGTCCGGTATGCCGATGGTAACAAGCACCCGTCCCCTGGCCTCGTGGACCTCAAGGCGGTTGTCCAGGGCATACCAGTGGAGGTAACAGCCACAGTGGCGCCGCTGGGCGCAGCTGACATCATCCTGGGCGTTGATTGGCAGGACGCCCAGGACGTGACGATCAGTGTCAAGCGACGGGTGGTTTGGTTCCCTGATGGCTCCTTCTGGTGCCCACGGCACGAGTATCTGGCGCACGGCACCGAGGTGCACAACGTTCAGCACGACGCGGGGCCCGAGAAGCCACGACGCCATGCTTCTCAGATGCTGATGAGCAGCAAGACGCTCGCGCGCAACCTGCAGAAGGGCAAGGAGTACTACATGTACCGCCTTGACTCTGTGCCCCTGCTTGAGGAGCTGCTGGAGATCGGCACCGACTTCACTGACGACGAGATCGCGCGCTACAACGCCATCCTGGCCAAGCGGGAGAAGCTGTTCGACGAGTCTACACCGCAGTTTCCCCCGCCCCGTTCTGTGCTGCACCATATCCGCCTCAAGGAAGGCTTCGGGCCCACCACGTCCCCGATGTACCGGATGGGGCCAGTCGAGCTGATGGAGCTCAAGAAGATCCTGATGGCCCTCCTTGAGCGTGGTCTGATTGAGCCCAGTAACAGCCCTTTCTCCGCTGGGGTACTCCTAGTGCCCAAGCCTGGGGGCAAGTGGCGGCTCGTCACCGACTACAGGAAGCTCAACGCGATCACTGTCAAGTCCAAGTACCCGCTCCCGCGCATTGATGACATCTTCAATCGAGTACAGGGCGCCACCTGCTTCACGGTGATCGACTGCGCCGATGGGTTTTGGCAGCTCCGCATCGCTGAAGAGGACTGTCACAAGACGGCCTTCAATACGCCATACGGACACTACCAGTTCCGTGTGGCGGCGATGGGGCTTTGCAACTCACCAGCCAGCTTCCAGATGCTCATGAACGACATCTTGCGGCCCGTCATGGGGACTGCACACCTGCCACAGGTATCCAGTGACCTGCGCGACCCTCGCAAGGGGGACAAGCCGCCCTGGTCCTGGAAACGCACTTGCGCTTTGGCCTATCTGGATGACATCCTGGTGTACTCCAAGACCTTCGAGGAGCACCTGGAGGACGTCGATATGGTCCTGCGCATTATGGAGGACGAGCATCTCTCGGCCCGCAGGGCTAAGGTCCGGGCGGGGCGCAGCGTCCCGTTCCTGGGCCACACGCTTTCAGCGGCAGGCGTGGCCACGGACCCGGAGAAGATCGCCTCTGTCCAACAGTGGCCAGCTCCGACCGACGTGAAGGGCGTGCGTAGCTTCCTGGGGATTGCGTCATACTATCGACGCTTCATCCCCCGGTTTGCCACGATCGCGTCGCCCATCAACGCTCTCCTCAAGAAGGGCGTATCCTTCGTCTGGTCGGCACAGTGCCAGCAGGCCTTTGAGGCCCTCAAGGCCAGTTTGACCGCGGCACCCGTGCTCGTGCTCCCAGACCCGTCCCTTCCTTTTGTGGTTGCGACGGATGCGAGCAAGGTGGCTATCGGCGGGGTCCTCTTGCAGGACCAAGGCAAGGGCTTGCAACCGGTTGAGTACATCTCCCGCACAATGATCCCCGCCGAGCGGAACTATCCGGTCCACCAGCAAGAGCTGTTGGCTGTGGTCTACTGTTGCCACACATGGCGCCACCACCTGTTGGGCGCGCAGTTTGATGTTGCAGTCAGCGAGACAGGGGACCTCGACCCCGCCCGTTTGATTATTCACACGGACCATAGGCCCCTGACCCACCTCTTGACGCAGCCAAATCTGACGCCCCGTCAGGCCAGGTGGATGGAGTACCTTTCCCAGTTTGCCCCTTTTAAGATCCAGTATGTGAAGGGTGCGGACAACGTGGTGCCCGACGCCCTCTCCCGTCGTGCTGACTACTGGTTCTATGAGGACATGGGGGTGCTCCATACCACCTGTGAGGAGGCGCCTGGCGCCCCGCTCTACGATGACCTCCCACGGTCGCCGCGGGCTCGCCACCTGTTTCACATGAGTCATACCACTCCGGATGCCTTGTCGCCCCCCGATGGCGACGACGACCAGCGCGTGGACGCGCGGTCCCCCGGGGAAGGGGAGGGGTCCCACACACGGGTTCCCCTTGGCGCTGTGGCTCAGGCTCTTTTTCATCTGGAACCTCTTGGATCCCCGGTGGTCGTGTCTGAGTACCTACACTCGGCGCTGGACCAACCGGAGGAGGAGGACGAGGCCGATGCGTATACGGTCACTTCCCCCCTGGAGATGCTGATCAGCCGCTTCACGGTTACCGAGCCGGCCGCCTTGGAGGTGATCAAGTCACACCCCAAGATGATGGGCAGGCTCCCGTGCAAGTTCCAAGGGGGTCGCCTATACGTCATGGTGCGCCCGGACACGTGGCGCCTCTACATACCCGAGCTCTGTCGAGCAGCCTTGCTCCACGAGCTCCACGACTCCCTAGTCGGCGGTCATCAGGGCATTGGGCGGCTGCTACCAAGGGCACGTCGTCACTTCTACTGGCCTGGCATGAAGGACTACATTGCGGCCTATATACGCGAATGCCCGTCGTGCCAGATAGCCAAGTCCCAGAACACGGGTACTCAGGCTGTCCCAAAGACGCTACCTGATCCCCTGGGTCCCTGGGACTCGATCCAGATGGATTTCGTCGGCCCCTTTAAGAAGACCAAGAACGGCAACAGCAAGATCTTGGTGTTCGTGGACCGACTCACGCGCATGTGTCACCTGGCCCCCTGTCCGGCTGACCTCACGGCCGAGGGGTGTGCCAAACTGTACCTCAACCACGTCTTCCGGTTCCACGGGCTCAGCCGCCAGTTCATCTCGGACCGGGACACGCTCTTCACCGCCCGGTTCTGGCAGGAGTTCTTCGACTGCCTGGGAACCAAGGTGTCGCTAGGGACGGCTTATCACAGCTCGTCCTCCCATCTGGTGGAGCGACTCAACCGCACGGTACAGGAAACCATGCGCCATTACACCGACGAGGTGGGCAGCAACTGGGAGGAGTTGCTGTGCTTGGTGGAGTTCTCCCTGAACAACGCACCACAGGCAGCCCATGGCCTAACCCCGTTCTTTCTCAACACGGGAAGGCATCCGCTGACGCCGACCGACTTGCTGACGAGTCCGGCACTGGCGGAACCGGAGGTGCTGCGCACTACTCTGGCGGGCGTGAGCAGCCTGCTGGAAAAGATGCGCCAAGCTCACAACAGTGCGGTTAAAGGGTACCGGGCCGCTGCCGAGCGCAACATGGCTCGCGTGGAAGGCAAGCGGGACTCTAGAGCACCGGACATCGAGGTCGGGGACTGGGTCCTGGTAGAGGGACCCCAGCTCGGTCGATTCTCCCAGAAGGTGGAAGGGGAGCTCAAAACGAAGCTCCGGCCCATGTACCTGGGGCCCCACCAAGTGCTGGAGAAATGGGATGATGTCATGTTCAAGGTGGACGTGCCCATCTCATGGGGCACCGCAACAACCTTCCACCGCGACCAGCTCAAGCTGTACCACCAGAACTCGATCCAGGGTAGACTCAATCCCCCGGCTCCTGTGGAATACGATCCGGAGACAGGGGAACAGGAGGACGAGGTCGAGGAGATTGTCGCCCATCGCGATTTCGGGCGTGGTCGACAACGCCAATATCGGATCCGGTGGAAGTTCTCTCGATATGGGGCAGAGGCCTCTTGGCGGACGGAGAAGGAGCTCTCTGGCTGCAAGCGGTTGCTAGACGCGTACAAGAAGGTCCACAGGTTGCAATAGAGGTATGTACATACACTTAGAGGTATGTACATACACATAGAGGTATGTACATACCACAGGTACACAGTACACTAGTCGGTATGACACACCGGTACTCACAGGTGTTGCCTCGCTGCTCGTGGTCATTCCTTGTACAACAGACGGGCTCCCCAGAGGAGACTCGATCCAGCCCCAGAGGCAGCCCCAGAGGCAGTGATTCCAGCAGTCCCTTGGTGCGGTTCACACCCCCAGCCTCCCCAGAGGAGCCGGCAGGGTTCGTGCCAACTTGGACCAGTTTTGGCAAGAGGCGACGGTCGGAAGACATGAAGGAGCAGGGGTCGGATATAGCCGCGACCGCCAACGAGAACAACCGTGAGACCTTTAATCCGCGGACGTTTCTGCCCGACTACGGCCAGGAGGGCGTGTTCTTGGCGCGTCGACGGCGCAGGCACGGCAAGGCCGATCAAGACTACCTGGCCTCCTCGGTTCTGGAGTGGCCCCGCGATCGACACGAGAAGTTCCGCAAATCCGTGCAAAGGCATTGCGGGTTCAAAGTCGAGACCCGGACGGCGATTCGAGGGAATGTGGCGGTAGGGACAGCTTGGGAGGACCACGCACCCAGCTGTGCCTGCGACCGTTGCGTGACTACGGTGTCGGCCCTCATGGCCTACCCACGCCTCATGTTCTTGCTCGTCGCACCGGCACGACGTCAGACCCTGCAGTGGGCCTACCGGGGTTTGCCGCCAGACGGGGCCTTACGGGGCCCGTTCTGCACCACCAACGGCCAGTACTCCCTTCGGCAGGCGCTGGACCGTATCGTGGAATTGGACGAGGCGGATGATCGCGGAGGGGAGGGCCCCGATGATGAGGAATACGGGAGTGAAGACGACGACCTGTTTCCGCCGCGTCCGGCGCCCCGGGAACCTGCCCCCTCAGCCGGCAACGCCTCGCGCGACCCCCGCCGCCGTGAGAACTCGGGTGACCGCAGCTCACAGGACGCGTCCCGCTCCAGAGAGGCTTCCCAGGGTGTGGGTGTACGCCCGGGGGCGCGTGAGGAGGAAAGGTCCTTTCGGCGGACCTGGGACCAGGCAACGGCCCACCAACGACCACACTCGGGGTCGCGGTCGCCAAAGACGGCCCCAGAGGTCGTACCCTCGGCTGGTCGTGGCAAGGCGGTGGCGGACACGTCTACTGCACAGGCCCAACGTTCGACCCCAGAGGTCGCACCATCGGCTAATCGTGGCAAGTCTGTTGCGGACCCATCTACCGCGAAGACCCAACGATCGACCCCAGAGGTCGCTCCGCCAGAAGCCAGTGGTACGGCTGTCCCCGGCCCGTCGTCCGTGCAGTCAACACGGTCGAATACTGAGGTAGAAATTGCTCAACCTGCGGGTCGCGGTCAGGTGCCAGAAGTTCAGGCGCTCGCGCCAGCAATTCCGGGCCCGCCGCCCTGTCACCAGGGGTTTGCGCCGGTTGTGCCATGGACGATGGGGGACTACATCCGGCCGCTGCCCGGTCGCACTGTCACCTACGGGGGCAGACGCCCCCGCATGGAGATTTTATCGGTGGCTTGGCATCGGGACGCGGACATCCAGCTGCGGGCTCCATACGAGTGTGGGGGCCATGCGCTAGCGTTTACTCCAGGGCCCTGGTGTTACAAGGACCGAGGGGCGTACATGGAATTGCTGAGAGTGGACCTGTATCCCCACATCCCCCACCGGGTGCCTCGGCAGATCACCCCTGGTGAGCCCTTTCCGTTCAGTGTGGATGGGGTGACGCGTTACGCCCCGGAGGGCGATCATTGGGATTACCATGTGGCGGGTTTCCCCCGTGTGGTGAAGCCCCCCAAGCTGGCTCCGAACGCTTTGGCGTTCCTGCACGGCGTCGCCCCCGACTTCATGGATGATCGCTTGGGCCCGCCGGCAACGGAGGTCGATCTGGGACAGGTGGCCACCGTGATGCTGGGTATGGGGGAAACATATGTGGCGGATTACCGCTGTGGGGTAGTGGACAGGAACGTCAAGTCCCTTCTGTTCACCTTCCCGGAGTACATGGCCGCCTTCCTCTCCATGTGGCCTCCCAACGCGTGGGACCGTTTGTCCCTGTCCGGACGCCGTGGCACTGGCAAGCCGGAGCAGTGGGCCTTCGAGGAGGATCTCCTGAGGTTCCCAGGGACTCGGGGCCCCCAGGCCACGGAGCACGGCGAGCGAGTCTATCGGTGGGCGTACCAGCAGCAGCAGATGGTGCGGGACAGGCGAGGCCATGGCCGCTGACCAGGAGGGTCGGCGGTGGTACGGTGATAGCTGGAAGGATTCCATTATTTGACTACGTCAAGGCTTGCCCCTGTGTGGCAAGTTCTGGGGGAATTGGTTTTACTAGTCCGATGGGTGAACATGGGCTGGGACATAGTACCCCTATGGTCAATCTGATTTTTGCCCTGCGTGGCAAGTAGAATAACCCTGTGTGGTTAGTAGCATGTTTGTTGTGTGCTTTCTCTCTTTAGTTGCTGGTCCTTATCTACATGACGGTAGGGACTACCGTCCCCCGGGGAGGGGGAGGAGTGTTGCGAACCCGACCCTTGGAACGGGCGCAACAATGGAATAAATTATGTATTTTGGCTTGTTGTCATAGTCCGTAGGACTTTGGGACTCATTTCGGGACTTAATTTGGGAATTGTCCCTTGGTCAGGACTTTTGTATGGAACTATGATAGTTTGTGTGATTCGGACCGGTTATTTTGGGCCTAGGTTGATGTACGAGATCTTCTAGAGCTAGTAAGCCGGTGCAGTCGCGCCGCGCTGCGTACTTTATAGCTGGTTGAGATATTGTACCCATGCGTGGATTCTGTAGCCTGGCGAGGGTCGATGTCGACCCGAGGATCTTGTGTGGACTGCATGTTTCGGAATTCTCTGGAAGGCCGGCGCCATGTCGGCGCCCCTTGCCAGCCTGGTGGCAGACCTAGGTGAAATTGGTCCGAGGACGAGAGTCTCGTCCTCTTGGTTCGGAATAAAGTGTGTGTTTTCACCTGTCTGAACCTGGGGCATAATTCCAACTGCATTTGGTAGCTCCATCCTAAATGTGGATTGTGTAGATTAATGCAATATTAATCAACGCGAGCCGTAACAGGCCTAAAGCCACGCCTGTTCCGTTAATCCCACTCCCAGAGAGTGGTCGTGGTTAGCCAAGAAACCGGGAATAACCTACCTTAACAATAGGATCTTTCGCACGACCCAGATGGGTTCGTTACATGAAGCGTCACTTTGTCAGCCAGGTTAAGAGAAGCAAGTGCAGGCAGTAAATCATCAGGCACGCCAGCAATAAAATTTTCAGCCAGGTCCTCCTCGGCCATGTGGCCACCGGCAGCTTGTAGGTCAGCGTGATCCATCTCGCCCTGCGTGAGAAATTGGCGCATGGTCTGTCCCCGTTCCAGTTTCATTCTATTAATCTTGCGTCTAAGGGCACGACGATTGCTCATTAAAAGCTTTGGCTGTTCGTATTCCTCGCATAGACGTTTATAGGCAATGCTCCCAACTTTCTGGGGGACATTATTCACGAGCTTAAGAGCCGGGCCCACTAGGCACTGCGTCAGAGCAGCAAAAAGAATAAAGTCACGCTGCTCATCATCTTCCACGCCCAACAGGATATTGAGCATGCCAGAAGCGGCCACAATTGCTACAAGCGGAATTTTCGTGTCCTCCCATTTGCTGGGGTCGGAGCCATTGAAAGGAGTGATGCTCTTGCAGGCGGTAATCAGGTTGAGGTCCTTGGTAGCCTTGGTGGTAGCTGCCACAGTTGCAGTTGCCATTCTTGAAGAAAAAAGAGAAATTTCAGGACAATAAGATGGCGATGAGGTAGCAACGATGGTCAACGACTACAAAGACGAAATACAGGCTGTCGTCAAGGAGCCGGAACTCTTGGATTAAAAACTGACTGGCTGTAGCACAGGGAGTTGATTCCAGGTTTGTTGATTTCAGGTTTGTACGAATTTGCAATTTGTTAAAATTTCGAAGATGCTCTCCCCCCTCAGACCGATACCAGGTCAAGAAAATGACCTAGGAGTAGTCTCGAAATTATATATTGCATGTGTAACTCATCTCAACTTTGTTACCATAGCCAGTTTTTATTGCGGAGCCTGAGGCATAATTGTTAAGGAGACAACCCAAAGGTTAAATGCTACGTTGCCTGCCTGAAAGCTGGCAAGTCACAAAACCACGCAATATTGGCCGTCCAGCTAGGAGCGGCGCATTCGTGGGCGTTGCCGATGCATTTGGCCCATACATGGGTGAAGGGCGCGGCGCCCAGCACTTGGTACTCTACCTAGTATATCAGATTTCTTTCCACAAGTGCATACGGCTCAACTTAAACATTTTGTCACGCCTTGTTAGTGCGTCCGCTAGTATCATTTATGGACACAGCCACGCAAGCAATGATCCAAGTAATTCTGACACCGTAGGTACGAAAAGTATTGTGCCGAAATTACAACTTCGGCACTCTGTAACTTTTTCTATACGGCACTATTTTCAGTGCTACAAATTGTGCCGGAAATATCACAGCAAGCCCTACTTAGCCTATTAATTATATCAGCCAAATATACGGCAGGCGGGTGCGATTATTAGGGACGCAAACCCTAATACCTCCGTGTACATCAGGATGGCCACAAACACAATTATCTCACATAGGCAGTTGGGCACATGATCATAGGGTCAAAAACCGTGACAATTATATGAATATACCCCCTTGGACCTTGCAGATGGAGACGTTGTTGCTAACAGACAGCATGGGTATGGTCCAGTTTGTTCACAAGCAGCTGGCCAGAAGCCGGGACCTGGATTATTTGTTGCTGAAGGAGTTGGCCAGTTTGGTTGACTTGAAGCATATCCCTGGCGAGGAGAACCCTGCTGATGCATTGACCAAGCTGCCACACAAGGCCCCAGCCCAGTACAATGTACTGAGGAAGCTCATGAATGCTGACTGTCAAGTCGGTCTATCTGTCTAAAAGCTGAGAGCTGGGTGCTTAAGTCTCTGGATATCAGGCTGGGAGCTTGATTGTACATAATCCTGAGCACACCTTGAGGGGTGAGACATGTCTCTGGTGTGGGAATGTCTGACATTGTCTCTGATGGAGAGATGTCTATCTGGGGTTTTCATCTCAGTCTGAGGTTTCCCCAGATCTGTGGTTTGTGGGCGGGGTTCGATTCCCTGGTGCCGTCTTAAGGCGGAGTTTCACGGACTGGCTGACCCATCCACCATGCTGGTGAGGTGGCGACAGGTCCCCTGATTTTCCACGGTTGGAATGAGTATAGGAGCTTGTGTTTTTGCATGTGCTTCGCGTAGATGTTGTGTCTGGTTCGATAAGGGGCAGCAGACCGGCGCCGACTCCCGTCTGGGGGTCAGCAATGTTTTCTGATGAGCTGTTGTGGGTGATCGGTGGGGTTTCGCCTAAGGTCCTGAAGGTTGTGCATACTTCTCAAGTTCTTCGCTGAACACCTATGGGCTGCCACAGTTGGCCAACCTCTTGTACATGGGTAACACAACGAGCCTCCCGGGAAGGGATAGGGACTCATTGTAATTTGTTTGTGCTCCTGAACCAGTATGGGTGCTATGTACATATAATAAGGAATCCAAGCTGACTGTCATGCCCAGCGGGTTGTGACTTGTAGTCGGGGAGGATGTCCAGTACCCATTGTGTGTGTTTGTATGTAGACTTGTGTGAGCTGCTACATCTCAAGAAAAGAAAGGATTGGAGTTAACGCCAAGCGCATTGGCGTGTCCCTGATTCGGCATATCTCTGCGATTCCAGCGGCACCGGAACGAGTTCATTCCGACAAGTATCAAGAAAGTTATGGCGTTCCGACTTCCCGGTCGCGCGCGAGCGCGAGCCGGCTGTTCTTCTAAGTCGGGCGTGAATATTTGCCGACGACATATGGGGTCGACAGTAATTCCTGGGCTGACAGGAATTAGGTGCTGAACCTACGACGGTATTGGATTAATACGTCGTACGCAGGTTAAATAGGAACCTTAACCTGTGGTCTGTTGGTACCGCAGGCTTAGTCCTGGACTTCTAGGTGCAGATGCAATAATCATTGTGGACTGTACTCTGTGGTCACTGTGCCTGTATGGCAGACCTACTGTATAGGAACTGGGCGCTGTACAGGTTGTGAATACTGTACCGGGAGTGTTATTACTGAGCAGGCCTCCTAGGCTGCTCAGGACTAGCAAAGCACAGTGCACAAGTATAAAAGAATAGGCCAGTGCCAATTGGGCATCCCTTGCGAGCCTGCCTCACGTGTGTTGCCTTGACTTGGCAAACTCGTGTATAAGCCTCAAGTGTGTGAGCGCTGTAACATTATCCAATTTTAACAAAGCTCCGTTCCAACCACATTCACACATCGCTGCATTGCAACCATATCCTTATACATTGCGTTTAAAAACGTTAACTCAATGTGCTAGTTGGATGCAGGTTGAGGAGACCGACCTTTCTAACATCGTGCCAACCGCCTCAAACAGACAAGGGACTAGAAAGATATCAGGTCCCGAAGTACTGCCGACCGGTGGGCAGTGGCGGTGCACTCTCATGGCACAGTCGACAGGACACGTGGCAGGCAGGGCCTGCTCAGGCTTAGCCTGCACCATCACGTGAATGGGGTACACGGTGTACTGAGGACGCAACGGTCCTGTGGCTATAGTAGAAGCCAGTAGCCAGCCACAAGGTCTGCAAGGATGTAAATCCGTGCAGAGCTGTGGCAGGTCCTGTGCTAACCTAGACACAGGATGGCCAGCGATTCCTGCATGTTGCCTGCAACGAGGATGCAGGGTAACGATACGGGGCTCTGGCAAGGTAGCGGTGCATGCACAGCGTTGCTCATGACCGAGGTACAAGGTGGAATGAGGTAGCATATAGCTCGAGGCCCAACGAGGCAACGAGCGTCTTCACACACGAACCTTGGTCGTCACAACGAGTGGCGAGCCTATATCGAGGGTCGTAGGCCTGGTGTGAGGATAAAGGTTGCTAGCCAAGCAGCCGAGCCTAGGGTCATTCCAGCCAGCAAGACCAGGAGCTCACAAGCTCGCTGAGGAGTTGCTGTGCAAATATTCCCCCTTCACCCCGGGGTGTGGCAAGGTTGTGTTCTGTCCCCATATCTTCTGATTTGGCACGCCGCAAAGGTGAAAACCATTTGCGTTCGGTGCCGGTCCGCGGAAAACGCGGAAAACGCGATCTACAAATGAATCCGACCGGAATCAAACTGGGGACCTCTCGCACCAACTTTCGCTGACTATGGGACGGACGTCTCCGGATCCCAGGGCATCGCCAACTTACACCTACAGTCATCCGCAAAAGTTCTCCTTTCCTGGGAGTGATGCAAGCCTTTCGGATGTGGTACTAGATAAATCATTCGAGATCTGTGTGTGTAGGAGTACTACACACGTGTCTGCACGCGAGACTTGTTCAGTCTCGCAACGTGAGACGGACTGAACACGGCTGGAACCTTCTTTATTAGAAGGGGGCGTAGCGGGTACTATCGAGATTCAGCCAAGCGTATAGTCTGATTTGGCACGCCGCAAAGGTGAAAACCATTTGCGTTCGGTGCCGGTCCGCGGAAAACGCGGAAAACGCGATCTGCAAATGAATCCGACCGGAATCGAACTGGGGACCTCTCGCACCAACTTTCGCTGACTACAGGACGGGCGTCTCCGGATCCCAGGGCATCGCCAACTTACACCTACAGTCATCGGCAAAAGTTCTCCTTTCCGGGGAGTGATGCAAGCCTTTCGGATTTGGTACTAGATAAATCATTCGAGATCTGTGTGTGTAGGAGTACTACACAGGTGTCTGCACGCGAGACTTGTTCAGTCTCGCAACGTGAGACGGACTGAACACGGCTGGAACCTTCTTTATTAGAAGGGGGCGTAGCCGGTACTATCGAGATCAGCCAAGCGTGACAATATTCTGATCTTTGGCACGCCGCAAAGGTGAAAACCATATCTGTTCATTATTGTCGTGGACCACGTCATGCGCCAGGCACGTGCGCGCTTCTACTGCTCTGAAGGGGTTCGAGCCTGGCTTGGACATCCTTAACGATCGCGAGAAGGGCGGCAGTGGCCTTGGTTACCGCTTGTCCGACCTGAAAATTGCGGATGATACCACCCTCATCGGCCGCCCCAAGCACATTCAAAGCTGGCTGGACTGTCTGGGCTTGGAGGCGCGGGCGGTGGGGTTGGAGATTAGTGTCAAAACTGAGGTGATGGTGATTGGGGCTTCCAGTTGCCCGCCTCAGCCACGGCTGCTAGACGGGACGGAGGTCCCGTTCCGTGATCGCTTCAAACTGTTGGGGAGCATGCTCCATGACAGCGCCGACGATGTGGACATCCGCATCGGCCTGGCCTGGGCCAGGCTTCGTTCGCTTAACCCCTACTGGCACTCAAAGGACCTGGGCGAGGATAGCAAGCGAGTGCTCTTCAAGGTCCTCGTCCTCACGGTGCTCACCTATGGCGCCGAGGCATGGACGCTCACGTACGGACACGCTCAGTGGCCACCTGCCGGGCTCAGTGGACGGCATGGTTACTAGGATGCTTTGACAGGTCCTGCATGTAGGGGTATCCACACATAGGTCTTTAGAGTCTTTGTATCAGGGTATTAATTAATTAAGGACGAGATTGATTAATTAATTAATAGACACGTGACTGCGTCACGTGAGCATAAGTCCTCAGTGCATGAAAGGGGAACATGGGATGGAATGGATGGTATAAGCTATCTAGGTCCTAGTTACAGGGGTGTGGGCACCGCGGCCCGAATCGCTATGAATGCCATACTTGGTCACACGCGGAGCCCCCACAGGCTTGGGGGTCACTGGTCTCCTTCATTACTACTTGCCATCTATCCTTGCGCACCATCTGCCTCCATATTACAGACAAACCAGGAGGCTGCCCGGGGGTGAGCCCGTCACGTCTAGTGTAGCACATGTCCATGCCGAGTCTATCACGAAATGTCCACGGGTGGCGGCCCTGCCGCGCGCGGCCGGGGGCACGCCAGGTTAGGACATATCGCCCAGGCTGGGCGGGCTTGGTGCCAGCTAGTCTATCTGAGGTATCTACCTGATCTTTGTGGGCCAGGTGCCCGGCTAGGCCCAGGCGCCTGTGCCTAATAATGTGGGAAACATAGGGCAAATCAGCGTACAAATCCTCATTACTAATGTGCAAACCAAAGGGGCCTGGCGCAGCATCTTGGTGACGGCGCCGTCGAGTCGTTGCTCCAGCTGCTGCGTCAGTGCCCACGTCTCGGCGCCGTAGGTCAGGATCGTCAGAATGACGACCTTGAAGAGGTCACGCTTGGCGATCTGGGGTAGGGCGGGGTTGCTCTGGACACCAGCGGCGGTGGTCATGGAGGTGCGCCCACGCCATGCCGATCCGTGTCGTCATGTCGTCCTCGCAGTTGGGAAGCCAACTGCCGAGCAGCTTGAAGCGGCCTGAAGGAGGGTAGTTGACCTCGGCATCGTCTAAGAGGCGGAGTGTGGGTGGGGGCCCTGCCATGCCGAGGGCCAGGGCCTCCGTTTTGGGGCTGATTTCTAGACCAACCGCCCGAGCCTCGAGCGCCAGGCAGTCCAGCCAAAGTTGGGCAGACTCCGGCTTCTCGATGAGCGTGATGTCGTCGGCATAAATGAGGTCAGCTAGTAAATTCTGCTTGTTAGTCGGCCCCCCTTCCCCAAGCTCGTTCGTGATCGCTAGGCCAGGGGCACGGCCTGCAATGCTAGCAAAGCGAGCACGTGCCTGGCGCATAACATAATCCACGACAATAATAAACAGGTACGGCGACAGGACGCAACCCTGCCAGACGCCGGTCTGCAGTGGGCATGGCGGGGTAATGCCGTGTTGAGTGCGCACCGAAGTGGTCGACCCCTCATACAGCGTGCGGATGACGGTAATCAGGGGAGTGGGGACGCGAGCGCGAGCAAGTACAGCCCATATAGAGCGTCCCAGAGGACAGAATCAAAAGCCTTGATGAAGTCGACGAAGATCAGTATGGCGGGAAACTCACCAGGTTGCAGGAGAGCGATTTCCTCGAAGAGGCGACGCGCGATGAAGATGGCCATGACGGTGTTGCGCCCAGGACGGAAGCCCATTTGACTTTCCCCAAGGTGACAGTCGAGAGCAGAACGGAGGCGGTTGAGGATCATGCGCATGAACAACTTGAGTGCGGCGCTCTGGATGCAGACTCCTCTGTAGTTGGCGGGGTCGTCAGGGGAACCTTTGTTTTTGTACAGCATAATACGGTAGCTGTGCTGCCACTCAGGAATCGGCGTCGCGTCGGCAAGCAGGATCCGGTTGCAGACGTCAAGCAGGAACCCCGTGAGCGCCGTCAGCTTAATCACCGGGGCTGGGAGCTGGTCAGGTCCAACGGCGGCATAGAAGCGGAGTTGCTTGGCGGCAGCGCTCAGCTCGAGCTCGGTGAACGGCGGGAGCTGGTTGGGGTCGGCCAGGGGTTCCGTCAGGGCTGGGTACGTGTAGTCCTGCTCAGCGGCGGGCGGCGTGGGCGGCGCAGGGACGTCCGCAGGCGCTACTGCCAGGCGTGCGGCCGCCAGAGGGCCAAGCGGCGGAGGCGGCGGGGGGGCGCCGAGCAGCCGGGACTGGGAGGAATACCACTGGTCGAGCTGCTGCTGCGGTGAGCCAGAGAGCGTCCGCGGCGCCGGCTGCGCGCCGCCGGCGGGCCGTTGGGCGTGACGCAGGCGGGTCCAGGCGTACTTGCCGTGCTGGTCCTTGAGGTGGGCGAAGTACTCGCGGACATGAAGGTCCTCCTGCTCCTTGGTCGCCTGCCGGATGGCCGAGTGGTAATCGGCTTTGAGGCGGGCGTAGCGGGCGGGGTCGCTGTTGTCGCGCAGGGCTTGCCAGGCCTGGATGACGGCGGGGAGCCGGTGCAGGCTGGTGAAGCGGGGCGGGCGGGGGGGGGGCAGCAGGGCCCCGGCCGCGGGCAGCTTGTGTGTCATGCAGCGAGGTGCCGAAGGGCCGATGCCGGGCCGGCAGCGAACAGCTGGGCGTGGCTGGCCGGGATGTCCAGCGCGTCGACGAACGCCTCTGCGGCGCGCTTGTGGGCGCGTTTTTCAGGGAAGTCCTCCAGAGCGTCGTCAGATTTCTCAAGCAACCGAAGTGTGCGCAAATCAGGTGGTGCCACGTGCTTACGAAAGGGCGAGGGGAATCGCAGGCGGATGCGGGCGGTGACGATGCGGTGATCGGAGCGCACCAGGGGGATCACATGCGAGCGAGCAGCTAGTACAGATCCTTGATGACGCTTGCGCATTACAACATAGTCAATGCAGCGTTCAGTGCCAGTTGGCGAGGTGTGTGTGACCAAAGCATCTGGACTATGTGGAAAGCGGGTGTTGGCAGTGGCCAAATCGCATGTCGTAAGCAAATCAGCAAAAAGTTCAGTGTTGGCATTGGAGACCGTACCGTTGGGGGCGTGCTGACATCCGCCAGTACCCGGTGGTAGCGTGGCGTTGGCGTCCAGCAGCAGAGCGAGGTAGTTGCGACCATGCAGGGATGCCGTTCGCCAGGTTCTCCAGCGCCGCAAAGAAGCCCTTGCGGTCTTGTTCTGGGTGGCCGGAGTGGGGTGCGTAACCAACGCCCACCGTCAGGGCGTAGGTCGAGTGGCCCTCCATCGAATGAAAAGTGGCCACAAGGAGCCGAGCGTTGACCAACTGGGGTTCGCCCATGTCGCGTACAGCAAGCGGGGAGCAGAGGAGACCGACGCCCCCGTTCCCGGTGCCGTCGCCGCCTCCGTAGTAGAACCGCCAGCCGTCGATGTCGTCAGCAGCAAGGGCAGTTGATCCGCGGGCCGATGCAGTGCGCCTGTGTTCTTGGATTCCCAGGATGGCGATATTATTGTCGATGCAGAAACCAATAAGATTGGAGACTCGATGGCACTGACAGTCGTCACTGCGCAGGCAGTGACAGCGGTCAGCGTCGGGCTGGAGCGTGCGGGCGTTGAAGGTGGCGATGACCAAGGGCGCGCGTTGACTGAAAAGGGGGATGCAGGCGGGGGTGGGGGCGGAGATGGAGCAGGGTGGTGATGGGGGTGGGGGTGGAGGTGGTGGGGTAGGGGGGCGGGTTGGGGACTTATGCTTTCAATCACCGTTTCGATTCTTCCTGCCAACGCGTCGAGGCGACGCCGACGGTTGGCTCGGGTGGCCAGGTAGAATGAGTCTGCGTCTGCACGCGTAAGAAATGCGTGCAGTCTGAGGAGGTTTCGGAGGCGGCCGCGCGAGGCGGGGCGAACCTGGCTCACTGCCGACCCGTTGCTCTCTCTCCGACAGCCCGAGGGCTGCGAAGGCAAAGGGGCGGGAAGGGGAGTTAGGCAGATCCCACTGCCAGAGCCGCGGAGCCGCGGGGCCGCGAGCGTCGTCATTGATAGGAGAGAAGGGTTCGCAGCGCGGGCTCCGGCTCAGGTGCAAAGCGAACGAATTTATAAGGGGGACGGCCAAGCCTGGCAGCCATACCTGAGCTGAAGTTGCCCCGGCGGATCCCCACACGCCGGTGCTGGGGAGCAGGTGACCGTCGATGCCGGTGGCGATGGCGGTGATGGCGGGGGCCGAGCAGGGGGCTGGGGCGCTGGCACGGCGGTATCCATGGGGGTCGCCGTCATTGGAGGAAGGTCCTGGCCGTTAATGAGCTTACGTAAGGCAGTGCACTGGGGCGATTAGGTCACATATTGCGTGATCGAGAGAAAGAATCTAGATCTATGCAGTTAATCACTACGTCATTAATGAACAAAAAAACCCAGACAGTGGCAGGTTTATATCTCGACGTAGCTCCTGCCACCTGGCCAAGAGAAACTGGCCAAAGCTTTGGCCACGACCAATCCGGATCAGGCCGCACCGGCCGGCCTCAAAAGGTATGTAACGTGAACCCTATAATAATCTATAGCTATAGCGGCTACCATTTCATCTCACTATATATAGTGAGATTATAAAGAATCGGTTTTCAGTTCTCTGAATATAGTTAACGCATGCGGGAAAGATATGTAGGGCCGCTATGCCCTGGCCTGCATGTGGAAGGCTGTCTGCGACATGGGCTGACTACTAATTCGATCTGTACAAAGGGTTTCATGTTCACCTGAATTTTCCTTGGATGACCCGGTTGTTTAGAAGGGTCGGTGGCTATTAACTAGATGTCCGAGAAAATTAATTGTAGGTTTTATACCACTTACTTGCAAAGATTCGTATTTGATTGCACCAGCTGAGGTTACATAGCTGGGGACCTGTAGGGTCGGCTGGTTGCTTAACGAATCTTTGACTGATTTGGGTTCTTTAGTGAGTCGTGATTAATTATTGTATAGTGGATTCGGACCGGCCCAAGGGATCGATGGGCGAGTTTTATGTTTGTCAGTCTTGGGAATTACCTTGTACAACTACCTGTACGGTTGACGCACTAGCCTGGGGGTACGTGCGTGGCCACGTTGTTTGTAGTGGCGTTTTCAGCACTGTTCAGGCCGGCGTGTGACGCATCATTGCCGGTGTTACTTAATTTAAGATGATGTCAGCTTGTGTGTCGCCGGACCATGCCTTAAGCAAGCTAGGGAGGCAGTGATCCGCAATTGTTTCTTTCACAATGGCGGCAATGGCCGCCTGTGCAAAATTGCACATTCTAGCGCGGGTTGCATCCAGTGTCTTGTAGCCGAGGCAGATGGTGGCACAAGCGGCCTAAGTTGTCCGACCAAGCATAGTAGAGTTGGTCGTGCAACGGAAAGAAAATTTAAATTTACCCCCATGTCGTTTTCCCCGGCTGCGGGTCTTTTTCACATGGGCGAAGGATGGGGCGCTACTTCGGCGGTTTGACCAGCTTCAGCGGAGCTGTTCATAAGTTTCTAAAACAGCTCTAGTGTCACATCGCAGGCTTGCCACCTTGCGATGGTGCGTGGGACGTGACCTGGACTCCAAAGGTCCCGAACCAGGTTCCTGTCAGCGACGGCGTGTTTTTTTCATAAATTATTTTTTGTGGTGGCAGGTCCGTTGTCCAGCTGCACTAGGAAGTCGGCGGAAATTCGCACTGAGATTTCTTGAGATTGTCCTGAGTTTTTTTGAGATTTATCTACACCCATCTTGAGATTTCCTGAGATATCTTGAGAATGTCTTGAGAATGTCTTGAGATTGATCTTGAGTTTTCCTGAGATTGTCTTGAGATTGTCTTGATATTTCGTACTGAGAAAATCTGGTAAGTGCGCAAGTCTCGGGTCCTGAGATTTCTGGTGAAAAAAATCTCAAGATTTTCAACCGAAAAACTCAGGTCTTGAGATTTTGACTTTGTAGTGAAAATCTCAGGACAAAAAAACGAGTAGAATCTCAAGAAAATCAAGAGCATGCACAGGCGAATTCTCCAGCCATTCTGGGACAAAATAATGGTGTTATCAGGGACCGTCAGAAGTACAACAATGCAAGATGATTACAACAGGCGCATGACTCGCAATCAGTGCATTTATTACATCGATAAATATCATGTTACAGCTTGCATACATCATCCACAGGCAACATGCTGTCAACTGACAGTCGTAGTCATGTCTTGCTGAAAGGGCAAAACTGATTCATTCTTGGAATCAGGGAAGTTTGTGTACATCTTCACACAATTCTTCACGAGAAGAGTTCTCATGCCTCTCCCATACTGTTCAGAGTCCGCATGTTTCGTTCTATGTTTTCCTGCACAAAGGAGCACAATTAAGAAGGACAAAGCAGCAAGGCAGGGCCAGAATCAGAAAGGCTGCAGGATGTGCAAATGTACACCAAATCCAAAATGACGAGACAGTAAAAAATCGCGCTCGTACACGAGACAAATGCTGTTTAGTGCAAAAAAATGGAATCCTGTGCACCCTGATCGTGAAAACTTACAGCTATTCCAAAACTGGCTGGACTCAGTTTGATGCCATGCCTTCTGCCTTCTGGCCATACAGCGGCTCGCAGTGTTTTGCTTGTGCCGCGCTGTCCGGGGTATTTTCCTGCGCGCAAACAGCAGAGAGTTTGGACCATTGGGTTGCGCAAGTAGTCAGAAAAAGAATACACAACAAAACCGCAATGCAAACTAATTTATGGTAGGTCTTCTTTATACATAACAAATGTAGACAATATATAACATAGATAAACTCAGAGGCATCCACAATTATAAAGCTAGATGGTAACATTTCTGTCCATATCTGAGTAGCTGTGGAACTTACACATGGGATTGGTAGGCTTGAGCAGGATTCTGTCGGTGCAGATCTCTCCGCTTGTTTGTTGATGATGGCGTTCTTCTCAGCGAGCTCCTCTTGCATTTTTTTCAACTGCAACATCATGTTGGCAAGCACGGATTCCACCGATGACTCTGGTCCTCCCGTGGAGGGTGGCAGTGGGGCCAGAGGGGCTGGCGCGGCCGTGGAGGGTGGCAGTGGGGCCAGAGGGGCTGGCACGGCCGTGGAGGGTGGCAGTGGGGCCAGAGGGGCTGGCACGGCCGTGGAGGGTGGCAGTGGGGCCAGAGGGGCTGGCACGGCCGGGGGGGAAGGCACTTGACTCGTGTTTGTTTCTTCTGCCTTTCCAGGCAGGTCATTCACCGTAACATTGCCCAACATCACCCATGAGAGCTCGCCAGACCCCTCCTCACCATAGTGCAATTTCCTCAGATCAAAGCAATACCTTGATTCTGGCTCATCCCCGTTAGGAAACGCAAGCGTCCACGGGGACTTGTTCCGTGGCTTGACCATAGCAATGCGGCCTACATCCCACACCAACTCATCCCCCAATCTCAGCAGCTTGCGCGCCTTCAGTAACCACTTTTGAGCTATGATGGTGCCAACCGGTACGGTGGTCGCTGTCACCTCTGTTGGAAGAGGCAACACGGTGGCCTGAGGGAGCACCTGCTTGATGTAGTGCATCAACCCCAGATCTGAAGGTGGTGGGCACTGAGCACGTGTCTTACTAGGTGCTGTTGGCGGCTTTGGAAGGATGGCAATGTTCTCTTCTAGAGGCTGCGGCACGACTGGATCCTTTGTTGCAGATGGGGACTTGGTCTCTGTTGATCCGCGCCGGGCCTTGGAAACTTTCGCTGGTGTCATGCCCTTCCTCTTTGAAGAAGCCTGCGAAGGCACTGCACACATCAATTGCAAAAGAGAGACTTTGTTGGGATCATATAAACAAACAGGGAATGCATTTACAAATGGGAAACGGGGAAGCTGCTGGTGAATGGGGGTTATGTATGCTATGGTGGCAAACGAACATAGCAAGGTCTTAATAAGGTTGAGCGAAAAGAAGATTAGAGTGCATCGTCAGTGCAGAAACTGAGATACTTGCTAAGTAAAATACAGGTATGCCAATGCAAAAAGAGACAAGAATAAAACAACCCAGATTGGAAGTGATCTGATATTACTTACAGGGAATGGCCTGCTGCACGGGCGAAGTAGAGCTGACCACCGGAAACAGCGTCACAGGTTCATCACCAGCAGCCCCCGGAGTGGGCTGGGGCAGGGCCTTTGAATTGATACATGGAGACTCGCATGCGAGCAGAAGCGATAAATTCTTCGAATAGTGGGGCTTCACATTTGGACCTGGTTCAGGTGCCAGGATGGGCACCAGCACCGGTGTCACTGTGCCAGCCAGGTCCACGGCTGGATGAAAAAGGAAAGACACATGCAATTAAAGAAGTCAAAAGTCAGCTTGAATGAAACACAAAGAAAACCAATATACACAAAAAAACGTGTGGGACTTCATAAAGATAATAATGCACAAAGTTGAAGGGTAAATACAGGCAAATTGATACGTTGTAAGTTTCCATGAAGCAACAGTAAGGCCCGTACACCAAAGGGGAAAAAAAGGGAACTTACGTGCCACCACGGGGGCAGATGGACAGCCTGGCATGGGTGGTGGTGGCATGGCCACGAGAGCTTTTGAAGGAGCGGCGCTCATCTGCTGGTCGAACTGCGCGTTGATAGCGTCGATTTGGGCCTGCATTTGGGCCTGCAAAGCTGCAATCTTGGCGGCCCTTTCAGCCTCGAGGCTGGCAGGCAGCTGCATGGTCCCGGCGGTGACTGCAGCAGGCTTGGCTTTTGCTGTCGACTTGCCGGTTGCAGTTTTCTTTGCTTTTTGGACGCCCAGCTGTGGTGTTCACCATGAAGAACAAAGCACAGCATCCGAAGGAACATAATAATGCACTCGATCAGAAAACTATCGATGGCGAGTAGAAAGTACGGTTGCACTACAGATTGCTGACTGCACTCCGAGTGCAACGACAAGAACTGTGCCTGGCAAGCCAAAAAAAAAAATTTCCCCTCGCGGGGGGCGCTGGAAAACGGCAAAGGCAAAGCGGAGCCCGCCGCCTTTGGGCTTGCCAGGCGCTGTAGCGTTTCTCATACAGATTTCTCAAAACAGGGCAGCAATAAGATGATTTGCATCCCCAAGGAGGAAGGGAAGAACAACACGACGTCATACACAACGGATGCATACCAAGACACGGCAGTTCATGAGTATTCTTTTTTTAGTTACCTGTATGGGCTGGTTGGTTACGCAGGCAAGCGGGGCACGTTGCTGTTCAGTCTTAGCCACTCTGTTGGCAGCTCTCTTTGCCGCTAGCTGCGCCTCGTGCTTTCGGGTGTATAGACGCTTCGCTAGCTCCCTTGCAACCAAGGCTTCAGTCGGTTGCAATGTAGGAGGATCGGGGAGAGATGGCTTCACTGCTCCATCCGCCGCTGTCGGTCCGTTCAGGACTTCATTCAGTTTCCTGCTGCTCTCCGCCGCAACGGCTGCAGAGTAAATGGCCCTTGCATCATTTAACTCGTCCTGGGCCAGTAGAGGTAAGAAGTCAGAACAAATCGCCTTGATCCGACCTTGGACCTGCCTCAGCAGTTCTTGATCTTGGTCCTTCTTTGCTACACCCTCCAGTAACCACTCCTTGGATTGGGCCGCGGTAACTTCCCGCAGAGTCCTCAACCTATTTTCGGCTGTGACATTCGTGATTGGGTGGTCTTCGATGGACCGCGTACCACGAAACTTCGCCCACTTCACATCATCGGCGGTGATCCCCACCATTCTTCCCCACTACCAAACCACCCCCAGCCGACATTAACGCGTTTGCGTGCTCCATCCTTGGCGCCGTTGTCAATTCTTAATGACAAGGCGCAAGTTTTGAATTCGCACAACGGCACTGTGCTAATTGCGGATGTCAATTTTGCGCGGCAAAAAGGAACTCCGTCCGATCTTGGCACATCTACCGTCAATCATCTCTCCCGGCGGAAGTCGACAGGATCTTACTTTAGGAGCGAATCCTGCTGATCTGAACGCCATGGCGCAAAGTATCGGATTCGGGGGAATCGGTATATTTAGTATCCAATTATAAACCAGAGAGGTGAAATAAGAAATAAGTATCACCGAATCCTGAATGAAGGTGGTCACACACTGGTGTGACGTTGACAGGCTAAGGGGCTAATAAGGCGCAAAGTATCGGATTCGGGCCTCTCACTGCCATGGTTAACGGTGCAAAGTTGACATCATGTTCGAGTAGGATTGAATCCGCATCAAGAAGCTGCGGTTACATAGATTACCCGGCAAATTTGACTGTTAACATAACTGACGCATAGCTAGCCGCGGGAATGGCCCACGCGGTCCGTTGGCTAGCTCGACAGTCAGACGCGGTCGGTGCCCCTTCGTTCCTTTGCGTTTTAGGCATGCAAGGACACAGCCGGGGGCCACGAAAACACCTCGTTGCTGCCGCCATGGTAGCCATGGCGGCAGCAACGGGGAGGGCCCGCGGCAAGGCGGCCGCGGGCCGTCCCCGTTGCTGCCGCCACCATTGGTTGTTTAGCGATTTTCAACCATGGAGGAACAAGGCCTTGACGACTTCCTCATGGAGGGATGGGCGATGAGTACCGAACTGGGCCTGAGGCAGCTATGGAATTCGCCCGGAATTTCGATGCTGCTGCAAACAGAGTACATTTGGAGACGCCTTTATACCCAGGATCTAACGTTCCAGCTGTTGTGGCGGCCCTACAATTGCTAACGCAATGGGGCCAAGGAGGTGTACTCGGAAGTTCGCGGACGCACAGCTGGCCCTTTTTAGTTCTCTCCTACCACCTGGCAATGTCTTGCCGGCTTCTGTTGAGGCGGCTAGACGCCTGTTGCGAGACTTGGGCTTGACGTATAAAGTATACGATGCGTGCAAGTGTGACGATTATGTTTACAAAGATAAGGATCTCCAGCAGTGCCCAAAGTGCGCCGAACCTCGTTATGAGATATACACAGACACAGACGGCATGGTGATTAATACGAGGAAGCCCTATCGGCAAGTCAGAGTTTTTTCTTTGCTGGACAGGGTTCGGGGCTGGTTCAGAATGGAGAAGATGTCAATGGCACTGAGGTATGCAGGAGAGAAAGAAAACAAGGATGCAGATTCGCCGACGCGGACTGTCGACGGAGTCAAAGGTTCGTAATCCATAGCCTCTACATCTGGCCATTGCTTGTTTTTTTTTTATCTTTGCTTGCCGATAGAGTTACACAACGCCGCGTTACTTTGGTATGTAGAGCTAGAACGTTAGTAACCCTGAATCTTGCTATTGAATCTTGCCTGGCAAGGTCAGTGTCGTGTTAAGTGATGTATCTGTATTTCTTACCGTTGCTTCAATGCATTCTCTGTGGTTTGTTCTTTCCTTGCCTGTTTCTTTTTGCAGACTGTCCGGCTGTACAACATGTAAAAAATCTTTACCCGCAGTTTCGTACTGAGCTGCGTAATCTTATATTCGGGATGGCGGTTGACGGAGTGTGTCCGCGTAGCTTTATGGGAAACTATTCTTGCTGGCCAGCTTTTATGGCTTGCTACAATTTACCTGAGTGGGTATTTGTCAACAAGAACTTCTCACCTATGGTTCTGCTGATAAGTGCCGCCAAGGGCAAGGCTCCAAAAAGAATGCAGGTGTACTGGGAGTTGGCGGTTGATGAGCTTGTGGCGATGTGGAATGGTTTTTATGTATGCGACATCGTGGATGACCAGGGCGGCCAGTTACAACCTGTGCGCCTGCAGGCGCTCCTACTGTGGGTAATCCACGACTACCCAGCTTTTGCAAAGTCACTAAACATCCCAGATGCTGGATACTGCGGCTGCATGTTACATGGGCCAGAATGGGAAGCAACTTTTTTTTCCAATGGGAAGCTTGTGTACTTAGGGCACTCTACGCTTTTGAAGGAAGGTGACCCTGCGCGACCATCCGGGACTGGAGCTGCCCCTCCAGAAATGGATTATGATGGGTACCTGAAATATTGTCGGGAAGAGTTGGGGGTGCAACCTGAAATATTCGGCAAGCTGCCGTACTGGACCAAGCTGTTAATTCGACATCTGGTGGATGAATTTCACCTTGGCCCGAACTGCCTGCTCCGGATCGTCAACTGCACCAGCGGTAAGTAGCACGCGACAGTGTTCTTTTTTTTTCTAGTGTGCAGTTTGTAAACTTTGTCATATGCAAGGGACAAATTTTTGTTACATACTTGTTGATTGATTATTGATTGTGCGTTTCGTTGATATTGTGTTGTCCTTTGTGGCCTTTTTTATTATGTGCAGGGAAAGCTCATACCCTGCTGTTCGAGCAAGGCTGCAACAACTGGGCCTTAATCAGGAGCTCTGGGTTACCACGGAAGAGGTGGAGAAAGTGGCGAAGAACGGTGTCCGGACAATAAGCATTAAAAAAAACTCTCGACATCCACCATGTCAACTCACGTCGGAGGAGAAAGCGGCCACCCGTGGTATGTCTGTGGATGTGTATATGCTTTTTTATTGGAATTGGTTTGGATGTTGTTTGTTGGTATTTTATATAAAGTGTTTCATGTTGTCATCTGCCAAGATTGCTTAATTGCTGTGTTGGTCCATAGATCCCATGACGTAGTCCACTGTCATTAGAGATTTCTGTGTACCACATCATCAAACCAAGTGCCCTTGTTAGGGTAAACATGTTGCTTGTAAGACTTCCTTTCATTTTTTCAATAACTATTTATGGGGTTAGTGTCAGGATTTGCCGGAGCATTTGGGCTGACAGTGTTTGGCCACTCTGAGAATTCGCCTCTGACATAATTTTCTAATCAAATTGTCAATGTGATCGTTTACATCTGTGTATCATACCATGTTTCTGTTGAATGCAGAGGTGGAAAAGGCGTTCGACCGCCTCCCAGACTATGTGCCTGGGCGGTACCACGGACTAGCCGCTGACGGGAAAAGCGATGAGACGATGAAAACAAGTGACAAGAACAAGTACTGTGCTTGTTGTTGCCGGTCGTGTTGCGCAATCGTTTGCATCCGGATGCCCGCGCGGCATTTGTCCAGCTGTCTGTGGCCTTTAATGCTGTATTTTCAGCAAGGTGTCTCACTCAATCGCAGTTAGTCGAAGTGGGCGAAATGATGGTGCGTGCGGTGGTAGCATTAGAGTGTGTTATGCCAGCGTCAGAAATGTCAAGATCAGTCCATGCTGCATCTCACTTGGCGGAACAGATCCGGTATGCTGGCCTGCCTGATGGCAGGAGCATGACATGGGGTGAGCGCCAGATGGCGGTGATTACTTCTGGGCCATTGTCAAACAAGAACGTGGAATGCTCCATGGGAAACTTCTTCATGGACTTCGAGGCATTAAACATCCTGAGCTACTTCACGCGCCAGACTGTGTGGGTAAGTTTTTTAAACAAACTTCGTGTTTGCTTGGCTGCATGCACATTTCCCATGTTTCAGCGAGTGTTTCTAGCAGGTTAAGTGTATGCAAAACATGTACTTACGTTCTTTTTTTTCTATTTGGTTCATGTGTTTTTTTTTTCAGGGTCAAGGCTTCCCGTCTGTGTGGGACATTCTGGAAACTGATCCGTCCAAGTGTATTCTGCCGAGCAAGCGCTTTCGTCAACAAGCATATACTCTCTCTGAGGTCGAGCAGCTTGAGGCCTTACAACTGATGCTGGAATTTGCACTTCAGCATGCAACATACGAGCCCGGATATGGAATTGAATTCTGGTGAGTTTCTTGTAGAAACCGATGCTACATTTGTACACCCTCGCATTGGTAATTTTAATTCAGTTCAGCCGAAAGGAGGGTGTAATCTTGCAACGCATGTACATAGGATTATCATATGTTTCCTGCATTCTTCTGATTTGCTTACTCGTGCTTAATGTGGTTGATTTTCTAGATTTCACAGTGACATTCTTATGTCCTTGTCTACACGCAATATCTGGTTGTGCATGCAATGATGAAGATGCTTTTTTTCACTATGTTGATAATTGTATGAAGTGGGACAACTATGTTTAATTGTATGTTTAATTGATTTTGCAATGTGATGTACGTTATTCGCCTTTGTCACTTGCAGGCGTCGGCTCGTTCACGTTGGCAACCTGGCGTGGTTGAAGCAATGGATCACGCAAAACCAGGAGCCACGCCTCCCCACGATGATTACGGCGGCGGTGTGTGGCATGGAGCCTGCTTGTGACGAGCATGACTCAATCCACATCAATGGCAGCAATTACCGAACTGCAGTCGCCGACCTTCGACAAACTGTTCGCCATCGCAACGCTGGAGTAATGGTTTATGGTAAAGAGGGGGTTAGGTATGGCCGCATCACACACATTCTGCATAGTTTCCTCCGTGCCCCGACGGAAGGATGGAGTAGGCAAGTTCTTTTAAAGGTCGCTCTGTTTGATGCCGGTTCTGTGAAAGAGCTCCCTTTAGAGGGTTTGACGCTTATACCTTTAGGGGAGCGAGCGCCCAAGCAGGATGCTTTACAGGGGCAGCTCACGTAGGTGGGACAGTGTTCCAACTCCGGTAGGTGGGACAAATTCAGCAAAGCGGGACATGTTCAGGTGTCCCACCTAACTGAAATTATGTCCCACCTTGTTGAATTTGGAAAAACATGGTGTCCCACCTACCGGCATTTGTGATACAGGTCTGTCTCACCTACCCGAACTTGAAGCTGTGTCCCACCTAACTGTATGTTTCTATGTGTCCCACCTTCCTGAATGTAGTGGCTACGCACATATGGGCTCTATGTGTCATACTCCTACATATGTTATACATACATGTCCCTATTACTCCTATGGGGCATGCTACCTATTCTGCACGTTTGCTCATGGCGTAGGGACACTTGATCTGTGTGCAACCGATAATACGCTGGAAATTAAATCAATCAAGTGCAAATATGGTAGTTCTTGCAGATTTGTATGACAACATTGTTATTGTTATATGGTGCATGGGGGTGGGGTTAGAACCCCCCACCCCCACCCCACTTCACCCCACTTCACCCCACTTCACCCCACTTCACCCCACTTCACCCCACTTCACCCCACTTCCCACCCCCACCCCCACCCCCACCCCACCCCCACCCCCACCCCCACCCCCACCCCCACCCCACCCCCACCCCCACCCCCACCCCACCCCCACCCCCACCCCCACCCCCACCATATAACAACAACATAACAACACCACGATAAGAAATGACATCGTGGTGCAGTCGCCACCGCCATCATCAAGGAGACAACCTGCGCAGGCCAGAAATCGGGAGAATTCGGGCAATCATGTACAAGACAACAGGCTCCAGGTCAGCCAAGCGCTCGTACGTGCGAAACTTGATGACTGGGTCTGCAATCGCCATAATCCAAGTGATGCACATGTACAACCACGTCATAACTCGGAAGCTTTGGATTAGGATCATAAAAGATTGACTCAAACAATTACCGTGCTAGCAAGATGTGGGCAAGAGAATGCATCCATGGTTGTTGTAATGGTGTAAAAAGGGTGCCAGATTTTCAAGTAAGGAATCATGAATAACCATGCCGCACCTCATGGCCATGCATATACATGGTGGCAAAAAATTTCACATCATCCACACGGCCATGTGTGTGCCTGCACGTGTATGGTTGTGAAAATTGACAGCATTTTTATTATGCACACACCCATGTATGCATGATTGCCTATGACGTCCACGCAGGCATTAAAATTCACAAGGCCTCGCATTCGATCGTGCTTGCAAAAAACTGTCCATCAACACAATACGCCTAGCCTGCAGCCTGCATGTAGTGCATGGTTGCACAAAACAGAACTACATGAACACAATGAATGAATGCGCAAACTTTGTGCCCACACTTGGAATTACCCCAAACTGAACAACGCGGTTATAATGCACATGGCCTCACATTTACTCATGCGAAAACCCGAAAAGCATCAGCACAATGGCCATCATGGGGAACCCAGCAACGGGATTCGTGATTGGAAGGATTCTGAATCACGCACCTGTGTTCAGTCATATTTGCAAAGAACCGACATCGGGTTGACCAGAGCTGACGTCCACGGACCACTCTTCGTCACTGGAATTCCCTTCATTATCCTCAGAACTTGAATCGCTGGGCTCAGAGCTTGAACCAGCTGCGACGTGTAGAAACTGCCCCGGCTTCTTGGTCGGTAAGAGAATGCCTTTCTGGGTGCGCACCAGCTTCCAAAACTTCTCCGAATCCCCGGAATCTGAAGACCCCCCGGAATCTGTTCTTGCCAAAACGGCCTCCGCTTCATTCCCTTGCCGGTTGTGAGTCTCAGAAGCCAAGGATGCAGAAGCTGGTTGTTCTTCCTGGATCACTGTAAGACCTGAAGGCGATGCCTTGGTACTTATGTCCTCATCATTTGTAGAGGACGCTAGGTCTGGGGTGGAGTTCAACTCATCATCAACATCAACGCTGGGCTGGACCTTCACCGGTGTAGAGGCCCCGGAAGCTGCCTCATAAGCAGCCTCCGAATCTGCCTCTGAACCATGATGAAGCGCTTTAATCCATTGTTTCAAGAAGAAAAACAAGCTATATTGTACCGCTAGCTGCTCACGTAGTGCAAGTATTTATGCAGTTAACGATACTTGATAATAAAGCCACGTCGAATTATATACAATACGTATGTGCGGTGTAGTGAAATATAGGTCTTGGTAGTGATATGTGACCACTTGTGTGTATATGTACACAGTACAGTACACCGCCTCACGGGTACTTGGGCTGTTCCCACACCACGTGGAAGTGGGACGTTTGCGTACTACGTAGCCGTGAAAGTGGGACGGTTCGCGTACCACTTAGCCGTGAAAGTGGGACGGTTCGCGTACCACGTAGCCGTGGAAGTGGGCTGTATGCGCCTGTGGGACGGTCTCAACCACAATCTGAGTACGTGGAACAGGTGCCCCACCTTGCCGCGTAGGTGGGACAGTCCCATCCAAAATCCGAGTACGTGGAACATGTGGCCCACCTTGCTGCGTATGTGGAACAGTCCCATCCAAAATCTGAGTACGAGGAACAGGTGCCCCACCTTGCTGCGTAGGTGGAACAGTCCCATCCAAAATCTGAGTACGTGGAACAGGTGCCCCACCTTGCTGCGTTGAGTTGCTGCGTTGGTGGGACTGGCTCTTCCAAAATCTGAGTACGTGGAACAGGTGGCCCACCTTGCTGTGTTGGTCGGTGGGCTGTCGCATCCACAATAACCGTACATCAGTACACGTGGCACTGTAGGCGCCCCACCTTATGAATTCCCCTTCTGCCGGCGTAATTAACATGGTATACTGTAAGGAGGTGAGAGAGGCACACGCTGGCTACGTACAGTACGTTGGCACGTGACTTTTGTTAGAGAGTGCTAGTCAGCTGCATCAGTTAATGATCAATTAACTAATTATTGAACACGTGACTGCATCCGTGGTCTGAGGTCTCTAACTATATACGGTGAGCCGCTATGGCGAGCGGGTCAGGCGAGCCGGAGTGCAGTCCATCATCCGCAGGGCCAGCTGTCGGCGGCTCGCGTGATGCCCGGCCCCCGCAGGTCTGGACCTGCAAGCTTTCTTGTGCCGCATGTCACCGAGGACGAGGGAAAAGCAACTACGACAGGCAGGGCTAACCACGGCATCAGAAGCGGGGCTGGTTAACTCCGACAAACCAGCTGACAAGGGCGAAAAAGTAAGCCGTGCGCCGCGAGATGAAATTACATGTTCAGGGATATGCGCACCAAGCGGAAGATTCTGGACGCCTTTCACGAGAGCGGATTGTCGCAGCGCCAATTCTGCAAAACTAGCGACCCCCCATCCCGATTTCAACCTTCAACCGCATGCTCACAGAGGAGGCGGCCATCAAGGCTGCAGCAGACAACCCCAAGCTAGCGGGGAAGAAGTGCCCAAGTCGTGTCAGAAACCCGACTACGGCCAAGTTTCCCTTGGTGGAGAAAGAGGTGGCCACTGAGATTCGCGAGTATCGGAGCAAGGGGTACATGGTCAACCGCGCGCTTGTGCGCGTAAGTTTATTTCCATCATAATTGTCGGTATTTTTCCTGCTGCATTTTGTACATGTCGCACTAGTTTGCTGAGTTTCGATTGTTTCATGAGTATGCATGCAGCCCGGCCCCGTGAGAATTTGACGTGGAAGAGCCGAAAGTATGTAATGGTCTTCTTCGTTGCATGCAGCCAAATGATGCAGCGTAACCACCCAGCAACGGGTGATCATGAATTATGTAAGGGTTGGAAACTAGCAGTCTTGCTCATTTCTTGGCGATATCCCAGCTGCCCCCCCTTTATTTGAAAGATATTGCTCATGATGCAAGAAGGCTGGAGCAGTGAAGGCAACCTGGGACAAGGCCGGATGTGAGGCAGCTGACGTGGTGGGAAGGGGGGGGCAGCCGACCAGGTGGGGGCAGCAGGGGTCGGCAACCCAGCCGCGGGAGCACCACCACCAACGGATCAGGCCACCCGCCCAGCCAAGAAAAAGTCCAAGCCTTCTCTCCCTCCTCTCGAGCTTCCGCCACAGCGCACTGTGGCAAAGCATGCCGAGGTGCTGACAACGGCGGACTGGGCCAAATACCAGGTTTTCACCTTGTATGGTGACGGCCTGACGTACTACGGAAACCCTGACCCACAGGACCCGTATGCAAAGAAGTATGACAACCACTGGCGCATGGTGGTCAAGTAAGTATCGTTGCATGGGTTGGCTCCAAGATATACTGGACCATTTATGTGACAAGAATGTACACTCTGTATGTAACTCTGCAAACCCATGCCATGTGTGACTAGGTAGCATGCAGTACATATGTCTACCGCACACATGCGACAGGTCACGTCGGCATGATCAAATGGGCCAACATATTAGTAGGCGTATGAGCACACACACATCACACATCACACATCGATCACACATCACCCATCACACATCGCACATCACACATCACCCATCACACATCACGCGTACATCACACGTACATATGCACTGTCACACGCACACGCACCACAACACAGGGACGCACCCCCCACACCCCACACCCCCACCCCCCACCCCCACCCCAACCCCCACCCCCCACCACCACCATGTACCGCCGCCGCCGCCACCACCACCACACCAACAACAACCACCACCAACAACAACAACATTGTACTTCGCATTTGTAATGCATTATTATGGTGTGTGGTTGTGTGTCTTGGCACGTTTCTTATGTGCAGGTACCCTAAACAGCATGAGCAGAAGCGCACGGAAAGGGTGAAGCAAACGTTTGTGATCGCTGACTACGGAGTCGCATGGTGCCTTGTTGCGATGTAGACTTTTCCCTGTGGGCCCAACTGCCCTTCATGTTTTTAATATCTGGTCATCATGTTGTAAACGGAGGTATTAGGGTTGCCGGTTGCGTCATTAATAATCGCACCCGCCTGCCGTATTTCTGGCACACCTTGAATAGGCTAGGTAGGGCTTGCCGTGACCTTTCCGGCACAGTTTATATAGCACTGAAACGAGTGCAGACAGTATAGCTGAAACTAGCGCATTATAGGTGTTACACATCCATGCCACACAACTCGGTGGGACATGTCCCACCAACCTGTGTTTTGTATGTGCATGAACATGTGTCCCACCTACATGTAATTGAAAATTTGCCTGTCCCACCGACCTGAATTTTGAACATGTAACTGTCCCACCACACTGAATTTTGAAAGCTACCCTGTCCCACTTACATGAATACCTGAAACATGGCTGTTCCACGTACCTGAACCTGGTGTCTCTCCTAGGTGAAAAGTGTTCCACTCGCGTCCCACCTACGTGAGCTGCCCCTGTAGTCCTTCCCGGGAGTGTATGTTCAGTTGGTTTTGTAGTTGATCCAGAGTATGCACCTGAGATTGCCATCGTGCACTGTAAACTTGCCATGGCAGTTGGTAAAGGAGACGTGTAGTGCAGCCCAGCATGTATTGTCCCGTGGTGCGGGTGCTCAGCTGAGAACCACAGACGTGTATGCTGATATGAACCTGCAGCGCAAGGTGACACTTTGTGTTAAGCGAAGAGACATGACAGCACGAGGTCGTTCACAAGGTAATCGCACTGCACCCATAGATCCACAAGCAACCACTGCACGCATGGCTGCAGAGCCACAAGCAACCACTGCACCAAATCGCTCACGTGGCAAGCGCACTGTTGGCACGTTGGTAGAGCCACAAGCAACCACTGCACCTAGTCGCTCACGTGGCAAGCGCACTGTTGGCACATTGGTAGAGTCACAAGCAACCACTGCACCAAGCCGCTCGCGTGGCAAGCGCACTGCAGACACATTGGTAGAACCACACACAGCCGCTGCACCAAACCGCTCGCGTGGCAAGAGCACTGCTGGCAAGTCCATGGCTAGTGGCAGGGCATCAAGCCCTGATGACATAGCTAGTGATTCGTCGTTGAGCAGCAACGGTGAGGCATGCATTCCCTCACAAAGGAGAAGTGAGAGGCAGCGTGCTGTAGTAAATTATGCGGACAACTCTGACAGTGCTGCATACACTGATGAGGAGTGGGATTGATTATATTTCTGGCAATGATGCCTGTAATGTAACTTGTTGTGTGCTTGTCACACTGTATTATATTTATTTATTTCCAATGAACATGTGTGTCAACTGCATCATTTCTGCAACCACATATAATGCATAAGTGTCCTGTCTTCATGCACTTGAGAGTTCTCAAGTGCCATGCTAAATGTCCTGATTTTCCTGATTTTTTTCTGATTCAGCGGGCTTTCTCAAGATCTTGAGATTTTTTGTGTTGTTCCGACATGTTTCTCAGGATCTCAGTGGTTTCTCAGTGTGTGGCGAGAAAAATCTCAGGCAGTTCTCAAGATTCTCAGGAGAAAGTCCTGATATTTGAGGACCAAATCTCAATCTCAAGATAAAAAATCTCAAATTTTTTCAGGATATCAATTTTTGTTGAGCAAAAAATCAGGAAATCTCAGAAAAATCTCTGAATCCTGAAAAAAAATCTCTGAATCCTTTAAAAAAATCTCAGGATCTTGAGAAAAATATCAGACCCGACTTCCTAGTGTGCTCCTGCAGAGGAGGGGTAGTTGGGGACGCGCGAGGGTTGCGCTCCGAAGCTAGAAATTATTCCCTATTGCGAGACTCAAGTTGGGGAGGGCGTCTTAGGGAGGCGAGGCTACGCCAGACCTTTGTCGTTCCTTTTCGTCTCAGCACCTCAGTGCTGCGCGGCTCAGTCTACAGGTAAAACCTCTTTCCTTCTTGGACAATTCCGGAGTTGTGAAATGCTGGCTCTGTTGGGGGGCTTGGTTTTGGGGTGGTCACCGACTTGTGTCGCATTGAACTAGCGGGCCCCTGTGGGGGTTAATATAGCCTAGCGCGGGCTGAGTCGCCATTTAAGATGTTGCGACACCCTCTTTCGCGCACGGTGGTCATGAGCTTAATCGGCGCAATGGTGGGGTTGGCGCCAGCTAGGGGGGGGTAATTGGGTGGAGGCTAGCTTGCTTCCGCGTGCGGATTGAGAAACCTTACGGCCACTGTTAACTGCTGCATTTGTGGCAGGGCTCCACTTATTGTATTTAATCAAATGCTGGTCTTCTTGGGAGCTTAGTGATCTTAATCGGTTTTCTCTGAATATAGTATCGGGAAAGATAAGGCCGCTATGCCTGCATGCGGAAGGCTGTCTGCGACATGGGCTGACGAATTCGATCTGTACATATATGGTTTCATGTTCACCTGAATTTTCCTTGGATGACCCGGTTGTTTGTAAGGGTCGGTGGCTATTAACTAGAGGTCCGAGAAAATTAATTATACGACTTACTTGCAAAGATTCGTATTTGGTTGCACCTGCTGAGGTTAGCTGGGGACCTGTCCATGTGTAGGGTCACACGCCCTGATCAAGCATGCTGTTTCCGGCCCCACCGTCTAGGTCATCTAGTCGCTCTACACGTAAGCCAGCCATAATTTCAATGCACAAGGATACACATTTCCCTGGAACCGTGGAACTCCAGGGTAACCAGACTCTTTATTAAAACAATAAGTAGAGCACATCGGGAAGTGGCCCTCAACTGGCCATCCTTACCCATGGGAACACTTTATGTCCAAAAAGGCTAGCCTTACCCCCAAACAGGCAACACACAGGGAGGGCGGGGGGGAAAACAAAAGAGACCGCCATGAGCTAGGTGAGCAAGCTTTTATCGTGTTTCAAGGCCAACGGCTCTCTACCAACGGCCAGATCCGGCAACGGCCTCTAAACAGTTTTAGCCGTCAAGTTTTACTTCAGATATTGCTTGTTGCAAACCCGTCCGCAATCACAGATCTGCTAGGAGAACCTAGACGCAAAAATCCGTCGTCAAGGTACTCAGCACACCGTCAAGGTATGGGCCGCAACAATTAGGCCATATCTTCCGTAATACTCGTACACTAGAAGCCTAATCAACCTTATTACGATCACATCACCCAGCTCTATTTCACCTAGCATCAGCGGCTCCCCTTCCGTATCACTATAAAGAAACTATGTTCAGAGAACCCCGATTCTATTAACCGTGGAACTCCAGGGTAACCAGACTCTTTATTAAAACAATAAGTAGAGCACATCGGGAAGTGGCCCTCAACTGGCCATCCTTACCCATGGGAACACTTTATGTCCAAAAAGGCTAGCCTTACCCTTACATCCCTCCCTGGCGACCCAAGCCAGGGGCAAAACAAAAACCGGTGGACGCATAAGACAAGAATGAAGGGAACTTAAGAGGAAGGCAGAGAAAAGACGCTCCGCCAAATGCGCGGGGGGCAGGCGGCGATAGCCCGAACCAGGGCGTCAGGAAGGGTGAGGGCCAAGCTCCGGTGCAATCCCACATAGTGGGCGACAGTTTTGCTGCTGCGCCAGCGACCCCGATGCTGAATATCAGCCATGCTGCGCTGCCGCAAAAAATCATAGGTAGCCCCCCCATGCCGCAGCCCGTGAATGGTAAACACCGTGTCGACCCCCAAAGCTTGCGTGGCCTGATGCCAAACCCGGCTGAACTGGGCATAATCGTAAGGGAACACCCGCTCCCAGGCCGCCTTGCCACGCATACAAGCCCGCAAGAGGGTCTCAGTCATGACATCCTCGATCACCACAGACTGCACCTCCCCCTTAGCCGTCTTAGCTGACATCAACAACAAGGCGCCCCGCTGCGAACCCCGCAACCGAACATCAGGCTGCAAGCGCACATGGCCGACCAACAGGTTGAGCGCCTCCGATACCCGCAGGTATTGTTGGAAAATAACGATGACCATCATAGCCGCACGAGGCTGCCGCTGGAGCACCATAGTACAAGCAAGCGCAAACGCAGCCTCCCATGGAATGGGGGGGGGGCACGAGGGGGTGCCAACGTGCGCCAGCCAGCCAAAACACTTCGTGCCAAGGCCCAATCCCGCACCTCCCGGGGAAGTACAAATTCAGGCCCATAAGCGCATTGACACACAACTGGCGGCTGTAACACCGTGAGTGCGCCCAAGCGACATACTCGCAATAGTATTCCTCTATCGTCAAGCCGCGCAACAAGCTGCCAACCCGACCCCGCCGGCTCGCCCACCATGCGAAAAAGGACCTAAGACCCCGATGGTAAACCATCAAAGTAGCCGGCTTCACCTTGCCCTCAAGAAGGGTCAAGTAGCTAGCGCCAAGCCGAGGCCCGGGATTGGGATGAACACCCTCGCGAGTCAAATCGCGGACCCACCCGGCCACCGAGGCAGCCATGGAAAGCCCCCGCGAAGGCCCATCCGCAGGCTGAAGCTCACTTGGCGTCCAGACCCATTGTGAGCGGCTGCCGGTGACCAACGTAAGAGCGCACAACCGGCGGCATTGCTTGTTTAACCGGTAAGAAGAGGAACGCCCTTTAGCCAAGCAGCCCAAAGCGGCAGTGGAGTCCACTAACCTCACCACCCGCTTACCCCATGTTCCGAGGTTCCGGGCCGAGCGCTCCACCCCCTTCACAGCGGCCCGCACTTCCTTCTCGTTGATGTGCATGGTCGAATCGCGCCAGCGACTCTTGATCCCGACGCGCCATCGCCCGTGGATGATGGCTTTTTCCGCGGCCTTGGTCAAGGGTCTAGGCCCGGCATACATGGCCTCACCTGGGGTGAGGAGGGTTGGGTAACCCCGCACCTCCCGGGCCCGAGCTAATTCCGTCACCTCAGCTGGGGCCATCTCAGCGTAGACAACCCCCTGCCCAAAACTAGACGCATCCGAGGCCACCACCACCGGAGCCAGGGCAGCCCCCCGGTCCACACGGAGCATGGGGGCCAACGCCATGGCACACTCGAGCTCATCGCGCACACCTTGCCACAAAGGTCGCGTTCGCTGGCCCCACCCCTTGAGGTTGATGAACTTAAAACTCTGCTGCCATATGGACAAGCAAGTGCGGCTGAGCATCTGCAGCCACACCCACCGGCCCACGACGGCCGCCAGCGCCTCAGCGGTAGCGCGTCCCCTCTCGAGGAGTACACGAGTGTGCGCAACCACAAGGGTGAGCTGCTTAGCTGTCGGCTCCAACACCCCATCCCGCCGGTGAACAACACCCAGAGCTTCTAGCTCGTCCTCCCCCTCCGGGCTAGCCATGATCGTCTTGTCCTTGGAGGGCACAAGGTTGTTAGGCGCGTACCCGTCTTCAATAGCACTCGCGATTAAGCGATTCACCGCCTCGCACGTGCGCCCATTGCTGACCACCAGGTCATCAATAGTGATGGATACCATAGGGGCAGGGGGGTCCTCAAGGTCGATTTGCATCTCCCTCGTGCTCTCCTCCTTGTACTCGATGGCTAGGGCGGTTGGGTTACCCCATGCATTCCGAAGCACGGTCAGCTCCCCTACACTTGTGAGGCGGTTCACCTGCCGTCTAGGATCCAAAGCGCCCGTGGCATAGAGGACCATCTCATGGATGGCTTCCCCTAGCGCTACAGCGTGGGAGTGCCCCATGGCCAGCACTTTCAGCACTGGCCACACCCTCCTCCGCCGCCCCGGCAGCCCGACATCGGTGGACCACACATCAGGTAGCCCTTGATAATCCCACCACCACTCCGGCACTTGGATGGTATAGTAATACGAGACCAGATCGCTCTTGGCCGTGTAGCACCGACCCTTGATATAGACCTCCGAGTATATGCCCAGGTGGGGTAACACCGTCTTAGGGGGGTCCACCCACAGTGCGTTCCCCAACTTCTTATTCACAATGAGCCTTAACTCCCCCACTCCTTTGGCCACCCCAAAACATCCGTCTACCCACTTTGGCCGCGTCTCTCGGAACTCCACCATCCCCACGTCCGCTGCCCTCCCCATCAACTTGCCCCACTCCGCCATGGTGCACCCTCGGCTGGGGGCAGGTACATTCCAATACCTCGCACTGGCAGCCACCTCCGGCTTGATGCAGTTGGCTCGCTCGCGTACACCTCTCGCCAACTAGGTCGTAGCGCCAGCAAATCCAGCAGCTTCGCCTTTCCTGCCACCTCGCGCTTCGGCAGACTCACCCGCTCCGCCACAAGTTGTTCATACTTATTACATTTCCCATAGATTAGATCACTTCCTTCTGCGGGGCCTGTCGCAACGCCGGTTACGCGGCGACTGTACCACTCGCAGTGCTTCTTGACCCTTTTCAGGGCCTCCGCCGTTCCTCTGGAGCACGCGCCTCCAGATTTAGGCGGAGGGTCTGCCCCCCCGTGCCATAGCCAATTCAACCACGTAATCACCTTGTGTTGTAGAGTGAAGGTCCGGCGGCGGCGAGTTGCACGCTGGCGTCTGCGTGCTGACCTCACTCTCCCCCACGTAGTGCTTAGAGGCATTGTAGGAAGAGGCAGTGGGAAGGGGGAGCGGTTTACCCTTTCGGTGTTTACTTGGTTTGCTGGGCCTTGCCCAGCTTCTCCATCATCGTGGCGCTTTGCAGGGCCATCTTCATGGCCGGGTTGCTCACCAAGGAGGCATCTTCCTTGAGAGCAAGGAGGTGGCCAGCCACCTTCCACCCTCCTGACCCCTGGCTCTCCACTAGGAGCATGGCTGCCACCACCCTCATGAGATACTCTACCCCAGCCAACTCCCCGGCTGCCGGCCCCAACTCCTTGAAGAGTGTGTCCATGGCCAGGGCGATGTTCATGACCACCTTCCTGCTTTCCTGGTTCCTCCACCCCCCTTGGCGAGTAGCCATGATCCAACTCTTTATCCCCCCTCCATTGTCGTTGGCATCCTCGAGCACCTCGGGGAGCACTCTCTCTTGCACCCTCCAATTCACCACTTGTGCTCGAGTGGGCAGCGTCACCCCTTTGGTCTTTTTCGGCTTCCTGGAAGCCCCATCTGCCCCGGCCAGCGCATCCTTCAATTTCGTCAGGAAATCCTCTTCCTCGGACTCCTCCTCCTCCTCCTCTTCTTTGCCCGCCTGCCCCTGCTTGCCAATAATAGCCGCCAGCTCCAAGAGCTGCTCCCTCACATCCCCCGCGGCCTTTCCCTTGCTCGGGGCTGGGCTTCCGACTTTTTTCGTCCCCTTTTTCGCCCCTTTCGTGGGCCGGCGTGGTGGCTGCATCTCCTCTTCGTCCGAGTCCGCCAAGTCCCGGGCGCTTTGGAGGGCTGCCACTAGCGCTTCGTTTGGGTCCGCTGCTGCCAGAATTTCAGGCCCGTCCACGTGGTCGACCAGCAGTCCAACGACGGACTCCAGCTGGGCCGCAGACCACCGGCTGACAGTAGTTACCCAGTCGGTCCCGAGGACCGCCTCAAAGGCAGCGCACACTTCAGGCAGGCCCGAGCAAGTGGAGAGCTCCTGATGGAGCCTTTTCTTCTGCGTCGGCCAGCCTAGTCGGCCCTTTCCCGTCTGTTTAGTAGCTGTCGGCACCTCGGGATTAGCTTTCGGTAATTGCTTCCCAGCACCTGTCGAACCTGGCTTCCGCCCGGGCTTCGGCATCCCAGCCGCTTTGCAGAAAGGAATTCCGGGCGTCAGCTACGCTGCCCCTGACCCCTGTCGCCGCCTTCGTTAAAACAAAAGAGACCGCCATGAGCTAGGTGAGCAAGCTTTTATCGTGTTTCAAGGCCAACGGCTCTCTACCAACGGCCAGATCCGGCAACGGCCTCTAAACAGTTTTAGCCGTCAAGTTTTACTTCAGATATTGCTTGTTGCAAACCCGTCCGCAATCACAGATCTGCTAGGAGAACCTAGACGCAAAAATCCGTCGTCAAGGTACTCAGCACACCGTCAAGGTATGGGCCGCAACAATTAGGCCATATCATCCGTAATACTCGTACACTAGAAGCCTAATCAACCTTATTACGATCACATCACCCAGCTCTATTTCACCTAGCATCAGCGGCTCCCCTTCCGTATCACTATAAAGAAACTATGTTCAGAGAACCCCGATTCCATCACCATTCATCTTCATCATCCTGAACTACTCGAACACGCGGACAAGATAACGGCAGGCTCGAGCTACCATGGTCCGGATTCTCCCAATTTCTGGCCTGCGCTGGTTGTCTCCTTGATGTGTAGGGTCGGCTGGTTGCTTAACGAATCTTTGACTGATTTGGGTTCTTTAGTGAGTCGTGATTTTAATTATTGTATAGTGGATTCGGACCGGCCCAAGGGATCGATGGGCGAGTTTTATGTTTGTCAGTCTTGGGAATTACCTTGTACAACTACCTGTACGGTTGACGCACTAGCCTGGGGGTGCGTGGCCACGTTGTTTGTAGTGGCGTTTTCAGCACTCAGTGTTCAGGCCGGCGTGTGACGCATCATTGCCGGTGTTACTTAATTTAGGATGATGTCAGCTTGTGTGTCGCCGAACCATGCCAAGCTAGGGAGGCAGTGATCCGCAATTGTTTCTTTCCCCTCCCTCCCACCCTGGAGGCTTCTGGCTTCCGCGTGCGGATTGAGAATTAATTAATTAGGAACATAACTCCGTTGCAGGGAGCAGTATATGTAGCACATATCCCAGAGAAGGGGCATATATGGCTTTTAATACATTCTAAGCTACTTCCTGCAAGGGTGGGAATGTAAACGACACTTGCTCTATGTGCACCAAGCAAGGGCACCTGCACCACCACGATCTATCAAGCTCAAACCAACTAAGGGGAGCCTGTCATGGGGGGGGAAGATCATCATGGCTATACAAGAGCTACATAGGGCATGGCTTCTCAACAGAGAGCGTCTCTCTGCATAGGCATAGCATGTCTAAATTCTTAATGCAACATCCATGGGGGGTCCCATTATAGGCATGGCTTGGCTAAATGCTGAAGGCGTCATCCATGGGGGCCATTATGGGCGCACATGAACGTAGGCCACATACTAGGAAAGCCTGACTATAAATCTACACCACATACTGGTATATATTCCTAGACTGAGGTTGCTGGGGTGGCAGGAGGTGCCTGCCAGGGCTTATGGTCAACGTGGATGACCGCCCCCCTTCAGTATACTGGCTTCTCCCCTGCGCTCTGCACGAGCTGAAGGTAGGTCGGCCATAGCTCGTGTCGCCGCTGTTGCTGGGCCAGGGTCAAGTCGTCGTCCAGCGCCGAAGCGAGTCCCCGAGAGCTTCTTGCGGCATTTAAGGAACGACAGCTTGTCCGCCATGTACTTAAAGGTGAGGAGCACGGGCCAGCCTTACCCCGCGCGCGGGGGAGGCGGGCAGCCGACATCCGCAGCTCACCAGTGAGTTGCACGGGGGCAAGAATGATGCGCTTAAATGCCGTGAGAAGAGTCGTCGAGTCCTCACTTGCCGGCTAATCGAAGTGCTTGACGATGACATTGTGGCTGCGCTGGGTGATGTCGGCCTCCTCGCGAAGGTCGAGTGCTTGTTGCTTGACCTGTGCCGCGATGGTGGAGGTGGTGGAGGTGGTATGGTGCTTAATTAAGAAGGTCCGCCCAGGTGGAGGGCGCATCACCTCCAAGAAACCTTAAGGCCACCGTTAACTGCTGCATTTGTGGCAGGGCTCCACTTATTGTATTCAATCAAATGCTGGTCTTCTTGGGAGCTTAGTGATCTTACTATACCATTCCATCTCACTATAAAGAAACTATGTTCTGAGAACAACGACTATTATTTACGTTTTCTTTTCTTTTTCTTTCTTAAAGCCCTATCACATGACGGAGCATATCGCAAGTCTGAGGCGCTGACCCATCTGGCCTATCACATGGTGAAAACCGGGATGGTAAGTACACGCGATTTTTTTTTTAATGGATTTGTGTGCAGATTTAGTGTTATGCACGTGCTGCTTGTTGCCCGGTCTTGTGCTGCATGCAGCTAATTTCTGTGCATATTTGTGTGCGCTGCTTGCAATGTCTTGTTTGCTTTCTTTTTTTTTTTCCAGCCAAAAGACCGCTACTACATCTGGGACGTCATCCACGCAGACCCGTCCAAGAAGGTCGAGTTGGGGGGGCGCAGCCGCAAGGTTAAGAATTTCTACACTTTCACCGCCGCGGAATCTGATGAAGTGGGCGCGATTTTGTTGGAGTATGCGCTGCCCAATGCGGAGTACAAAGAATTCTTTTCTTTTCTTCTTTTTCCCTTTGAAATATATATTTTAACCTTTTCATTTATCCCCTTTGTGTCTATGTGTGTATGCTTTCCATCCTTTCCTTCTTAGGTTTTTTTTTCTTTTTTTTTTTTTTGTGTGTGTGTTGTTGTTGTTGTTGTTGTTGTTGTTGTTGTTGTTGTTGTTGTTGTTGTTGTTGTTGTTGTTGTTGTTGTTGTTGTTGTTGTTGTTGTTGTTGTTGTTGTTGTTGTTGTTGTTGTTGTTGTTGTTGTTGTTGTTGTTGTTGTTGTTGTTGTTGTTGTTGTTGTTGTTGTTGTTGTTGTTGTTGTTGTTGTTGTTGTTGTTGTTGTTGTTGTTGTTGTTGTTGTTGTTGTTGTTGTTGTTGTTGTTGTTGTTGTTGTTGTTGTTGTTGTTGTTGTTGTTGTTGTTGTTGTTGTTGTTGTTGTTGTTGTTGTTGTTGTTGTTGTTGTTGTTGTTGTTGTTGTTGTTGTTGTTGTTGTTGTTGTTGTTGTTGTTGTTGTTGTTGTTGTTGTTGTTGTTGTTGTTGTTGTTGTTGTTGTTGTTGTTGTTGTTGTTGTTGTTGTTGTTGTTGTTGTTGTTGTTGTTGTTGTTGTTGTTGTTGTTGTTGTTGTTGTTGTTGTTGTTGTTGTTGTTGTTGTTGTTGTTGTTGTTGTTGTTGTTGTTGTTGTTGTTGTTGTTGTTGTTGTTGTTGTTGTTGTTGTTGTTGTTGTTGTTGTTGTTGTTGTTGTTGTTGTTGTTGTTGTTGTTGTTGTTGTTGTTGTTGTTGTTGTTGTTGTTGTTGTTGTTGTTGTTGTTGTTGTTGTTGTTGTTGTTGTTGTTGTTGTTGTTGTTGTTGTTGTTGTTGTTGTTGTTGTTGTTGTTGTTGTTGTTGTTGTTGTTGTTGTTGTTGTTGTTGTTGTTGTTGTTGTTGTTGTTGTTGTTGTTGTTGTTGTTGTTGTTGTTGTTGTTGTTGTTGTTGTTGTTGTTGTTGTTGTTGTTGTTGTTGTTTGTTGTTGTTGTTGTTGTTGTTGTTGTTGTTGTTGTTGTTGTTGTTGTTGTTGTTGTTGTTGTTGTTGTTGTTGTTGTTGTTGTTGTTGTTGTTGTTGTTGTTGTTGTTGTTGTTGTTGTTGTTGTTGTTGTTGTTGTTGTTGTTGTTGTTGTTGTTGTTGTTGTTGTTGTTGTGTCACGGACGCGAACTATGTCATCCGGGCGCCCACTATGCACAAGACCGGTGACGTGCGCAAGGAATTTGTTTTCTACGCATTTTCGACAAAGGCTAGTGACCGGGGGGGGACACTAGCACTTGCAGCATAAGAGCGGACGAAAGTGTACGTGCACGCGCGCCGGGCCAGGCACAGCTGGGCGCGCAGCACTGACTTGAGCGGACGGCAGCACAAGTGCGCAGCGTCGAGAGGATCATACGCGTGTTAGTGGACAGCTGAAGCTGGACTGCTGGACTTCAACAGCGCCGAGGCTATTGACAGGCCAGGTGTCTTTGTGGTGTAGAATAGCGGGTCAACGTTATGAGGACTGGACAGAAAATGGAAAAGGACAATTCTATTAACCGTGGAACTCCAGGGTAACCAGACTCTTTATTAAAACAATAAGTAGAGCACATCGGGAAGTGGCCCTCAACTGGCCATCCTTACCCATGGGAACACTTTATGTCCAAAAAGGCTAGCCTTACCCCCAAACAGGCAACACACAGGGAGGGCGGGTGGGAAAACAAAAGAGACCGCCATGAGCTAGGTGAGCAAGCTTTTATCGTGTTTCAAGGCCAACGGCTCTCTACCAACGGCCAGATCCGGCAACGGCCTCTAAACAGTTTTAGCCGTCAAGTTTTACTTCAGATATTGCTTGTTGCAAACCCGTCCGCAATCACAGATCTGCTAGGAGAACCTAGACGCAAAAATCCGTCGTCAAGGTACTCAGCACACCGTCAAGGTATGGGCCGCAACAATTAGGCCATATCTTCCGTAATACTCGTACACTAGAAGCCTAATCAACCTTATTACGATCACATCACCCAGCTCTATTTCACCTAGCATCAGCGGCTCCCCTTCCGTATCACTATAAAGAAACTATGTTCAGAGAACCCCGATTCTATTAACCGTGGAACTCCAGGGTAACCAGACTCTTTATTAAAACAATAAGTAGAGCACATCGGGAAGTGGCCCTCAACTGGCCATCCTTACCCATGGGAACACTTTATGTCCAAAAAGGCTAGCCTTACCCTTACATCCCTCCCTGGCGACCCAAGCCAGGGGCAAAACAAAAACCGGTGGACGCATAAGACAAGAATGAAGGGAACTTAAGAGGAAGGCAGAGAAAAGACGCTCCGCCAAATGCGCGGGGGGCAGGCGGCGATAGCCCGAACCAGGGCGTCAGGAAGGGTGAGGGCCAAGCTCCGGTGCAATCCCACATAGTGGGCGACAGTTTTGCTGCTGCGCCAGCGACCCCGATGCTGAATATCAGCCATGCTGCGCTGCCGCAAAAAATCATAGGTAGCCCCCCCATGCCGCAGCCCGTGAATGGTAAACACCGTGTCGACCCCCAAAGCTTGCGTGGCCTGATGCCAAACCCGGCTGAACTGGGCATAATCGTAAGGGAACACCCGCTCCCAGGCCGCCTTGCCACGCATACAAGCCCGCAAGAGGGTCTCAGTCATGACATCCTCGATCACCACAGACTGCACCTCCCCCTTAGCCGTCTTAGCTGACATCAACAACAAGGCGCCCCGCTGCGAACCCCGCAACCGAACATCAGGCTGCAAGCGCACATGGCCGACCAACAGGTTGAGCGCCTCCGATACCCGCAGGTATTGTTGGAAAATAACGATGACCATCATAGCCGCACGAGGCTGCCGCTGGAGCACCATAGTACAAGCAAGCGCAAACGCAGCCTCCCATGGAATGGGGGGGGGGCACGAGGGGGTGCCAACGTGCGCCAGCCAGCCAAAACACTTCGTGCCAAGGCCCAATCCCGCACCTCCCGGGGAAGTACAAATTCAGGCCCATAAGCGCATTGACACACAACTGGCGGCTGTAACACCGTGAGTGCGCCCAAGCGACATACTCGCAATAGTATTCCTCTATCGTCAAGCCGCGCAACAAGCTGCCAACCCGACCCCGCCGGCTCGCCCACCATGCGAAAAAGGACCTAAGACCCCGATGGTAAACCATCAAAGTAGCCGGCTTCACCTTGCCCTCAAGAAGGGTCAAGTAGCTAGCGCCAAGCCGAGGCCCGGGATTGGGATGAACACCCTCGCGAGTCAAATCGCGGACCCACCCGGCCACCGAGGCAGCCATGGAAAGCCCCCGCGAAGGCCCATCCGCAGGCTGAAGCTCACTTGGCGTCCAGACCCATTGTGAGCGGCTGCCGGTGACCAACGTAAGAGCGCACAACCGGCGGCATTGCTTGTTTAACCGGTAAGAAGAGGAACGCCCTTTAGCCAAGCAGCCCAAAGCGGCAGTGGAGTCCACTAACCTCACCACCCGCTTACCCCATGTTCCGAGGTTCCGGGCCGAGCGCTCCACCCCCTTCACAGCGGCCCGCACTTCCTTCTCGTTGATGTGCATGGTCGAATCGCGCCAGCGACTCTTGATCCCGACGCGCCATCGCCCGTGGATGATGGCTTTTTCCGCGGCCTTGGTCAAGGGTCTAGGCCCGGCATACATGGCCTCACCTGGGGTGAGGAGGGTTGGGTAACCCCGCACCTCCCGGGCCCGAGCTAATTCCGTCACCTCAGCTGGGGCCATCTCAGCGTAGACAACCCCCTGCCCAAAACTAGACGCATCCGAGGCCACCACCACCGGAGCCAGGGCAGCCCCCCGGTCCACACGGAGCATGGGGGCCAACGCCATGGCACACTCGAGCTCATCGCGCACACCTTGCCACAAAGGTCGCGTTCGCTGGCCCCACCCCTTGAGGTTGATGAACTTAAAACTCTGCTGCCATATGGACAAGCAAGTGCGGCTGAGCATCTGCAGCCACACCCACCGGCCCACGACGGCCGCCAGCGCCTCAGCGGTAGCGCGTCCCCTCTCGAGGAGTACACGAGTGTGCGCAACCACAAGGGTGAGCTGCTTAGCTGTCGGCTCCAACACCCCATCCCGCCGGTGAACAACACCCAGAGCTTCTAGCTCGTCCTCCCCCTCCGGGCTAGCCATGATCGTCTTGTCCTTGGAGGGCACAAGGTTGTTAGGCGCGTACCCGTCTTCAATAGCACTCGCGATTAAGCGATTCACCGCCTCGCACGTGCGCCCATTGCTGACCACCAGGTCATCAATAGTGATGGATACCATAGGGGCAGGGGGGTCCTCAAGGTCGATTTGCATCTCCCTCGTGCTCTCCTCCTTGTACTCGATGGCTAGGGCGGTTGGGTTACCCCATGCATTCCGAAGCACGGTCAGCTCCCCTACACTTGTGAGGCGGTTCACCTGCCGTCTAGGATCCAAAGCGCCCGTGGCATAGAGGACCATCTCATGGATGGCTTCCCCTAGCGCTACAGCGTGGGAGTGCCCCATGGCCAGCACTTTCAGCACTGGCCACACCCTCCTCCGCCGCCCCGGCAGCCCGACATCGGTGGACCACACATCAGGTAGCCCTTGATAATCCCACCACCACTCCGGCACTTGGATGGTATAGTAATACGAGACCAGATCGCTCTTGGCCGTGTAGCACCGACCCTTGATATAGACCTCCGAGTATATGCCCAGGTGGGGTAACACCGTCTTAGGGGGGTCCACCCACAGTGCGTTCCCCAACTTCTTATTCACAATGAGCCTTAACTCCCCCACTCCTTTGGCCACCCCAAAACATCCGTCTACCCACTTTGGCCGCGTCTCTCGGAACTCCACCATCCCCACGTCCGCTGCCCTCCCCATCAACTTGCCCCACTCCGCCATGGTGCACCCTCGGCTGGGGGCAGGTACATTCCAATACCTCGCACTGGCAGCCACCTCCGGCTTGATGCAGTTGGCTTCGCTCGCGTACACCTCTCGCCAACTAGGTCGTAGCGCCAGCAAATCCAGCAGCTTCGCCTTTCCTGCCACCTCGCGCTTCGGCAGACTCACCCGCTCCGCCACAAGTTGTTCATACTTATTACATTTCCCATAGATTAGATCACTTCCTTCTGCGGGGCCTGTCGCAACGCCGGTTACGCGGCGACTGTACCACTCGCAGTGCTTCTTGACCCTTTTCAGGGCCTCCGCCGTTCCTCTGGAGCACGCGCCTCCAGATTTAGGCGGAGGGTCTGCCCCCCCGTGCCATAGCCAATTCAACCACGTAATCACCTTGTGTTGTAGAGTGAAGGTCCGGCGGCGGCGAGTTGCACGCTGGCGTCTGCGTGCTGACCTCACTCTCCCCCACGTAGTGCTTAGAGGCATTGTAGGAAGAGGCAGTGGGAAGGGGGAGCGGTTTACCCTTTCGGTGTTTACTTGGTTTGCTGGGCCTTGCCCAGCTTCTCCATCATCGTGGCGCTTTGCAGGGCCATCTTCATGGCCGGGTTGCTCACCAAGGAGGCATCTTCCTTGAGAGCAAGGAGGTGGCCAGCCACCTTCCACCCTCCTGACCCCTGGCTCTCCACTAGGAGCATGGCTGCCACCACCCTCATGAGATACTCTACCCCAGCCAACTCCCCGGCTGCCGGCCCCAACTCCTTGAAGAGTGTGTCCATGGCCAGGGCGATGTTCATGACCACCTTCCTGCTTTCCTGGTTCCTCCACCCCCCTTGGCGAGTAGCCATGATCCAACTCTTTATCCCCCCTCCATTGTCGTTGGCATCCTCGAGCACCTCGGGGAGCACTCTCTCTTGCACCCTCCAATTCACCACTTGTGCTCGAGTGGGCAGCGTCACCCCTTTGGTCTTTTTCGGCTTCCTGGAAGCCCCATCTGCCCCGGCCAGCGCATCCTTCAATTTCGTCAGGAAATCCTCTTCCTCGGACTCCTCCTCCTCCTCCTCTTCTTTGCCCGCCTGCCCCTGCTTGCCAATAATAGCCGCCAGCTCCAAGAGCTGCTCCCTCACATCCCCCGCGGCCTTTCCCTTGCTCGGGGCTGGGCTTCCGACTTTTTTCGTCCCCTTTTTCGCCCCTTTCGTGGGCCGGCGTGGTGGCTGCATCTCCTCTTCGTCCGAGTCCGCCAAGTCCCGGGCGCTT
>RPFO01000084.1:2033315-2158648 GCA_009746045.1 Mesostigma viride
GACGTGTTGGCATCCACTACCTGATGCCAAACCATCTTGTCCCGCACCTTTTCCCATATCACTGAAAGGCCTAGCCCCCCATGTCGGCCACTAGTTGATCCCGGAACGTGTGGGGTCCCTTTCGGCGCTTGGCTTTGGCTGGGCCGCCCCGCGTGAGTAGGTGACAGCCAAGCTGAGTAGGCCGCAGCCCTGCGCCGGGGCCACGGACGTGTCTATCTGATTGGTGCGGCCCAGATACTGCGCCAGTTGCAACCTACGTTGCCTGCTACTTATGAGCGGCATGCCTAGGTATGGTATACCTCAAGTATACCTATCACATCGTACTGTAAATGAAGTCTATTCGTGGAAGACAAAGCCACCCATGTTGGGGTCTGCCGCGTGGACCACCTCTTCATCCACCGAAGGGCCTCGGTCCCCATCCGTGGGCTTGAGCTTTACAGCGCTCAACGAGACTTGCCTCCCCAGCGACGGCTGCCTCGCCAGTGAAGTCTGTTGGGGGGAGACATCATACCCCGGCAAGAGGGCGCTTGCTCTGGGGTCCTCTGGTTGACCCCAATCGCCCTCGCGACCTGCCTGGGGGCCCACTGCTGCGGTGGGTGACGCTGATCGTCCCCAGTCGCCGGGCGCATCCGCACCCGCTGGCATCTGCTGCCGCCGTTGCACCTGGCCTGCCACATAGGGTGCTGTTAATGACCGGCCCCCCGGCTCAATCCCCAGCTCATGCTGATACTCGTCCACCACCGCCTGGTGGTGCAGGTCTCGTTGCGCCTCATAGGAAAGTGGCTGCCGTGGTTGCTGCCAGGGCGCTTGCTGCTGCTGCTGCTGCAAAGGCTGTGGTGGCTGAAGCTCGTCGTGATGATGGGGCTTGTGCTCCGGTGGCTGCGGCCACGGCGTAGGGGATTGTCCCGTGTACCCGTGCGTCCGCTGTGCTGGACGCAGCAGGCCTTGCTGCTGCCGGGAAGAGGCCACCGGCTTGGCCTGCCACGGCACGGGCGGCGGCTGCGTGGCCTGCTGCGCCAGCCTCTCTGCCAGCTGGCGCACGCGGTTGCGCTCCTGCTGCTCCCTCGACTGTGGCGGCTCCTGAGGCAACAGCTGCTGTAGGGAATGCTGCTCCTGCTGCGAGTCCTCTCGGGCCAAACTAGATTGCTGATCCTGTTGTGGCAGTCCCTGCTCCTGCTGCGCTTGTCGTTGGGCTGGCTGTTGCTCCGGCTTGTACCCACCCTGCGGCGCCGGCGGCGGCTGTACCTGTAACCCCCCCAGCTGCACAAATTGCTGCTCTTGTTGCTGTTGCTGTTGTTGCTGGCGCCGCAACCGTTCCTGCTCCTCCAATCGCTCTTCCTCCTCCTCCATCTTCTGCTGCCGCTGCATCCGCGCCGCGTACGCCGCCGCCTCCCCCTCAGCCCGCCGCTGCTGCTCCAGGGCCAGCAAACTATCGGGTGGCTCGTGGGGCGAGAGGGGGTCCGGTAGCTCCCTTGGCATGCCCCCCCCCCCTTGGACCGCGTCCAGGTTTGTTATGTTCTCGTACACGGACGCGTAGATGTCGTCGGGGGAACGAGAACTCCATTGTCTTGCGCTGGCGGCCGGGGCGGCGGGCATCACTGGCTCGTCGGTGTACATCGGGTTGACAGGCATGGCCGCAAAGTCCTGAGGGGAAGGGGGGGGGGGGGAGGCAAGAAAGCACAAATAGAGGAGTAGAAGCAAAAAAGTACTAACAGACGTGCATAAACAAGGTGTACACGGATTAATTAAAAAATAGAAGAGTATAAAGAGAGGAGCATAGACTGACAAGTACGAACGGAAGACCTTGAACAGAGGACACTCATAATAATCAAACAGAGGGTGTGTTGGGCCTAGATAGCCGGTGGCTCGTGGGTGTTTGTGCCGGCTGTCAGGATGCCAAGGGCTCTGACCGCTAGTGGCTGTGTAATATGGTAGCGATACCTACTAAGGTGTCCATGTACTACTGTCTGACATCGACTGATGCCATGTCGATGCCTAGCCTATACACAATGGTAGGATGCCATCATAAAGTGTCACTCTCTATGTGCTGGCAGCACTCCGATGCACATCTCCACATCTCCACATACAGCTACTACAACAAACAACGTCGCAATGAGGCCAGGCCAGGCCAGGCGAGGCGAGGCGAGGTCGTGTCCTGTAACGTCACAGTAGCTGCTGTGGTGACCAGTAGTAGCAGTGAACATCCACGATGCTGAACTGCTGCTACTGTAGCCACCAGGCACCTGCCCATGGATGTCCCCTTCCTCGTGACCAGGAAAGACGAGGTAAATTTTGCGACATGGTCGTGCGCAAGAATTAACACCATCGAGGGAAGAAAAGACATTGATAGACTCCAGACAAGCCAATACTGTGTTATGCGACCCTTTCAACAAGGGCTTTCCTCGCCAAGTCTAATGCTTACGTCTTCAAACTTGTCATGCTGATGGCGGTGGTGATGCCGCAGGCCATGCGGCATGCTCTCCGGTGAGCCACTGTTCTGCGCCCAACTGGGGCTGTCCGATTTCCCGGCCCCGCCCCCGGCGCCCCCGCCGCTGGCCCCCTCACGCTCGTTGAAGCTGCCCGCCGACCGCGCAAGGTCGACATAGGGCCCCTGCAGCCTCGCATCGGTGAGCGGGTTGATACTCCACTGCCGCGCGGCCTCCTGCTTCATCGCCCGCTTCATGCGCTCGCGCCGCTCGTCGATGTGCTGGCGCACGCTGCGGACGGATGCCATGCCCGGCGTGCTGCTGCCGCCCGGCCCCCCTGGGGACCTGGCACGCAAGCCCGGCAGCGGCCGCTTGAGAATGGCGACCCACACGCACGCGATCAGCACGATGAAGACGACGAGTGCAGCTGTGAGGGCGATCAGCATGACCACGATGCTGCTCAGACCCTTGCCGGAGGAGCCGCGAGTAGTCGTCTGGGGGGGGTAGATGCAGGAGGGGGGAGAGAGGGAGGGGGGGGGCCTGCGGATTGCGCAAAGACCTGGTGGTGACGCCGGGTGGTTTGTGCGTGTGTGTGTGTGTGTGTGTGTGCGTGCGTGTGTGTGGAGTGTGTGTGTGTGTGTGTGGATGTGTGTGCGTGTGTGCAGAGGGGGGGTTAGGGATCGTACAGGCGAACCAGTTGGCAAACACTTGCTGGTAATGGATGTTGTCAGGTGGTGATGTACCAGTACTAGTATAGATGTAGAAGGACATACAAATACATATCAACCAATGATAGTGTAATGCAAGAACAATGATAATAATAACCAGATTGGATTACCTCCAATGAATAAGATTCAGTACCTTAATGATGCATGGTAGTGGCTCCAAGCAGGTGCATGCGGATGGAGATGAAGACCTTCTCGTCGCCAGACATAGTAGGGAACTGTGGGCCAGGGAATATGGCTATTAACAAGCAGGTACTCCCCGTGTCCTGCCTGGTCACGCACGAGGTGACCTAACCTTGTGTGCCCCTCTGTCTACACGCTCCTGATATGACCGAGTCCTATGTGCGCCCCTCTCTTCCCGCTCTCGCCCTCGCAACCGAGAGGCTGACATGGGAGGACCAAGGACGATGCTAACGAATAGCCTGGCGTCCATGCAAGAGGCACGGGCCGCATGGAAAGTCGACTATACCCAGCAGTGACAAACCGTCCAGCACACCACAAGCAGCACGCATACCACAAGGCAGAAGAGATCGGGGGGGGGAGGGGGGCCACACGACGAGGAATCTGGGGCCTAGGGGAATCGAAAGGCTAGCTTGCATGCTCACGGGGCCCGTGAAGTTGCATGCTCACGGGGCCTTGGGGCATCGAAATGCTAGCTTGCATGCAGTGGACATGGCACGACGTTTTTCCCCCACCGCCAGATATTCCCAGTACCCTCCCGTACCCTGAAACAGTGGTGCACAGTGCGCGCACCATCACAGTAATCCTAGGCATACCCAGGATGGCGCTATTCCACTGTTCGAATCTTTTTGTATGATGTATGACAAAGAAGTACTACTCACGCGAACCAGGGCAGGTACCGACCTGTACGCTCGCCACGTTACCCGCTGCGTCCACCAATGACAGCTGGAGAGGAAGCGGGTACTGAACGGACCACGTGAAGGGTGCCCTGCCACCCCCATCGCCGCCCCCACTGCCGTTATGCGTGAAGTTGAACACATAAGAGCCATTGCCAAAGTCGTAGAAGCTGCTGCGCACGTCACGGCCCGCGATGAGCTGTGGGCGGCTGCTCGGCCGCAGCCCCTCCTCCAGGGTGCTCACGTGGAGCATCACCGAGACGACGCCACCTGGCGCCACGTAGCCGGTTGCGGGAAATTCCTGCACTGACGCAATCAGTGGGGGCTGCGCTTGCGGCTTCCCGATAAGTTGGTTGCCGTCGGTCGTCCCGCTGTGGAACACGCGGTTGCCTGTTCGGTAGGTGGTGGTATGGAGCATGCGAAAACAGGTCATAGGGTGGGGGGAGAATGGGGGGAAGTACGGGGGGTAAACCAGGAGGATGGGGAGCGGGGGGGCGGAGGAAGGCACGGGATAGGTCGTGGGGGCCGGTGGGCCCAAGAAAGGATGGCAGGGCAGTGCAGGCGGTAAATCCAGCAGAGGTTCTTGTAGTCTCAAGTCTACCAGTGGTCCCCAAAGACTGTCACGGGGTGCACTGAACTGTCCGATGTTGGGGCGAAATCTGCCAATGCCTAGAAGCGCGGCGGTGAACCGCAGCAGACCCCTCATCAGCGTGCTTCCGAATACACAAATAGGCTTCCGTGCACAAAGCAACATTGCCCGCGGGAAGCTCGTCTGTCAGATTGTGCCCAGCTATCTGCTCACACATGCTGCTGCCTCTGCTGATAAACCCGCCCTCCCCATTGGCCAGTTGTACTAGCTCCATTGCTCCCACGAGGCAGGTTTTCTGTGTAAGAATAAGCAGCCCTGTTTTTCGCATAATTAAACAGCACGATCCAAACCATTAATATTTTGCCTTCCAAAAAAAACTATCACCGAGGGCGGGCTTTCATCCAATCGGTCTGCGCATCTCCCTGCCACTACCCACGCAAACAAATCCCACGAGGGCAACACGACGGAAGACACGTATACCTTGGACAAAGTTTAGAAGGCCTTCCACGTGCGAAGCCTCCCTATTACACCAAGTACCCAGAATGTTCTTCCCCAGCCCTCCTGTATTACATGTAGATCAGCTGCAGCCGTCGATACGCCTCAAAATGGCCCCTTTCAACCAGGGAGAAAGAGCGGCACGAGCGCCGCACTTTCCTGTGGCCCATGCGCACCTGCTTGCCATCCCTTTCCCGCCCTGCATCCTGTAGACAGCCTTCATAATCACTACATTCTCATGGCACAGCAGCTGATTCCTCAGTCCTTCCCAATTCCCAGGATCCCAGCAGCGCCCACATGCACGCATCTGACCACCACCCACCGGCTGCATCCACCAGGTAGATCTGCACGGGGAGCGCCCCACTGGCCCAGGAGCGGTCCGTCGCCTGCAGAGTGTACGAGAAGGAGTACACCCCGCGCCCGCGTTCCTGGAACGAGAAGCCCACTGGCTCGCCGTTGATCGTGGTGGCCGCGGTGGTGGCAGGCTGCAGCCCTTCCTCACTGCGCGCCACCGTCACGTTGACAGTGATCAATGCGCCAGCACGCGCCCAGCCACGGCGGGGGGAGACGCTCACCGACTCGATCACTGTCAGCTCTGCTTGCACGAATGATGCCCCCCGCATGGACGTCATGTCAGGCAGGCAGGCTTGCTCAGACGAGTTCCCACAGGAAAGAATTATATAATCACCCCCCAGTCTGGTCTTTCTCGCCCCCTCGCCCCCTAATTGTAGCTCGCAATGCAACCAGCTGATGTTCATCAAGGCATGTGCTGCACACAACTATGTGAGAAGGAAAAACATAAGCCAGGCGTTAGCCCCCGACTTCCTCACCTGAGCAGGAGTGGATGCCTGCAAGGGCCCCCGACCAAAATTGGATCAGCAGATAGCCCGAGCAACCCCGCTTGCTTGCATTACGAGACAACAACGGGGCCCCGACCGAAACAGGGACTGACCACATAGGGGAGCCATGTTAATAAATGGTGTTAAGTGAGACAACTATGCCTGGACGCATGGCGATCCAACGCCGTGGAGGGACTAGGGTAGTTGTCTGAGAGGAAAGGCGCGAAGATTGCGCAGCGTGGCTGTCTGTAGGAAGACCTGCATGGAGGGAGAGAGAATGGTGGACACAAAAGGGCTGAATGGGTGCTGGACGAAAAGATTTGGTATCGGGAGGAAAATTTAATAAAACAATGAAGGCAAAATAAAAAGTTTTACACAATTTTAATAATATTACTGCTGCGCGGTCATACAATCATGCAGAACTTGTGCATCATAGCATCCCGTGACCTCTCAACGGAGGCCCGATGCCCCCGTGTTCTCCCAAGCTCACCCACGCACACCTGTTCCCCATAAAGGCTCACCATTCCGAAACACGGCCAGGAACGAGCGCGCGCCGCTGCCTGAGGGCTGCGTCCCACCCCCCGTGACCGGCAGCCCGTGCATCCCCCCCGCGGTCACTTCCGTCATCCCCGTGACCCACAGCTGCTTCTGGTCCACCACCGCGAGCCCATGAACTACGTCATTGCCGTCCCCGCCCAGGTATGTGCTGTACGTGAGAACCCCCTCGGGGCTGACCAGAGCCAGGAAGCCGTCCCGGCGGCCACCCCCGTGCTGCGGCTGGGGGCCGTCGACCCCCACCCAGGTGGATGCATCGGGCTGGCGTGACTGCGCAGCCTTGGAGGGCATGAGGTCGCGGGACTCGGTGAAACCGGCAAAGAACAGGCCCGAGAGGGGCAGGGGGACGGCGGCCAGGGCGTGGTCATCTGCGGAACCGCCGAACACACTGCTGAAGCGCAGCTGGCCTGGTGGCGGTGGGGTGAGTTGGGCAAGGCCATTTAGGCAGCCGAGAGGGCATAACGTGTGGTTAAGTGCGGGTCAAGGCCCGGGTGGTGGCTGCGTTGGCGCATCGTCAGCGGTTAGCGATCCTAAAAGACCGACGGTGGGCAGAAAGCTCCATTTTAGAAAGTCGTAGTAGTACGAGCTAAACAGATTGACTGGCCATATTGCGTGGAAACAATTTGGATTGGCAATCTCGGGTATAACCTGTGCTTCTGCCTGTGCGCTACTTACAGCACACGAGCAGCCCAGTGGCTCGCCACAAGACCATGCACCTGCTCGCCATGACGCAGGGATGCTGCCAGGCACTCCCTTCAATACATGGTGCTCCCTTTTCACGACTTTCAGTGCAGATGCATGCCACCTCAGAAAGGGGAAATGACTTGAAAGGTCTGAGAGAGGGCTCGCTACCCTGCACGATACTTGATGCAAGGATTAGTAATTGGGCTCCATGTGCTTGGCAGCCCCTACCGGCGACCTCATAACAGGTGAAGTCATGGGCAACCGGGTACGTTGTCCTCAATATGGTTGCCTCCAAGTGGCCCCCAAGTGACCATAGAATGCGGTGTCCTAGGCTAAAGCTACAGATTTGTCGTACGCTGCCGAAAGGACGGCAACAACTAGGGGCCTTAGTGGAACAATATGACCACCCATCTGCTCTTTCGGTCACGATCCTTCTTGCAACAAAAGAACCCATGACGAGTTGCCACGTCACCGTGGTGACGGGTGAACGTGCCCACCTTGTGGCACATATGGCAGCACAACTAGGTGCTGCGGACCACCTCGTGGCAAACCTGAGTGCGAGCCGACACAAATCATGCCAAACCAAGCATCCAGCACTAAACATGCCACCAGCCACGCCACACTGAGAAGGCCATCTTGTGCACACCTTGTGGTGCAAACATCGCGACGAACGTGTCCACCCCTCGCCGCACACTGAGGGGTTTGGCGGGCAGCTGGGGGAAGTCGTTGGAGCTGGTGGAGCCCACCACCCAGACCATCCCGTCAATGTCGATGGCGACCGCTGACGCACTGTCCCACGCAGCGCCGCCGATGCCCGTGCTGAAGAGCAGCGCGCCTGTGTGTGTGTTGGGGTAGGATCGCGTGTGTGTATGCATGCGTGTGTGTGTGCATATTGGGGTAGGGTCGCGCACATGCATGTGCGTGTGTTGTGGCAGGGTCATGACTGTGTGTGTTGGGGCAGGGTCCTGTGTGTGTGTGTGTGTGTGTTGAGCGTTGGAGTAGGGTCATGTGTGTGTTTGGGTAGGGTTTCCTGTGTGTGTGTGCGTGCGTGATCGACAAGAAAATTGATGACGACATTGACGAGAACACGAAGAAATAGCACAGCTTTTTGAGGGAGGGCATGCAACGGGGTGGGGCAGACAATCGAACCATTAGCAAAGCCCACAACCAACTGGGGCAAGTGCCGGAAAACAGAAAGTAATTCAATGTAAGAAAAACAAGCTATCGTTACCGGCGAACAACTACCGAGCATGCGCTGCAAGAACAAGTTTAAACCAACATTTTAAGGTCGATGAAGGTAAGGTGTACTGGAAAATACCGCGCATTGGTGCCCTACACCAGCATCGCCTCTAGCGTACGTGCGCCCACACTCTTTGAAGAGATGGAAAATTACCCCTCGCTTGTCCTCGCGTGCGCACGTACCCGTCCTGGCGATGTTGACAAGGAAGCCGTCGCACTCGCGCCCGACCGTGCTGGATATGGCGGCGGTCGTGATGCGGAAGTTGTTGGAGCAGGTGGAGCCCACCACCCACGCACTGCCCAGCGCATCCACCGCAACGCCGGACGCACGGTCCTCGTCTGCGCCACCGAACAAGCCGGCCACCAGCATGGAGCCTGGCAGCAGGGGGACAGCAGAAGACATACATGACACAGTTCTATTTTTAGACTTATTGAACGGCAGAATACAGTACGTCAACGGGAATCGTTTCAATGCTTCCCCTTTACTTCATTCTTTATTCTTTAACGGTCATCTGGTGGGCGCAGCAACCCGAAGGTAAATAGTTGAGTACACCAGCGTACACTACAGCTTCCAGGATTACTATTTCACATTTGAAGTCTGCCTGTCTGCCGGCCTGCCGGTCAGCAGGCCTATTGACTTGCAACCCTGCCTGCTGGTAAGGAAGGAGAGCATGCTGTGCCCAGGGAGGTGAGGACATCCTCGTTGATGACATGCCGACAGCTGGTTTGGACCTACCTACGCCCACAGGTTGGGGCCAGCAGTGCCACCTACAAGCGCTCTACAAAGCTCAATGTAAATTAAGAAGCTTAACAGCTATATTTCAAAAGCTGTTACACTCCCATAAACTGGGTGCAGTGGGACGATTGCTCGAACTTTTGCGACATTTCCTAAAGCAAAGAAGCCCTACAGAAACATAACGCAAACCACGCGGGTGCTACAATCATTCAAGAGGCTGCCGGGTCAACAAAGCAACGACAGGGGAGGGCACCGTGACCCTGCGGGGCGCAGGCGACGGAGACCCCAAGGGTGCAGGACATTAGAAACAAGAACAACCCTGGCTGTTCTAAGGGTTTAGGGTGTAGGGTTCAGGGGTTACTGTTTAGGGGTTACTGTTTAGGGTTTGGTGTTACTGTTTCAAGGGCACCCTAAAACCCAAACCCTAAACAGCAAGGGGGCAACAAGGGGAAAGAGGAAAGCAGGTAAAAACACCGGGAAGTCGCGAAGGCGAGGGAGAAGTGAACGTGCCTCGCGAATCCAAGAGGCCAAAGGTGGCATCCACGCCGCCGCCAAAGTCACGCTGGAAGTAGGCCCCCTTCTGGCCAAAGTCGCGCGAGTCGGTGGACCCCACCGCCCAGACGCGGTTCCCGTCGAGGGAACGGGCCATCGCGGTCACCTCCTCGTTGCCCGAGCCGCCCCAGAAGGTGCTGTACAGGAGCACGCCTGCCGAGTGAGGCGTGGTGGGGGATGTGGATAGGGGTTGTGGGGGGCGTGGCAAGGGGTTGTAGGGGCGTTTACAAGGGTATTGGGAGGTGGTTGAGGGTCGGTGAAAGGGCTGGCAAGAGAGACGTGGTGGGGTTGGGACCGTAGCGTTGCACAGGCCCATAGGAGAGCGAAAGTAAAGGATTGTGTCAGTAAAGCTGGCCACCTCTGGCATAAGACGAGCTTATGCTCGCACGCTTTTCCAGCAGTTCCGTAGGAAGAGCCGCCTTAGGAGTCGCACCCTCCTGGAGCATGGCTGGTAACCAGTACTGTGGAGAGTAACAGGCAAAATCAGTGTCTAGCGTGCTGTACGCCTTGGACATTGCTCCAGAGGCTACGCTGCTGGGTTCCTATGCACATGACGGTTTCCCCTTCTCACCGAAGAAACTAGAGAATCCTCAAGAGCTTACTATCCCACAGTTTCAAAAGCTAGTTCCACATAGGGCCGCTGCCTCGATAGCACCAGCACCTTACACCCCCCAAGGTGAAGCTACACTATAGATAGCATCATATAGGCTCCAGTGGCATGTGAAGCCACCAGCTCAACCCATCCATACATCCACCAGCTCAAAGAGGCCCCCACTACATTCACCAGCCAACACAGTCACGAGCTCGTAGGCCCACCTTGGGGATCGAACTGTGATAAGAACCCATCCGCCCGCCCGCGCAGTGCCGTCTGCATGACGGGCGAGTTGGCGCCGCGCGATACGACGGCGAAGTCAGCCGCGTCGGTGTAGCCGCCCACCCACAATGTGCCCAGGATGCCCGCGGTGGACGCCGACGCGGAGCACTTGTCCTGCGCCGCTGCCCGCGCGAGCCGCGCTGGTGCCAAGCGATGGCAAATGATAGAGCAGAAGGGGAGGTTGGCAAGCATGTGGGGATGGTGGAGAGCAGTAGCGCAAGGGGCATGGCACTCTCATGCTGAGCCACTCTTGTGCTGATCAGGCAAAGGATGCGCAGGGGAGGCCATGGGATGGAGGTGGTCAGGGAGGGTAGGGCGGCATGATGCATACGGCTCACCATTGGTTGTCACAATCAGAAATCCTCAACATCTGTTGTCATTCCAACTACATGCACCATGTGCGGTCATCCCCCCACCAGCCAAACACAGCCATGGGGTCACCGTGAGGTAAACCAGATACCATCCACTGATCACCCAGGCACCATCAGTCGTCACATGCCACACGCACCGTAGAGATCGAACTGGTGGAGCGTGCTGCGTTGGGGGGCGCCACTTTGCTCGGCGGTGCCCGACATCCAAACGGCGGCGCCGTCGAGCGAGCACGTGAGGGATATTCCATTAGACGTCGTCGAGTTGCCCACGATGGACAGGCGGAGGAGCTCGCCTGGGAGAAGAGTGCGGCGGGGGACGAGAAGAAGGGGAAGGCTAATGAGAAACGGTCGCATATCAAAACGGGTTGAGAAAACGTTCGCATATCAAAGAAAGAACCAGTGCAGGCCAGAAATCTTGAGAATCCGGACTATGGCAGTTCGAGCCTGCTGCTAACTTATCCACGTTTGTCGAGTCGTTCAGGATGATGGAAATGAATCGAGGTGGAAACGTGTACCTTGTATGCTAAAATTATGGCTGGCTAACGTTCAGAGCGAGAGCTAGACGGTTTAGCTAAAAACAAAAATCACGCATATGTTCGCATTCATGAGTTCCCGTGTGTGTGCGCGCGTGTCCTTGAGGGAGGAAAGGAGGGGGAAGGGGGAGATACTCAGGTATGGAGGCAGATATCGTGGAAGCAGATAATGGCTCGGACAGATAGGCAAAGCTTTATTTTTATGTATACATGAAGATTACTATTACCATGCGCTCAAGCTCGCAACAGTCAAAGGCCTACGCAGGCAGGCCTTAAGTAACCCACTGAGTTGCAGCAGGTAGGTGTATAATGCATGCGCGACCATGAGTTTTGGATCACACGTCAGCGCCAAGGCAAGAGTCTATAACCTCTTAGAAGTAGACAACATAAATCCTTGCTGGCGTCGCCATTCCTCACATCGTCCTACCAGCACATGTATGTTCTGGTAGGCATGATGGGCAATTAGGTTAGGTGCAAAAGCCAAATCCAATGTACCACTATGTGCAGCATACCAACTTAGAAAAGCCAAACAAATACACCTCGGCAAGAAGAATACCAGGCCGCGCAATCGATAGACCCCCCTCACCCCCCCCTCCCTCCCTCCCTCCCTCCCTCCCCCCCCCCTCCCTCCCTCCCTCCCTCCCTCCCTCCCTCCCTCCCTCCCTCCTCCCTCCCTCCCTCCCTCCCTCCCTCCCTCCCTCCCTCCCTCCCTCCCTCCCTCCCTCCCTCCCTCCCTCCCTCCCTCCCTCCCTCCCTCCCTCCCTCCCTCCCTCCCTCCCTCCCTCCCTCCCTCCCTCCCTCCCTCCCTCCCTCCCTCCCTCCCTCCCTCCCTCCCTCCCTCCCTCCCTCACACTACCATAGCGAGTTGTTTTGCCAAGGATGTCCCTTGGGGAAAGTAACAAGTGTCCAGCCATCGATGCCATCCACATGTTTGCTAAGCTCAAAGCCATCCATGCCAGCCACCCTGCCGAGTTGTTTCGCCATACTGTAGTTCCATCGCTATCCTGGTTTAATGGCATACCGCGTTGAGCTCCATACGCCATTGGAAAACATGCCAGCACGACCAACAGCGCGCAAAGTCGAGCGTTCATTGTGATTGCTTTTAAGCCTGCAGGGAACATCGACAGACATGGTGGAAGGCGCCATTTCCAGACGTCCCGACACAATTGACCCCAAACAAAAGTAAATTAATACGCAGCTACAACATCAATGGATAGGTCCGCCAATCAAGAAGAGACTGAGCAACTTGTCCAACAAATGTCGCTCCGGATGTGCCAAAATGTATTTCGCAATGTCCACCCCTTCCCCATCCCCCCAGCGCCATCATCCAACTAGCAGGAAACGTGCGTCACCTTAGTGGTCAGAGGCTCAAACTAGTCGCCTAGGGAGATGCGATGCTTCTGTTGACATGCAGTCCATCTGCGTTAACGGCCCCAGAAGATTGCGTGCGGTATTGCAGTTTATCCCTGGTATTGAGATCCCCCAGCGTAAGTAATGTGCAAATAGAATCCACCATCTGTAATGTGCCTTAACAGCTACAATTTACACGATTGCGTAGAGGAGAAGAAAAAGGGCACTGTGTTGAAAAGTTATGCGAAATCATCAGTGTGATTTTAAGCGTGGCTACATTAAAGAGATGGGTTTTTACTGCTCGTGATCGAACGTGCACAAACGTTCTATGCGCGGAATGCCGGACATTCTCGAGGCCACGTGGCAAATGAAAGTGCCATCGCAAGTTGCGCGCTGCCAGAGTGGCGTTCATTCAGCATGGGGGTTTTGGAAATCACACCCGCAGTTTGGCACCCGGTGACGGGTGACGGGTAACGCGTGACTACGGTACGCGTCGATAACTACGGGTTAAAGGTACGAACGAGACGGTGTGCGCCGATTAACACGGGTAAAGTTTGCATCCATGGGTTTCCTTGCTTGCTTTTCATGCATCACCACATGACATCAAGTTTATTACAATAAGTGTGCTAGCATCAAAGGTGGAACATCACTGACTAGTCAACCGGCTGGCCCTTAGGCCACCCGTATGATAGGGAAACCACACTGCAGCACAAGGCTGGCCCCCTCCGGCCATGCCCTTGTACCCCCAAAAAACAGCATTGCCAGGGTGGGTGGGTGGGAGGCAAAAAACTGCTTCCCGCAAACGGGGAAGCCACCCTTTAGCAGAATCCACCAGGGCTGCCTACGTAGTTGGCCGACCGAAAAGCGGTGCCGCGCCTTCATTTCTAAGGCGCCGCGCCAACTTCAGTATCGCACTAGTAGCAGCCCGTGTACCTGCCAGCGTACACTTTGTTGGACTACAACAAGACTGTTGTACAGCAACGCATTCCCAGCTCGCTCAGATTCCACAGATAAATTGAGCAAGAGCTCAGCAAATCCATGGGTTTCCTTGCTTGCTTTTCATGCATCACCACATGACATCAAGTTTATTACAATAAGTGTGCTAGCATCAAAGGTGGAACATCACTGACTAGTCAACCGGCAGGCCCTTAGGCCACCCGTATGATAGGGAAACCACACTGCAGCACAAGGCTGGCCCCCTCCGGCCATGCCCTTGTACCCGCACCTCCTACATGGCTATCAGCCGCATGAAAATAAAGAGCACCACAGGACGCTGAGGTGCAACAGCGCCACGACAATGGGGCTATGGGGTACTATGTCCCAGCTTTGGGTCACCCACAAGCCAGTTAAACCAATTCCCCCCTAACTTGCCACACAAGGACAAGTTATTTTATAGCCAAACCCGATGAGAAAGAAGAATAAAACCGGAAGCCGGCGAGACCAAGTCACAGCCGCCCAGCAAAGTGCTGCCGCCAATGCACGGGGTCCCAGCGAGCAACCAGCCCCCACAAAGAGGCGGGAATGGACTGGTTCAACAACGCGCGGTGGAGCCCGACATAGTGGGCAACGGACCGGTCAGAGCGCCAACGGCCCCAAAGCTGGATTTCCCCCGCCGAAACACCCCGCACGGCATCATGCGTGGCCCCGCCATGCCGCAGGCTATGGAAAGTGAACATGCGAGCGATACCCATGTGTGCCATGCAGCACGGCGTCCCACTCACGGAGCGCTGCTGTATAGCCGAGCCCGCCAAAGACAAGTGCAGCTGCCGCCCGCCCCGCAACCAAGCGCCCAAGCAACCCCAAAGAAATATCCTCGCGCACAATGACATGCTGAGTATGTAGTAGACCCTTGCGCGGTCTTGGGGTCGCGGAGCAGAAGGGCCCCGTGACCAAGGTCAGAGGGGCCGAGCCGTGGGTCCCCAGGTAGCGCCACATCACCGACACGCAGCCCCAGAGCCTCACTAATGCGCAAATACTGCTGGAAGGCGATGATAAGCAAGGCCCCCAACCGTGCATGGCCCCGGGACAGAAGCAAAACGGCAGTAAAATAACAAAGGCTCCACGGCATGGGGGACGGGCTGACGGGCGGTACCAAGCGACCCCACCCAGCAAGCATCCGATCAGCCCGCTTCCACTGGCCAACAATGTCAGGATAATACAACTGGAGACCCGACTTGGCGTACGTTGACACAGGGTGCGGCCCCGGCCATCACAACTGTTGTACACCGCGGAGATCCACTCGCAGAAAAGGGTCTCCGCGTCTGCCAGGTCAACATAGCCAGACGGGGCCCAGGCAATGTAGGTCAGCACCGCGTGCTTGTAGCGGGGAAGGGTAGACACCGGGTTAACCGCCGCCTCCAGCAGCCGCATTTCCCCTGCCGTACGTGGGCGGCCGCCAGATGGGCCCGGGTTGGGGTGGACATCCCCGCAGCGAGTAAGGTCGGGAACCCATCCTTGCCGCCGACTAGCGCTATCGGCCGGGTTGTAGTGCGTAGAGACCCACACCCAATGCGACTGCGTGTCAGCTGCCAAGGACAGGGCACAGTAACGGCGGACCAACTGGTTAAGCCGGTAAGAGGAGGACCGCCCGCGGACAAACGCCCCTAGCACAGCACTTGAGTCAACCAGGCGAATGCAACGGGTCCCACGCACGGCACGGGAACGGCACGACCATTCCAGACCCTGGGTGGCCGCGATCGCCTCCTTCACGTTGATATGCTTGGCCTTGCCCCGCCAGCGGTAGGACACCGCCGTCCGCCAACGCCCCACGGCCAGCAAGCGGTAGTCTGCCTCCTCCAGCCGCTCCACGCTCCAGTCAGCATCCGTGGGGAGGGCCGTTGTCTGCCACCCACGAGCCTCCCGACAGGCTGCAAGGCGCGCACACGTAGCGGAAGGCAGGTCCTGGTACACCACACCCGCCCCCGAGCTACTCGCATCCGTCGCAACCACCTGCTGGGAGAGGGGGCGAGCCCGCATGGCCCGCATGAAAGGTGCCAGACACACCGCGGCCTCCAACTCGGCCCGAACTTGCCGGGGCAACACCCACCGGCGCCGCAGGGAGGACTGCTCCATGAGGGCAATCAGCCGGTAAGTCTCTGACCACACCGATAGCAGAGGGCGGCAAAGGAGCTGCATCCACACCCACTTGCCAACAACAGAGCTCAGCTCGCGGTAAAAGACAAACCCACGCGCCAGAATCCGCTCCGTGTCTGCGATGACCTTGGATACACGCTCCGGCACAGGCGTGACGGTCCCGTCCCGCTGGTGTATCACCCCAACCGCGTGCACACTCTTTTGATCCGCGGTCGCCCGAACCACTTTGCTGACCTTCTGCCGCAAGCCGGCCGCCTCATAGGCGGCTGCAACACGGTCCAACTGCTCGTTGACCCCGGCCACCGTCGTACAGTGGGTGAAGTGGAGGTCATCTAGAGTAACCGCGTGCATCCCCTCCGCATCCTGGAACGGCTCAGCCCAGGCCGGGGACGCAGCAGGGGCATCAGGGTTGACCTCAAGCCTGAGCTCTGCGGTGTACCCCAGTGGCCCGGGCTCAGCAACAAGCCGTAGGGCAGACATGTCAATGCTCAGCCCCCTGCGGGGGTCAAGCGCACCAGACCGATATAGTACTGACAGGTGAACGCACTGCGCAACCGCGACCGCCAGCTTATTGCCCATCGGCCAGCACAGCATCCACGGCCAGACCTTGCGCCGCGGCCCAGCTAGCCCCACGAGATCCGACCACACGGGCAACCACGCACAGTATTGCCGGAGCCAGTCCGGGAGGCGCAACCGATTGTAGTAGGAGTCCAAATCGGATACCCCACCGAAGATTGGCTCACCAGGCCGGACCGCCAGCTCCGCAAGGACACCAAGGGGTGGCAGGAAAGTGGGCGGCGCATCCACGAGGGATAAATTACTAGGTCGGCAGTCCACGATCAGCCGCAGCTGCCCATCCGGCTTGCCCACCCCGAAAGTACCGTTGATGGCTTTTGGCTCCTCCTCAAAATAGCCGCCAAGGATTCCCCTCTCAGTGCAAACCTGGCAAACCCTGGCGTACTCGTCCATGCTGCACCCCCTGCTCACCCGAAAAGACCGCTGCACAACCCGATCCACCGGCGCCAACAAACGCACCATCTTCTTCTCATCATTCAATATCGCCCCCCATGATGGGGGCAACAGTGCCAGAACATCCACCTGGCCCCCCTCCCCCGGGCCGGGCAACGCCAGGCGGGCGGCCTCAAGCCGCTCGTAGGGGGCCCCATCCATGTACTCCCCCCCGTCCACCGCCGGTCGCACTGCCGCAACGGGGTCACCCCCCGGCGGTCAAATGACCGGCACGCCTCATAGATCCCACTAAGGGCCGCCTGCTGAAGTGGCCCTGGCGCACGGGCCACCCCCTCGGGCGGGTCGCGCCCCCCCCCCCTATCCAGTTCAAGCCCTCGACCGCACGACAAACAAGAGCGTTCACACGAACCGCCCTCGCTATCCTGCCGCGCCGGCGGCCAGACCGTACCCCCTTCTGCCCAATGAAGCGCGAAAGAGGGGCCGGACAGGGTAGTGGGAGGAGGCACCTCTCCCTCACTTCTTTTCCTGGGAGGCGGTCGGGCCCTTGCCCTTGCCCGAGTCCTGCATCTGGCGTTGCAGCTTGGCCATGCGCAGGCCCCGCTGAACCGCAGGGTCCGCCAGAGTGGGGCCGCTCTCCTGGAACGGCAGCAACGTCCCCGCCAGGCCGCCCCAGCCCCCACCCTCCTGCTCGACCACTTGGCACGCCAGTATGATCTTGGCCAGGAACTCGGGAAAAGCCAGCCGTAGGATCAGCCGGTTCCCCGGCCAGCCCAGCTCCTTCGCCATGCTGTCGAGGACACCCGCCATCTGCAACATGAGCTTGCGGCGCTCCCCACTCGGGTCCTTGGCTGGGGTGAGAGCCAGGTATCCTTTGACGGCCCCGTTGGAGACGTCGCCCGCATACTCCAGCATCCTCTCCAAGGAGAAGTCCTGGACATTTTGGAGGGACACCGCTACTGTCTCCCCCGTCAGAGTCACGGGCGTGGTACGTAAAGCTACCGTTGCCACCCCGCTCCCTCCCCCGCCCAAGCCATTCCCACCGGTGCCATGAGCCTGCCCTCCGACGGTGTAAGACCCGCGCTTGGCCTCCAGGAGCACCTCTCGCATGGTGACGATGAGCTCGCGCATGTCGCCTCCATCTAGCCGGGTACCATCCACCGGTCCTTCCTTTCCACCTGCCGGTCCCACAGGCCCCACACCAAGGCCCACCACCCTCCCCACCTCCGCGTCCAGGGCGTCCACGTCCCCCTCCGCCGCCCCGGAAGTTTGGGCGGCGGCCGCCCCCTCTTCCCGCCCGCCCTGCCTCGCCCCGTCGCCAGAACCGCCCGCCTCCGCTGTCCCTGGGGGGGAACACTCCCACTTGGATGCACCAGGCCTGCTGCTACTTCCTCCCTGTCGTAACATTCCCTCAGATTCTCCGCTATAGCTAGCGCAAGATCCTCGTCGGGCTCCCTGTCGATCACAAAACCCCGCTCCTTTAATGCCGTTTCGCAGTTGGTCGCCCTGGCTTTGGTAAGTAGGGCGATCTGCTCGACCCACTGCTCTCCAAGAAGTTCCTTGGCAGCTACGGCTACTTGTTTTGGTGTCGATCCAATCGGTGCCTTGCGTTTTAGATCCTGCAGCCATGATTTGTACGGCGCTGACAATGAGGTCATGGTTTACCAGCCGTCCTGCGTGGCCAACAACAAACTCCCCTGCGTGGCCAGCGCCCCGTGGTGCGTCTATGGAGTCAGGCAAAAAACTGCTTCCCGCAAACGGGGAAGCCACCCTTTAGCAGAATCCACCAGGGCTGCCTACGTTGGCCGACCGAAAAGCGGTGCCGCGCCTTCATTTCTAAGGCGCCGCGCCAACTTCAGTATCGCACTAGTAGCAGCCCGTGTATCTGCCAGCGTACACTTTGTTGGACTACAACAAGACTGTTGTACGGCAACGCATTCCCAGCTCGCTCAGATTCCACAGATAAATTGAGCAAGAGCTCAGCAAAGACGCGGCGGCAAGGTGACCAGTCCCCGGCCCTCGGCCACTACAGCTCCTCTGCTGCTCATGTCATGCGGCGTGCGACACAACAACAACAACAACAACAACAACAACAACAACAACAACAACAACAACAACAACAACAACAACAACAACAACAACAACAACAACAACAACAACAACAACAACAACAACAACAACAACAACAACAACAACAACAACAACAACAACAACAACAACAACAACAACAACAACAACAACAACAACAACAACAACAACAACAACAACAACAACAACAACAACAACAACAACAACAACAACAACAACAACAACAACAACAACAACAACAACAACAACAACAACAACAACAACAACAACAACAACAACAACAACAACAACAACAACAACAACAACAACAACAACAACAACAACAACAACAACAACAACAACAACAACAACAACAACAACAACAACAACAACAACAACAACAACAACAACAACAACAACAACAACAACAACAACAACAACAACAACAACAACAACAACAACAACAACAACAACAACAACAACAACAACAACAACAACAACAACAACAACAACAACAACAACAACAACAACAACAACAACAACAACAACAACAGCAACAACAACAACAACAACAACAACAACAACAACAACAACAACAACAACAACAACAACAACAACAACAACAACAACAACAACAACAACAACAACAACAACAACAACAACAACAACAACAACAACAACAACAACAACAACAACAACAACAACAACAACAACAACAACAACAACAACAACAACAACAACAACAACAACAACAACAACAACAACAACAACAACAACAACAACAACAACAACAACAACAACAACAACAACAACAACAACAACAACAACAACAACAACAACAACAACAACAACAACAACAACAACAACAACAACAACAACAACAACAACAACAACAACAACAACAACAACAACAACAATAAAATAAAATTTAAAAAAAACTAAGAGGGAAAAGAGGGAACGCATACACACATACACGAAGCTAGGGGCTGAAAGAAAAAGTAAGAAGTGTACATTACAAAGAGAGAAAGAAAAAGACAGAAAGAAAAAAGAAAAGAAAGTGTAAATATTAATAATAACTGGCTGTCCGCGACACTTCCGGAGCTAGTGTCATAGTATAGAGGGGGGGGGGGGGTTAGACCCCCCTCTCCCCCCCCCCTCCCTCATACACCATGTACCCCCAAAACTGGGGGGGGCGGGGGGTAAAGGGTTGAACCCCCCCCCCGCCCCTTCCCCCCCCCCCAGAAAATTGGGGGGGGGGGGGGGGGGGGGGGGGGGGAATGGGGATGCAGGCCCCCCCCCCCCCTGAAAAAGAGGGGGGGGGGGGGGGTCGCCAGCCAAATTCTTTATTTTGGCTAAGGGAGCGGGTCCAAGAACACATCCGTCGCACCCATTCTCCTAGCCCTGGCTAACATGATGGTAGGATGTAAACTACACCTGCGGCCCCCAGCGGCTTGGCGTCAGCCAGGGCGACACATTCTGACCTGGCCTGGCCCCAAGGGCATTCCCAAAAGGGTATAGGGAAACATGTCACGAACTACATCCAGATGTTGCTGGACGACCTAGTGGTCCCAGCCCAGTTTGAACACCGCATCCACTCTCTCTCCCTTCTTTGGACAGCCATGCAGAACAAGACGCGGTGGCAGCAGATTGTCAAGGCTCACACGCCAGCCCCTGTGGGCAAGCCACCTCCCCCCAAGAGGCGGCGGCGTGTTGATGAGTAGGGTAGTTAGGATTTTTCTAGACTAGATAGCTTAGAGTTAGGTTAGTTCGATTACGCGGCTCCTTCCACTCCACCCATCCATCAAGGAATATGTGCTACATGATCTACCAACGGAGGCATGTTATAATTTAATTTAATTTAATTTACACCTGCTCTTGGTGCACCAAGGGCACCTGCACCACCGTGATCTATCAGAGCCCAGCCCAACTAAGGGGGGCCCGTCATGGGGTGGAAGATCAGCATGGCTATACAGAAGCTAGGACGTGGCGTCTCAGCAGAGAGTAGCTCTCTGCGTAGGCACAGCATAACTAAATGAATAAAGCTAGGCATCATCTGCCTCCTTGCGCACCATCTGCCTCCATACTACAGACAAACCAGGAGGTTGCCCGGGGGTGAGCCCGTCACGTCTAGTGTAGCACATGTCCATGCCGAGTCTATCACGAAAAGTCCACGGGTGGCGGCAAATGTACATGGGCACACATGTACATGACTGAATAAGGCAAGGGAGTGGATGCGGTGTTCAAACTGGGCTGGGACCACTAGGTCGGCCAGCAACATCTGGGTGTAGTTCATGGCAGACTTACCTAGCTTCCTAGGAATGTCCTTGGGGCCAGGCCAGGTCAAGATATGCATCACATTGCATGGGCTTATATAAGAATTGGGGATGTGCCATGGATGTGCTTTGAAAAAATAAGTGGGCAAGTCTGCTGCACGTGGGCAAACTGTTCTCTTGAAATGAAAACTTTCCCGGCAACGCGGATCGATGGTGAAATGAGCTTTATTCATAAGGCTTCAGACTTTTGATATTGCTCGGGAGCGAAAGCTCTCATATGAAGTAGAAAGTTGCCGTAAGGTATCATGGGACATGTTCCCCTCCCACTGAGGACTTATGCTCACGTGACGCAGTCACGTGTCTATTAATTAATTAATTAATTAATTAATTAATTAATTAATCATGGGACTAGTGCAAACATGTACCCGGGTAATTAATTAATTAATTAATAGACACGTGACTGCGTCACGTGAGCATAAGCCCTCAGTGGGAGCGGGACATGGGATGGAATGGATGGTATAAGCTATCTAGGTCCTAGTTACAGGGGTGTGGGCACCGCGGCCCGAATCGCTATGAATGCCATACTTGGTCACACGCGGAGCCCCCACAGGCTTGGGGGTGGTCTCCTTCATCACTACTTGCCATCTATCCTTGCGCACCATCTGCCTCCATATTACAGACAAACCAGGAGGCTGCCCGGGGGTGAGCCCGTCACGTCTAGTGTAGCACATGTCCATGCCGAGTCTATCACGAAAAGTCCACGGGTGGCGGCCCTGCCGCGCGCGGCCGGGGGCACGCCAGGTGAGGACATATCGCCCAGGCTGGGCGGGCTTGGTGCCAGCTAGTCTATCTGATGTATCTACCTGATCTGTGCGGGCCAGGTGCCCGGCTAGGCCCAGGCGCCTGTGCCTAATAATGTGGGAAACATAGGGCAAATCAGCGTACAAATCCTCATTACTAATGTGCAAACCAAAGGGGATGTTGAGGGCCTTGCGCAGCATCTTGGTGACGGCCTTTGTCTCCAAATCGCCGGGCCTTTGTCTCCCAAGGCCTTTGTCTCCTTGAAACGAAAATGGCTGACGGCGGTATGGCTGACGGCGGAGTTCAGATCTTTTGCGTCTGAGCCCCAAATTCGGTCAGACCACTTGCATTCGATGCGCCTTTCTAAGACGCACTTGCCAGTATAAACGGTTACGGCTGCCACGCAGTATAGACAAAGTTACGCACGTGACCAGCTATGACGACTACCAAAGCAAAAAGCCGGGAATTGTGACGTGGCAGTTTGGGGGAATTAGCAAGTGGCACCGGGGGGCGGAGGAAGGGGAGTGAGAAATCGGCGCGCTGGGAACTACCCCGAGTGAGACAACGAAGCGCTGGGAACTAATATCTGTCTCACTAGAGTGAGACAACGACGCGCTGGGAACTAATATCTGTCTCACTTGAGTGAGACAACGACGCGCTGGAAACTACCCGTTGTCTCACTCAAGTGAGACAATGACGCGCTGGGAACTAATATCTGTCTCACTAGGGTGAGACAACGACGCGCTGGGAACTAATATCTGTCTCACTCAAGTGAGACAACGACGCGCTGGGAACTAATATCTGTCTCACTTGAGTGAGACAACGACGCGCTGGAAACTACCCGTTGTCTCACTCAAGTGAGACAACGACGCGCTGGGAACTAATATCTGTCTCACTAGAGTGAGACAACGACGCGCTGGGAACTAATATCTGTCTCACTTGAGTGAGACAACGACGCGCTGGAAACTACCCGTTGTCTCACTAGAGTGAGACAACGACGCGCTGGGAACTAATATCTGTCTCACTAGAGTGAGACAACGACGCGCTGGGAACTAATATCTGTCTCACTTGAGTAAGACAACGAAGCGCTGGGAACTACCCGTTGTCTCACTACCTTGGCACAACGGCTAGCTGGGAACTACTTGTTGTCTCATTTGAACACGCTACGCTGAGACAACGGCGCGCTGGGAACTAATATCTGTCTCACCCGAGTGAGACAACGATGCGCGGAGCAAGCGACGCTTGGCAGTTGGCAGCGCAGAAAAATACCAGGAAATGGGAGAAAATAAACTAACACCCATTTCACCGGAAATGGGAGAAAAGAGCCGGTGTGACTTGATCAACGAAAAACAAGCGACGTCTCGGCCATGGCGTTCGGTAGAGCCGGCTCTTTCTTGGGCCGATTGGTCCTCCCAATAGCTGCAATCGCCTTGGTGTCGGCACAGGAGGGTGAGGGAGGAGCAGCAAGTTGGCATTGGGCCGAGCTATCCGTTGACCCAGCGTGAGCTCTTTGCGATCCCACAAGGTGTGGCGGAGGCAGACGGCAGCGTGACCCAGCAGGAGCCTCCTCTGCCTACCTGCCCACCTTTCCTCAGTGCGCCTGGGGCTGGCAGGTTGGGTCCTGAAGGGAGTGCTGGAGGGCTGTGGCCTGGTGTTGCGTCCACGCTGCACGGCTTGCCAATTGTTCCGGGTGCCTTGCCAAGCGGCGGCAATGCCGCCAATCCCAGCGCCCCGAGCAATGCCAACGTTGTTGCGGGCTTGGGCCAGCCGCTTGGTCCAGTAGGTGTGCCGCGGTCAACTTTCTATCGGCACAGGAGGGTGAGGGAGGCCAAGTAAAGCGGACCCACTAAGTGTAGATTGGCATGCAGGGTTCGAGGCTGGGCCTACTCTAACGCGCCTGCCAGAGATTCGCTGTAATGTTCACAAACATGGTCTGTCATGTAATGTATTGTATTTTTCTATTTTGCAGGCCTGTTTTTCAAATCTATCAATGACCAAGTAAGTAAGTAAGTAAGTAAGCAAGTAAGCAAGTGAGTGAGTGAGTGAGTGAGTGAGTGAGTGAGTGAGTGAGTGAGTGAGTGAGTGAGTGAGTGAGTGAGTGAGTGAGTGAGTGAGTGAGTGAGTGAGTGAGTGAGTGAGTGAGTGAGTGAGTGAGTGAGTGAGTGAGTGAGTGAGTGAGTGAGTGAGTGAGTGAGTGAGTGAGTGAGTGAGTGAGTGAGTGAGTGAGTGAGTGAGTGAGTGAGTGAGTGAGTGAGTGAGTGAGTGGGTGGGTGGGTGGGTGGGTGGGTGGGTGGGTGGGTGGGTGGGTGGGTGGGTGGGTGGGTGGGTGGGTGGGTGGGTGGGTGGGTGGGTGGGTGGGTGGGTGGGTGGGTGGGTGGGTGGGTGGGTGGGTGGGTGGGGGGTGGGGGGGTGTGGGGGTGGGGGGTGGGGGGGTGGGGGGGTGGGTGGGCGGGCGGGCGGGCGGGCGGGCGGGCGGGCGGGCGGGCGGGCGGGCGGGCGGGCGGGCGAGCGAGTGAGTGAGTAAGTAAGTAAGTAAGTAAGTAAGTAAGTAAGTAAGTAAGTAAGTAAGTAAGTACTTGCGTGTCATGCGCATAAGCATGCCACGTAGTACTACGCTAATCTCATTAGAAAAATAATTACACAAAAGTGTAAACAAACGGACAAATATCGTGTGCATCATGCCCCAACCATTAATTGTCACTAGATGGGGATATAATCCTCATACATGTGAGCTGTCCTAGCTCTACTGTAATGGCAAACGAGGCGTTAGTGCAGCGGCAATCCTCAGGGGCAATAACCTCCACCTGCGGACTTCTACCCTGGCTAGCAACGTGCCGCGGGGCCCGTGGGGAGAAAACAGGAGCGAAGCCCTCAGGAAGGTGCTGACATAAAGGAGACAACCAGCGCAGGCCTGAAATCGTAAGAATCCGGACCATGGTAGCTCGAGCCTGCCGTTATCTTGTCCGCGTTTTCTTGACATGTATATCTATTGATTGCCTCACTTGTCTAGATGTGTGCATTAAATTATAACATGCCTCCGTTGGGAGATCAGGTAGCACATATTCCTTGATGGTGGGGTGGGATGGAAGGAGCCGCGTAATCGAACTAACCTAACTCTAATCTAGCTAGTCTAGAAAAATCCTAACTACCCTACTCATCAAAACGCCTCCTCCGCTTGGGGGGAGGTGGTTTGCCCACAGGGTCGGGCGTGTGAGCCTTGACAATCCTCTTCCACCGCGTCTTGTTCTGCATGGCAGTCCAGAGAAGGGAGAGAGAGTGGATGCGGTATTCAAACTGGGCTGGGACCAGTAGGTCCTCCAGCAACATCTGTACGTAGTTCGTGACATGATGTGTGCATGATTAGTTATAATAAGCATGTGACTGTGTTGCACGTGGGTACCAATTAATTAATTAATTAATTAATTATCAACATCACTCCGTTGGGAGTCAATGTAGCACATATCCCTGAGAAGGGGCATATGGCTTTTAATACATCCTAGGCTACTTCATGCAAGGGTGGGAATGTAAGCTACCCGTGCTCTAGGTGCACCAGGGCACCCGCACCACCATGCTGTCTCAGGTTCAACCCGCCTAAGGGGGGGGATCCTGGCACGGGGGAGGAAGATCATCATGGCTATACAAGAGCTAGGACATAGGTACCAATACTATGATCAATTAATTAATTAATGAATTAGACTCGTGCTCCCGTTGGGGAGTCACGGAGCATTAACCCCGATGGATGGATGGATGGGTGCACACATTCCTACCGGTCTAATCTATCTACATTGGCTACATACTACATCTATCTAACAACATTCTAACTACAACATCTATCTAGGCAGCCGCACGCTGCCCTAGGGGGAGCTATCTAGCGTGCCTCCCGCGGGATTGCACACGCGGGCGCTTCCCCACTGGGGGGGGCTCGTTGTCCTCTATCAGTGACCTGGGCCCACTTGGCCTTGTCCATCATCTTCTTCCAAATCACGGAGAGGCCTAGGCCCCCCATGTCCTCTACTAGCTGTTCTTTGAAGGTGCGGGCCTTGCGGCGTCTAACATCACTGGGCCCAGCCCACGTCAGGAGGTGCCGGCCAGGCTGGGCTGGTCGCAGTCCTGCGGGGGGGCCACGTGAGGTGTCTACCTGGTTGGTGCGAGCTAGCTAGGTGCCCTACTAGCTGCAGGCGGCGTTGCTTAATTGTGCTGGTGATATAGGGCATGCCCTGGTACAGGTCCTCATTGCGGACATGAGCAGCATATCCTACTCTGAAAATGGAACGCAGCATGCTGGTGACCGCGCCGTCCAGCTTGCGGGCCAGGTCGGCGGTGAGGGTCCACGTCTCGGCGCCATACGTGAGAACAGGATTCAAGGACGAGGACCTTGAACAGGTCCTGTTTCTCGATCTTGCCCAGGGGCTTGCGCCACAGGGCCCGGTACTGGCGTAAAGCGTGCCAGGCAAGGGACTATGATCAATACTATGATGGTTCCTTTTATAATCAAACACAAGGAGGAGGGAGGCCGCTCTCGACTAGCTAGCTTGCATGACGTCCACTCGCAGGGAATTCAGTGCTCCGTGGTCCCCCAATGGGGACACAAGACTAATTAATTACAGAATTGGGCGCAAGCTGCAAATGTCACGTGGTGATGTTTCCTTTTATTTATTAATGATATGCGCGCAATTGTAGCTGGTTGTCTCTTTGATATAGTCATGAACATCAATGAGACAACTGGTCAGCGCAGGCCCATTGTGGTTCCGATGCATTTTTTCAATCAAGCATGTGCCTCAAAGCACTGAGCATGCTCAAATTGTGGTCATTACTGATTAGTCACGCAGTCCCGTTGGGGAGCTGAGCTGCGTTAATTTAACCCTTAGGATGATGGAGGAGGCCGCCTGGCCTTGCTAATCTACCGGCCGCAAGCATGGCATCTGGTTGATCTAGTGTAGGCCAACAACAAGCCTCCCCCATGCAGTAGGAAAGATGCGCATCACCTGCTGCATGGATGCGAACTGCCCTGCCCCCTATACGAGTACCCGTTAGAACCGTAGGCATCTTCAAGGGTGCTCCCCAACGGGACTGCATGTACAATTAATTATTAATGAAATTAAATTAATTTAGGCTGGCGCATTGTATTGTGTCTCCACACTCAGACACTGGCAACAATAAAAGCAACTCCAATCTCCAACTATCTTTGCAACTATCACTTATCAAGGAGACAACAATTATCACATATATTAATAAAATTAATCCCGTTGGGGCGTCACGGAGTATTAACCCTGATGGATGGATCGTCACGTGAGCATAAGTCCGTGTGGATGCGTCACGTGAGAGGGAGGGAGGGAGGGAGGGAGGGAGGGAGGGAGGGAGGGAGGGAGGGAGGGAGGGAGGGAGGGAGGGAGGGAGGGAGGGAGGGAGGGAGGGAGGGAGGGAGGGAGGGAGGGAGGGAGGGAGGGAGGGAGGGGGAGGGAGGGAGGGAGGGAGGGAGGGAGGGAGGGAGGGAGGGAGGGAGGGAGGGAGGGAGGGAGGGAGGGAGGGAGGGAGGGAGGGAGGGAGGGAGGGAGGGAGGGAGGGAGGGAGGGAGGGAGGGAGGGAGGGAGGGAGGGAGGGAGGGAGGGAGGGAGGGAGGGAGGGAGGGAGGGAGGGAGGGAGGGAGGGAGGGAGGAGGGAGGGAGGAGGGAGGGAGGGAGGGAGGGAGGGAGGGAGGGAGGAGGAGGGAGGGAGGAGGGAGGGAGGGAGGGAGGGAGGGAGGGAGGGAGGGAGGGAGGGAGGGAGGGAGGGAGGGAGGGAGGGAGGGAGGGAGGGAGGGAGGGAGGGAGGGAGGGAGGGAGGAGGGAGGGAGGGAGGGAGGGAGGGAGGGAGGGAGGGAGGGAGGGAGGGAGGGAGGGAGGGAGGGAGGGAGGGAGGGAGGAGGGAGGGAGGGAGGGAGGGAGGGAGGGAGGGGAGGGAGGGAGGGAGGAGGGAGGGAGGAGGGAGGGAGGGAGGGAGGGAGGGAGGGAGGGAGGGAGGGAGGGAGGGAGGGAGGGAGGGAGGGAGGAGGGAGGGAGGGAGGGAGGGAGGAGGGAGGAGGGAGGGAGGGAGAGGGAGGGAGGAGGGAGGAGGGAGGGAGGGAGGGAGGGAGGGAGGGACGGAGGGACGGAGGGAGGGAGGAGGGAGGGAGGAGAGGGAGGGAGGGAGGGAGGGAGGGAGGGAGGGAGGGAGGGAGGGAGGGAGGGAGGGAGGGAGGGAGGAGGGAGGGAGGGAGGGAGGGAGGGAGGGAGGGAGGGAGGGAGGGAGGGAGGGAGGAGGGAGGGAGGGAGGGAGGGAGGGAGGGAGGGAGGGAGGGAGGGAGGGAGGAGGGAGGGAGGGAGGAGGGAGGGAGGGAGGGAGGGAGGGAGGGAGGGAGGGAGGGAGGGAGGGAGGGAGGGAGGGAGGAGGGAGGGAGGGAGGGAGGGAGGGAGGGAGGAGGGAGGGAGGGAGGGAGGGAGGGAGGGAGGGAGGAGGGAGGGAGGGAGGGAGGGAGGGAGGGAGGGAGAGGGAGGGAGGAGGAGGGAGGGAGGGAGGGAGGGAGGGAGGGAGGAGGGAGGGAGGAGGGAGGAGGAGGGAGGGAGGGAGGAGGGACGGAGGGACGGAGGGAGGGAGGGAGGGAGGGAGGAGGGAGGGAGGGAGGGAGGAGGGAGGGAGGGAGGGAGGGAGGGAGGGAGGGAGGGAGGGAGGGAGGGAGGGAGGGAGGGAGGGAGGGAGGGAGGGAGGGAGGGAGGAGGGAGGGAGGGAGGGAGGGAGGGAGGGAGGAGGGAGGGAGGGAGGAGGGAGGGAGGGAGGGAGGGAGGGAGGGAGGGAGGAGGGAGGGAGGGAGGGAGGGAGGGAGGGAGGGAGGGAGGAGGGAGGGAGGGAGGGAGGGAGGGGAGGGAGGAGAGGGAGGAGGGAGGGAGGAGGGAGGGAGGGAGGGAGGGAGGGAGGGAGGGAGGGAGGGAGGGAGGAGGGAGGGAGGAGGGAGGAGAGGAGGGAGGGAGGGAGGGAGGGAGGGAGGGAGGGAGGAGGGAGGGAGGAGGGAGGGAGGGAGGGAGGGAGGGAGGGAGGGAGGGAGGAGGGAGGGAGGGAGGGAGGAGGGAGGGAGGGACGGAGGGAGGAGGGAGGGAGGGAGGGAGGAGGAGGGAGGGAGGAGGGAGGGAGGGAGGGAGGGAGGGAGGGAGGGAGGGAGGGAGGAGGGAGGGAGGGAGGAGGGAGGGAGGGAGGAGGGAGGGAGGGAGGGAGGGAGGGAGGGAGGGAGGGAGGGAGGGAGGAGGAGGGAGGGAGGGAGGGAGGGAGGGAGGGAGGGAGGGAGGGAGGGAGGGAGGGAGGGAGGGAGGGAGGAGGGAGGGAGGGAGGAGGAGGGAGGGAGGGAGGGAGGGAGGGAGGGAGGAGGAGGGAGGGAGGGAGGGAGGGAGGGAGGGAGGGAGGGAGGGAGGAGGAGGGAGGGAGGGAGGAGAGGGAGGGAGGGAGGGAGGGACGGAGGGAGGGAGGGAGGGAGGGAGGGAGGGAGGGAGGGAGGGAGGGAGGGATGCGGGCAAGCAGTCCTACCGGTTCTATGCTATCTATCTAGAGACTATACTAACTAATCCTAAGGCAGGCCAGATAACTCTATAACTAACTGGATCATGCACATCAACTGAGGAGGGCAAAGTACACTCCCTTCTCTCATTGCCTGAAAGGCAGGCCACGGGTTCAAGGCAGGCCACATGTGCTCACTAGGGGAGTCTAGCAAGTGCTGTGGGTGCAATAAAGCCTTGAAGCAGCAGATGCACAGTAGAGCTTCCCTGTGGTCGAAAGGCCAGCCACAGACAGGCATGGAACTCATTTAGGAGGCGCTGGTTTGGGAGAGTATAAAGGTCGCTCCCGGAGCCTGAGGGTTCTTCCCTCCCCACAATGCTAGCGATCGTTAGCGTGGACCCATTCTGCATCGGCGGTGTTCACCATCTCCTGAAGAAAAGAATTGACACATGTTGTCTCATTCATATGTGTAATTAGGGGGGAAGCATGGTAACTTACAACAAGAAACTTCCAACATGCCGTTGAATAATAAGTAGTGCAGATTGCACATACCAAAACACCGCTGACATGACAAACATTATACTGCCATAATATTTACCAGTCTTGAAGTGGTTGCGGTGCTTGAGCTTGTCAAACAACCTAGATCATTTAGTGCCATTGGCATACGCTGGTGAGAGCATTGACCTCAGTCTAGAACAAGATACACGAGAGGCATGTGTGTAGTAGTAAGTAGTGGAAGTTGAACGTGGGGCCGCAAAGAGGTGCATAGGAGTAACCGTGGACACAAGAGTCATGCTACCTTGACTGAGTAGATTAAAGATGCAGCTAGGTAGGCACAACCCTAGTACCGACAAAACCACCGTCATGAGGGTTAAAATCAGGAATGAAGCTCCCCACGGCAGCAGAGGGTTACCGCAAGCTACAACCTTAACGGTTGACATAGCGCTCTTCAATGAAAGCAGTAATGCAAGTCTATTTCGCACTTACCTGTCATGGCTGCCGTTCCATGAAGTTACCCATTTTATTGCCTTAGGAGCTACGTCTTGCAAACAAGTCAGTAACGATGATGTTGTGCCAGCAAGGCTACTGCCATGCTACTGCAGCAGATTCTAATTGACATCGCTACATCTGACGCGAAGTACTTTAACCCTTAATTTGTACTGAGTCCGTTTTCGTGGCGCCAGTTGAACTCGCGCCACTCTAACGGACTGAGTTTGTGGCAGAACCAGGCGCCGCGCCAAAAATAATTCAACGGTCAAACCTGGGGGGATCGAAAGATCTAGATGTAAGCTTTGCCTGGCACTATTCAGACCGTACTTTGGACAACTGGCCAGGGAGATATACTCAATCAAAGCTGGGGGGGTACCATGGTCAAACGGGACCGACGTGAATGAAAATAATTGACGTCCGCGGCTATGGCGGTGCAGGCAAATGACTGGTACGAGAGCATGGCTTGGAATTTTGAACTCAAATCTTGTAGTAATTATCCTTGAGTGTTATAAAGGTTATATCTCTGGCCGTGAAGCGTCTGGATGTGCGCAAGTATGTCTCTAGGTTCTAATCGGTGCGGCAGATCCTGTCAGCGGTCAGGCGGTGACAGTGCGTATGCTACCTGTTGTTCGGCAGCAAACGTCCATATATTTGCGCGTGGATAGACTTGCTACGTTATTCTTGACATGTTTTATTAGCGATGACGGCCAGGAAAGGTTCGAGGCTATGTCCGTGAGGTGGGAGTGATGGCTCCCGCACAGCAGGTAATCTGCGGTTTCGACCTGGTACGTATTAACGTGTTAGCGTTTATACATTACAGTACCAAGTCGTCCTATCGTTTATAAACTAGTTGTAGACATGTAATCGATGGTTTTTGCTTGTCGTTTTGTTGCTTTAGTGCTTGTACGCGTTCGCTTGTGATGGTTGGGGAATACCACTATGTCACGCAGATTTTGGACCAGATTTGATTGCTATTAGCTGAGGCTTCAACGAAACCAGTGAAGTAGCGTTTGGTATTGTCTCTAAACATGGTGGGCTTGATAACGGGATGCTTTTCCCTGCACAGACATAGCGAGACAAGTGGTTTTCTGGCCAGCTCTAGGCATTGCTTCTTGGTTTGCTGGCCCAAGTTATCCTTCTGCTTGTGCGTCCATAATGCATGCAAGAAACATGAATGGCCAGGGCCTGCTTGCATGGAAGCATAACCAGGTTAGTTCTTTTGTTTTTTCTATCATTGCCAATCATTGGAATTGCTTTACAGTGTGTTGGATGCATTGATAATGTAGCTCCTTGTGAACCCGTTATACGCTTGGTTTGGGGCCTTGGCACAAGCTTTATACTTGTTGTATAGCATGATGTTGTGACTTTAAAGCTGGAAATGTGTTTGGGAATCCATGTGTGGCCATCTATGATGTTTTGTGCCACGTTGGAATTGAATGCCTATACGGTAGTGCTAGCAAGACACCCCAAAATAACTGCACCCGTTATAACGGTCTGAGCTATTTTGGGCTGTATGCTAGCTAGCCTGTGCAGTTCTATGGCATGTCATGTTGTGAATGCATCTATGGCATGCCTGTGATTATCTTAAACTCCCCTCAAAGGGCCAGGGTCGGCAGATTTTGAGAAATGGTCCATATTGCATTATATATCTCTTGAACCCCATATGCACCGTACCCCCTTGGGGGGGGTGCTATTTATAGCAGCTGTGGGGCATAGATATGTGACCAATGACATGACCCCAAAGTTATTTGATATAAAAGCATCCTTGGTTCCAAGGGTGGGCCAGAAAATGTTATTTGGCTAGATACTCTCATACTTACTAAGATGCCCATACTCAGTCCGTTCTGGTGGTTCCAGTTGACACAATTGAAGGGTTAAGAGATATGCAAAGAACCATGCACGTGAATTTTGCGGCGCCGGTAATCAGATACCTCAATGCATGTCACTGTCTTCCATTCAAACCGACCTCGATGGTAGGCTTCTAACGATACACCTATCGACATTGTACAAAGCACCCTGAAAGCACACCGCACTGTCCCTCTTTCTGCGCCGAAATCGAAGTTCGCATTCTTTTCAGACTCTAGGCATGTAGTTGCCACCGGCATGCAATGGCACCGCTCACGGCCATTATTTGAAGATGAATCGCCTTTGTTTTCCCATTTTCCCTGGGCGTCAGCATTAGCAGCCCGCCGTTGTCTCCCTCGAGTGAGACAACGGGTAGTTCCCAGCGCTTCGTTGTCATACTCTAGTGAGACAGATATTAGTTCCCAGCGCGTCGTTGTCTCCCTCGAGTGAGACAAGGGGTAGTTCCCAGCTCGCCGTCGTCTCACTCAAGTGAGACAGATAGCAGTTCCCAGCGCGCCGTTGTCTCACTCGGTGAGACAGATATTAGTTCCCAGCTAGCCGTTGTCTCACTCGGTGAGACAGATAGTAGTTCCCAGCGCGCCGTTGTCTCACGGTAGTGAGACAACGGGTAGTTGCCAGAGCCACAGGACTGCCACACCACACCGACTTTCCAGAGCAAAACGAGGGCTGGAAAAGGAGCTGGCACAGCTTCCCAGCGCCCAGCCCAACCCTCTCGCCCTCGCCATTGTTCAGCCGCCAGGCTTACCCGCCAACCAGCCGTCTGGGCCTGCCAACCCACCGCCAGCAAACCCATCGCCCAGCGCCTCGCCCGAGCCCAAGAAACCCTGCCACAAACCCAAATGACGAATGTACCTACCAGATTACGAAAGCTTTTCTTTCACCCACTGGCTGGAACTGACCAAAGACGAATGCGCCGAAATAGTGCGTTTCTTATCACAGGAACGCAAGCTCCATGGGGCCGTAGGGCCCATCCCCGCCGATGACCTGGAGAGGTTCCTTGCCAGGCCAGAGCTCAACCACCGCATCGCCATCATGTGCAGCTACTAATTCCAGCTACCTATGAGCAGAATTGTCGCCAGGATCCGCACCCCAGCCCAGCCTGCGCGGCCGACAGCCACATCGGCTTCCTCCCTCTGCAAGGATGACATCCGAGCTGCAGTGCTGGAGGAGCACGTGACCTGGCCGTTGGCCGAGAAGCTGACCTCGCTGAACACGACGCTCAACACGGTGGAAGCCCGGGTCTCCAACGTGGAAACCAAGGTCGTCCACAAGCTACAACCCCAGTTCACGGCGCTACACACCGCGGCGCAGGCTTCGGAAACGCATGCTGCACTTGTCTCTCGCCTTAACCAGGTGGAGGGCAAGTGTGGCGTGCTCCTGAAGAAGCTTGAGGCCATCACCGCCCACACCGAGGCCCTGGCCACACAGGTCCCCAAGATAGCGGAGCAGACGGCCACCATTGCATCCCAGCCACCCCGGCAGGATGCTGGCGACCTCCCGCCGCTCTCCTACGCGGACCTGCTGCGGTCAGCGACCGCCTCCACCACCGACGCCATCGCCACAAAGCTCCAGGAGCTGGAGGACCACCGCCAGGCCCAGCAACGGGAGGTCACCGACCGCGCTCGCCGCGAGTGCCGAGTGGTGCTACGTCGCTTCCCCCAGAAGCCAGGTGAGACGTCAACCTCTCTTGCTGACGAGCTCAAGAACCAGCTTCTTACCCTCATGGGCCTGGTAGGTGAGGTAGAACTGCGTGGGTGCCACCGCCTTCCCCACTCACGGGACAAGGCGGCTCCCCCACCAGTCCTACTCACCTTCCCCTCCCCTGAGGATAAGCAGCGGTTCCTCTCTCGTCGCAAGCGGTTGCACGACCTCACCTGGACGCTGGATGACGACCTCACCCCCGCTCAGCAACAGCAGCGACGCGACCTGTGGCCGGAATACCTCCGCCATAAGCAGGACCCCCAGAAGCCCAAGGTGTACTGGAGGGGCGGGGACCTGATGATCAACCACAAGATGTGGACGCCCCCAGCGGGCTAGAATAGCAATAGCCCTAGCTTGTAACCATTGGCGTCACTGCCGCTAAGGCAGCCATGCCTAGAATGTTGCCTAGCTGTGCCAACACACCTAGTCACGTGCCGCCAACGCACGGTACACAACCAGCCATAGCCTTAGCCTAGTCCTAGTACCAAAGAGACAACCAGCGCAGGCCAGAAATACAGCCATGCTACGCCCTGGCTATGTTCAGATTACTTGCCCACGCTCCTTGCTATGATATGCTCACATGGGTCTTATTGCACCCACAGTTTGCCGGATCGTTAGCCTGTCCTTTTAGCTAGCCGCGCCCGATTGCAGCTGTGGCATGCCTTTGGCATGAAGGAGACTGGGGGTCTCTGCCCTTTCTCCTGTAGTGCACACACAGGGATTAAAAGCACTTCGGTGCTCCGTGACTCCCCAACGGGAGCACGAGTTTAATTAATTAATTAATTGGTGACGGCGCCGTCGAGTCGTTGCTCCAGCTCCTGCATCAGTGTCCACGTCTCGGCGCCGTAGGTCAGGATCGTCAGAATGACGACCTTGAAGAGGTCACGCTTGACGATCCGGGGTAGGGCGGGGTTGCTCCACCAGCGGCGGTGGTCATGGAGGTGCGCCCATGCCATGCCGATCCGTGTCGTCATGTCGTCCTCGCAGTCGGGAAGCCAACTGCCGAGCAGCTTGAAGCGGCCTGAAGTAGGGTAGTTGACCTCGGCATCGTCTGTACCCGGGTAGGCTCGGGTCAATTTCCCTACAAATTGCTTTGCGGAATTAGAGCATGCAGTTTGCGTCTCTGCGAATCACCTGGAATCTGTTTGCGGGAAGGATTGGTGAGTGTCCTTCTGCAAGCATTTGTGCTCCTTGCAAATTCTCTGCCGTTCGTACAGCATCGTTCGAGCTCAAGCATTTTTTTCTTGTTTTTTTTTAGAATTTGTTTATGATGCACAAAAGGCATCTGACCGCTGGGCAAAAACTTTCCATTCGAAAGCACGCAGTGTGCTCTTAGGTGCATATGCCACATTTGGCAGCAGTTGCTAACAGCCATTTGGACACTTGTCACCCTATCCAGGCAGCGAAGCGATGGCATACCAATAAGTGATGGCATACCATGCACATGATAGCCACTTTCTTGACAACCCAAAATAATCTCCATCAATCCGAGCTCCACGGTACATATGTACGTGGTTGCAAAACAATACTGTCCGATGACCATTGGCAAAACACCATAGAACAACTTTCACACAAGGACGTGCCACATTTGCCCAGAATGCCTCCATTTGGACACTGACAGGCATGCGCACTGCAGTGCCACAAGGCGAATAAGGCAATAAATATAGCATGCATGAGGCAGAGAACGGCCGGAGTGCGTCACACTGGGGACTTCCAGCGCTGCCCATGCTGCCACAAGGTGCTACCTCCTCTCCCAAGAAAAAGAGGCTGCTTTTCGAGGCACCCCGGCGGTGCGGGTCATCGGCACTGGGCCAGCCATCACAGACTGATTGGTGGACCTCCATCCAGTGACAGAGATGCTGTTGCCCAAGTCGGAGGCACGCCGCAGGACATGTGCCATCTGACCGGGGCCACACTGTACATAGGAAAGCAGCGACGCGTACCATTTTGCCAGGCCAGTGCGTGGGTCAGCCAGGAATATGCACCCATGCAGGCGTCCGTGAAGACTGTGTCGGGCGAGATGGGGAGAAGGGGGATAGGCTGAACTGCGTGGGCTACCATCATCATCCATGCCCATGAACACAAGATCGCAAACCGACGTGATAAGAATGATCTGGCCAGGTGGCATTCCCTGAAGGGTCACAGGCATCCACCATGTCACTTCAGTGCACTTCGGCGCTTGCACCTCGACATCTGTCCTACCCCGCACATATACACAAGCGGTCTCCTTGATATACACAAGTGGGACAACCCAAGCGGATCCTGAACACTGCCAGGTTAGGTAGGCGGCTTAAACCCAAGTTGAGCTGCGTAGCGGCAGCAGTCCGGCAAACTACCGCAAATAAATCAAAAGCGATGACAACAGACAACACGATAAAGCCGGTAGACATCTACTTACAAGTTCAAACAAGGTTACTCAGGATGCCTCATGCCTTGTAGAACAGCGGGAAATTTCTGCCCAGGCAATTCATGCCCTTGTAAGTGCAACATCTTCCCTAACAATGGCTGCCGGTGGTGGTTGGCTGCCGGTGTCCCCTCATAATATATGCCACAAATCCTTAGGGAACATACCGCCATTTATGCTTCCACATGCACTGGCACATTGCATCCACGCTGTTGAGAATGATAGCAGAGGCGCGGTCATGCCAACGACAGAACCAAAAGAAGCATAGAAGCAGCAAGGGAGCGCAGAGCCACAGCGTTGGCTGATGGGAAGCCCTTGGCCAAACCTCCATGGCAAGGAATGGTGAATTGCCTGTGACACGCACACCCTCTGCAGGCCTCACCTGCATGTATGTGTGTGTGGCCTTACCTGTGCGTGCGCAGCAGCCAGCTGCGCCTGCACCTGGCTGGACAGCAGCACCTGGCGTGCGGTGCGCAGCGCATGTTCCCGCGCACGCGCCGGCTTGCTGGCCGCTGACAGGGCGTTCCACGCACTGATCGTTAGTGTGGTGTGGTGGGTCGGTGGGGGGAGAGGGGTGTATGCGTAACATACACACACCGAGTATATGTGCATGAGTAAGAAGCTGGGTGGGGGGGGTGGGCGGGCGGGCAAGCGGGCAGGCAAGGAGGCGGACAGGCGGGCCGGGCGTGCGTGCGTGCGTACCGGCGGGCGGGCGGACGGGCGGGCGGGTGGGCGGGTGGGTGGGTGGGTGGGTGGTGAGCGAAGGTGTAGCGAATGCGTGATAGGATGGGATGGGTGGGGTAGGGTGAAGTGTCTGTGGTAGAAGGATGAGTGGTGGGAAATAAGAAGGGATGGAGGGAGGCGCTGGGAAAACTGGAAGTGCATTACCCAGGCAGGCTGTATAGCGGCCAGCCCAAAGAGCAACTGAGCTCTCGAGCCTCGTCCCAAACTCCCATGTTCACAATGCCTTCACATGTTGCACACCAATTTCTGCTGCCCTTGCCATATGTACGTCCCCTAGCAGTGTTCCCAAGCATTCCTTGTCGTACGCTCCCACTTCACCCCCGGAAACAACCCCCACAGATGGCAGAACATGCCAGCAACCAGGATTATTAGTTTAGAGATCAATGTCACCAACATGAACTGTGCCCGCTGACATAAGCGATGCCCATTTGGCCTGCAAAAATGCATGTACATCCTGGTAACATGAAGCTTCACATCAACACGCATTCGACAAATCTGGTGATGGCAGCGCAGAGAGAAATTCATTCATAGCTGCACCCAGAATTCTCAGAGCTCATCCCTTGTGTGGACTTGGGGGCGCACACAAAGGTCAGTGTATGCATCAGCCTACACGTACCGGAAGGTGACCGACAGCAGCTCCTGCTGTTGCTGCAGCTGCCGGCACGCGAGCCACCGCGCCCACCCATGGAATGCTGCCCGCTGCAGTGCCAAGCATGCATGTGCCTGCCGTGTTGACAAGAGTCCACCAGAGGCATGGCCACAAACACAGGGGCGCCACTCATCCTTCATCCAATAGGAAGAGTCTCCAAGGTGGCCCAAGGATTTATACTAAGTGAGGTTGGCCTGCTCAAACTCATCTATGTCATGCCAGCAGCTCAAAAGGTAACGCATACTTGCCTGTAACCTGCTCAAAGGTGCTGGGGCCTACAGCGAGAACGACCTTCCCATCCAAGGACCCCTCCTGGCATTCTCCTGATGCAGATTATTTACCTCTCCAGGGATGAGTGCGTAACCCCATGAAGCATTACCAGCCAGTCCAAGGAACTCCATGACGCTACAGGAAGCTGGATCTTGGCACCCATGTGAATAATAGCAAGTGCACTGGTGCGCAGATAAATGTCTAGACAGCCAGGGCAAGAACAGCCTCTAACATGGAAGGGGTGAGGGGGTGATGCACTTGGGGACGAGGACCACGCTGTCCTGGTGCATTCCACGCTTCAACTTTTGTTCACTCTAATAACGGGACCTCAGGTAGAATTCAACACCTTATCATTGGACACCACGACTGCCAAGCATGTGACACGACAGCGTAGCGCAGGGAATGGCGAGCACATAATATGGCAACATGCCCACCTGCATGCACATATCCTACTAACTCTTTTCAATGCCCCCCATCAGCGCATTCATGGAACACACAGTGGACCCTTGCCTGTATATCTCTGGGACAGGCCTTTTTCAGGTTTTTCAAAAAAGCCTGAACACACATGAAACCGTCGCCATTAACCCCTCCTCCACATCGATGAAGTGGTCACTGCCCCAATTAGATTACCCACCCACCCAAAGAAAAACTCTCCTGCAACAGCCCTCCCCCCACACACACACCTGCGCGTGCTGAAGCCACAGCGAGCGCTCCTCGCGCGAATACACGACCCACGCAGCCAATGCCTGCAGCGCCAGCCGCGCCACGCGCCGTGCCTCCACTGCTGCCACCCACGTGGCGAGCGCAAACCGCAGCGTGCGGCTGCGGGACACCGACACGGCCAGCCACACGCGCATCGAGCGGCCGCGCCAGGTGGCGACGCGCTCCCTCCACGCGGCCAGCGCGCACCGCAGCGGCCGCGTCTGCAGGTGGACGTGCGCGCGGGCCTCCTGCACGCGCCGCTGCCGCGCCGACTCTACTGCTGCGGATGACCAGTGCCACAGCACGGCCCGCAGCAGGTGCAGCCGCTCGACCGCACTCATGTCCGGGGGCGCTGAGCTGGCGGTGCTCTCATGGCCACCAATGCTGCGGGCCATGGCCACCACGTGGCTGTTGCTGCTGGCAGCCGAGTGGTTGCTGTTGCTGGGAACTGTATGGATGTTGCAAGGAGTAATGTCACAGTTGCTGGCAGCCTTGTTGCTGTTGCTGGCAGCCTCGCTCTCCTTGGCCTCATCCGCCCTGTCACTCATGGCACTAAGACCGTCAACCGGATGCCCGTCTGCCGCTGCAGAGCTCGAGACCTGTGGAAGGATGGCGCCCATTCCCATCCCTTTGGTGGCATCACCACTGCCAGAAGTACTCCCAGCATCGTCGCCGAACGCATCCCAGGGCCCCACGGCGGCTAGCGAGTTGCCCACTACAACAGTTCCACCGGCATCCATGGCAGCGCCAGGGTGGGCTGATGCAACTGCTGCGACGCCAGCATTCCCATCGCCCGTGACCAACTGTCGGCTAGCCATGTCCCGGATCAGGAAGCCAGAACCCAGGTGCGACTGCTCCATGCTCCAGGCCACAGGGTCCACCGTGAGTGCAACGGATGCGTCCCCGGCGGCATTGGGGGGCACCGGGAGTGGGAACACTGGCAAGGGCGAAGACACCGGTGAGCAGCCATCCAGGGAGGACAGCCCAAATGGGAGCAGGGAGGCATCTGGGAGTGTGCCAGCGCCCTTGCCGTCGCTGCACGTCTGAATCGCCGGTAGACAGCAGTCAACCAAAGCAGGCCATGAACCACCCCCCTCCATGGATGCTCCTGGCCAACTGCTCGCACCGCCGGAATCCGCCACATTGGCTATTTCAGTCCCTGGCACCTCTATCACTGCCAGCAGGCTAGCAGCCGCCTCCGGCCTGCCACCAGTATCTTCCACCGCCATGCCCGCGGGCGCAATGCTGGCGGCCTGCCCTGTTGCGTCACCGTCCCACCTTATCCGGGCATCATCACCGTTCCAGCTCATGCTGGCCTCCTCCCCCCCCCGGTCCAGTGGGTGCTCAAACTCCCATGGATGCTTCAACGGTTGCTCGAACTCCCACGGATGCGCCACCTCACGCTCCACTGGGTGGTCTAACGGGTGCTTCCGCCGGTGTTCCCGCTCCAGCATGTCTGCCATGTCCAAACTGTCCCGCCAGTTGGCCACCACCACGCTCACCTCGGTGATACTGGCTTCCGCAGCCGCCACCGTGAGGTCCCCAGACGCCTCCGTGTCCATGTGAACTGCAAACAGCGACTGGAGCCCTTTATCCACTGCACCCAATGACCCACCCTCTGCATCCGGTATCCCGCGCTTTGCATCCGATTCCCCTCCCCCTGCCACGACGGTACCTGTCTCCGGGACTCGCCTCACATGAGGCCCTGCCTCGCTATGGTCTATCTGATCATGCCGCGTGAAAGCGCGGTTCCCGACACCCCCACCATACCCCCCTTCCTTGCCCCGTGGCATCCACCTGACGACTGCCCCCCGCATCACCAGACACGACAGGCGGCCCCCGCCCTGGCACGCGCCGGGCGTGAACACCCCAACCCGGGCTACTGCCATACGGGGATGCTGCCATGACCCCGCCGCCACCACCCCCTTCGTCATCGGTGCCACGGGGTGTCGCTGCCGCGCTGGGTCCCTGCGTGCTGTCCGATGCCCAGGGATCCACTACCCCATGCACTCGACCCCCGCCCCCCCCATTTGGCAGCCGTACTCCCGATGAGTAACCGGCACCAACACCCTTGTCCCCTGCTCCTCTGTCCAAGGCTCCCATCCGCCCCCCCCCGGCCCGGGGCCCCCGTGCAGCGCGGCGCACCCTGCAGAGACCGGTATAGTGGCGCCACCATCGCAGGGTCCCCCGCAGGAGCGCACGCGCCCACTCGCCGGAGACGGTCTCCGCGAGCCTGCGCATGGTGGCGCGGCGCGCGGTCCACGCTGCCAGCCACTGGAACGCGCCCCGCTGGAGGCGGGCAGCGCGGTGACGTGTGACGGCACGGTGGCGCGCGCGCGCGTGGCGCCACCCCCTCCACCCATGGAATGCGTGCTCCAGCAGCGAGCGGCACGACCAGGCAACCGCGTGGTCCCACTGCGCGGCCGCCAGAAGCGCGTCGTACGGGTGGGGCGAACCAGTGGCGTTTGCTGGAATACTCGGCCCAACATCGCTGGCCGCGAGCCGGCCCCCTGCAGGAGCCGACGTACTGGCATTGTCGGCCGAGGCCACGACAGGGACGCTGGCGGGCAGTGAGCCCGCAGGTGTGGCTCTCCCTGAGAATGCGGTGGCCGCACGTGCTCGTGGGTCACGTTGTTGTCCAATTGAGGAAGAAGCCACCCCACTCGGTGCCCCGTCTCTAGCAAACAGCATGCGCTTGGCGGTGCCTGCAGCCGGTTGAGTGGCTGTGGAAGACCGCCCCCTCTGCATCGGATCCGGCGAGCTGAGATCGGCCTGGATGGTCGGTCCCCCTTTTGGGGGGCGCAAGGTGGGGCCTCCTCTGGAATGGAGCCCACCCAGCGCCACGTGTCCGGACACATCAACGTCTGTGCTGTCAGTCGCCGCCAAAGGTGATGGGGCCGTCCGCTTTCCTTTTCCCCCAGTCCCTCCCCTGCTTCCCATTCGCCTGGCCAGAGGGCTCGCGACCCTGGGACTCGCCTCTTCACTTGACGGCGACAGCGAGCTAACGTCGCTCCCCCCCAGCACCTCCTGGGACACCTGACCCTGCAAGCGCGCCCGATCCAGCCTACCCGCAGGGTTGGCGGATCCCAGCGAGCTCAGATCCGAGGCGTCGACCTCGATGAACCCAGAGCCCACCCTGAAGCCGTCCGCTCCGCTATCCTGCCTGTCCACCACAAGAGGCGCCGGGACGTGCATCGCAGCGCCCCCGGAACCGCCCACATCCTGCACGCGCCAGCGGCCAATCCCAAACCCTCCGCCCCTGGCATCGCTGCCCTGCTTGACAGGCCTCACTTCCATCACCGGCGCTGGCACTTCCGCCAGCTGCGCTGCCTGCTGCTGCGGTGGCGGTGGTGGCGGCGGGAGCTGCTGCCCTGCGGACTGGACAGATGCCGTCGATCCAGATGGCGACGGCTCCTCCACCCTGCCCTGCTGTCGACCTGACAGTGCCTCATTGGCTGCCCCCTGAAGATCGCCATGCCTCGCGCCTGCCTCCCTCATCGCCTGAGATGCGCCCGTTGCAGGCACCTGTGCTGTCCCCCCTTTCCCCGCCCTCACCTCTGCCTGTAAGGCATCCGCCTGCGCCAAGGGTGTAGCGATGGCAGAAAAGCTACCCTGGAGCGGCCCGACCTGTGCCCCTACACTGGCCTGCCCCGCCACCTGAGATGTCCCTGGAGCCAGCCTCAAAGCTGGCACAGCCAGGCGCGACGGCGTATCGCACACGTACTCGCTTCCAAAGGATGTGCTACCCTCCGTGGGGCCGGCTGGACCCCACATCGACTTGCCCCCCCCTGGGGGATGTGCCGCCGCAGCCGCGGCTGCCGCTGCCTCTGCCAGCTCACAGGGTCGCAGGCCCACCCCGCCGGATCGATCGGCAGGCGCCATGCGGCGGATGGCCGGCGACATCGTTTGTGGGCTGCCCTTCTGCCGGACGAGCACGTGGTTGGAGATGCGGCGCCCCATGACGGCCGCACCGTGGCCCGTGGGGATGGTCATGCCTGCATCATGGCCCCCCCTGGCTCTGATACGAGCTGCCAAGGCCCCAGGGGAGGCAGCAGGGAACCGCCCCGTGCCATGCGTGATAGAACCATGAAGGGAGGTGCTCTCTGAGCCATCGCGCATGTGCATGGTGTGGTCCAGGGAGGTGGTTACCCTGGGAGGGTGCCCCCGTGATGCGGTGCCGTGACCGGAAACCGCGGCTGCCGTGTGCCTGACCTCGTGCCTGTCCATGTCTGCCTGAGGGAGCACCCAGTCGGTGGTAGACCGCTGCCAGCAATCCTCCTCAGTCCAGCGCTGCACGGGGGCCTTGATCACTGATCGGTTCCTGGCCGCCATGTGAGCCACGGCTCCCTGCTCAAGGGTGGCATCCAGGCGGGGATCCACGCGGATCTTGACTTTGCCCCCGCCACGCGCGGAAAGTTCGAAGCCGTCCGCGCAAAACGACGTCTCCCGTGTCATAACGAAGCCGTGGACAGGGTTCAGAACGGGGCGATTCTGCCATGGATTGATGCCTCCATTGCAGACCTGCAGTGGGGTGTCTGCAACCTTGAGACGGTTGCGATCTACAATACCCTCCACCAACGAGGAAATTCCGCCCTTTCCAAGTAAAGGGCGTTTCGAATATGGCTGGATCAACGTCGCTTGCAACGATTCGGGGGCATTGACTGACAGTGCCTGCTGCCGGCCCGAGGTGCCCGCAAAGACTGCTTGCGTGTCACCTGCATGGGCGGGAGAAGGCCCAGTATTCGACATTGTCCTAGCACCTTGCAGTCTTTCCAGGGTCTTTTAGTGGCCATAAGACAACAACGGTTGGGAGGTTCTCCAAGAGGTGCGAATTCCATAGAATGAGGCACCTCGCATTAGCCAGAATAACTCTCTTCAATAAATATATAGCAACCATAGCCTAAAAGTTAACTTCCATGCGGTGGGATTGTGCTGGAGGAACAACGCATACAGAATTGCAGCTGGGTCTACATAATTTGCCAATCATACTCACAAGGCCATATATGCTCTAAAAAGCCTAGAGCTCCCTTAATAGCGTTTCTTCCCATACTATAATTTCTCATTGAATAGAATCCAAGCACCACTTTCAAAGGGTGCTTTTTCGAATGCTACGACAAAAAAAGGAGTAATGGCATGGAGGCAAGTTGGAACTAAGAAGACCTTTCAATCAACTCAACTCAGTCCATGCATATTTCGACGAAAGCTCGTTAAGTAGAAAACATGGCAAAAATCTCATGCTTTCTGAATTCGAATCGTATCGACACTTGATGGAGCCCGTTATTAAAGCTAATCCGATATCACCAACGCCATGGAAACCTGAAGCGTACGATCTGTATTCTGAGAAGTGGAATGCCCCCAGAAGAATTCACTAAACCAGGATTGAATCAACTAGCATAACCTGCTGGCATGCGCAACCTGATGCAACCAGTTGGGGATTTCTTATTCCGGGGCCCAATGGCCGGCGCCGCGCCAGACTCGCCCGCCTTTGGGCTTTGGGCGTCTTGGAATTTGGCTTTGGGCGTCTTGGAAGTTGGCTTTGGGCGTTTGCTCTTTTGGCAGATTTCTACACTACACTGGTACTACGTAAAAAAGCACAGACTGGTGCAGCGTAACATCCATACAACGTAAAATTACCGCCGCACAGGCATGAGGCCGGCACTAGCAATAAACTGGCAGCCAACAATAACCGGACAATGGCCGCCGCAAGATAGTCGTCGGTTGCTGGTATTTCACTTCTACACTTCACAGACTGCTTTTGAGTTTTGAGCATTTCCAGCGAACGTGTTTCCCACTCAATGAAGGAATGTGGACAAAGGCTAGACTTGGTGATATATCGATTACTGATCGCCTTGAAATACATGAAGGATGATCAATAAGTAGTGAAAGATCACGGTAGTTACATCAACAGGAAGTTGTACAAGAATGAAGGGACTGCTGCAGAAGTTGCCAAGGAACTGCTTCCCACCGTTGTAACGCATTTAGACAACGCTTGTGAAGGGGCTTGCGAAGTGCTCTCTGCGGCAACTAGTAATGACTGATTGCTGTCATCCGCAACCTGTATGAAGGGTCCACCACTTCGGTGCGCACTTCTTACGGGACCACGCCCCCATGCCCTTTACAGAAGGGTGTGTGGCAGGGCTGCGTGCTGTCGCCCTACCTGTTCATTATTGTTGTCGAATACGTAATGATTCAGGCGCGCAAGCGATTTGCCCGCATCGTGGGCAGGGAACCAGGAGTGCAGGTTGCTAACAAATTCTGGCATGGCGGTGCGGACACGGAGATTCGGCTAGCAGACATCATTTACGCAGACGACACCACCCTCTTCGAGGACACTGAGCACGTGCAGACATGGCTTGGCTGCCTGGCTCTCGAGGCCCGTGCAGTGGGGCTTGAGGTCAGCAAGAAGACAGAGGCCCTGGCGGTTGGGCTCACCACCTCAGCGCCGCCCCTCTATCTCCTAGACGGCTCTCGAGTCCTGTATCGGGACCGCGTTAAGCTGCTGGGCAGCCTGCTCCCTAGCTGCGAGGTTGATGTGGACCATCGCATCTCCCTCGCCTGGCACGCTTTACGCCAGTACCGGGCCCTGTGGCGCAAGCCCCTGGGCAAGATCGAGAAACAGGACCTGTTCAAGGTCCTCGTCCTTCCTGTTCTCACGTATGGCGCCGAGACGTGGACCCTCACCGCCGACCTGGCCCGCAAGCTGGACGGCGCGGTCACCAGCATGGCAGCTGCGTTCCATTTTCAGAGAAGGCTATGCTGCTCATGTCCGCAATGAGGACCTGTACCAGGGCATGCCCTATATCACCAGCACCATTATTAAGCAACGCCGCCTGCAGCTAGTAGGGCACCTAGCTCGCACCAACCAGGTAGACACCTCACGTGGCCCCCCCGCAGGACTGCGACCAGCCCAGCCTGGCCGGCACCTCCTGACGTGGGCTGGGCCCAGTGATGTTAGACGCCGCAAGGCCCGCACCTTCAAAGAACAGCTAGTAGAGGACATGGGGGGCCTAGGCCTCTCCGTGATTTGGAAGAAGATGATGGACAAGGCCAAGTGGGCCCAGGTCATAGAGGACAACGAGCCCCCCCCAGTGGGGAAGCGCCCGCGTGTGCAATCCCGCGGGAGGCACGCCAGATAGCTCCCCCTAGGGCAGCGTGCGGCTGCCTAGATAGATGTTGTAGTTAGAATGCCGTTAGATAGATGTAGTATGTAGCCAACGTAGATAGATTAGACCGGTAGGAATGTTTGCACCCATCCATCCATCCATCGGGGTTAATGCTCCGTGACTCCCCAACGGGAGCACGAGTCTAATTAATTAATTAATTAATTAATTAATCCCATGTTCCCCTCCCACTGAGGACTTATGGTCACGTGACGCAGTCACGTGTCTATTAATTAATTAATTAATTTACTAACGGGGTGGTTTTACCGGATTAGGATACATTTTTTTGTTTAGGATACATTTGATGCACTGTGCAGTTTTCAGATGTGTTTGAGGGGGTTGATTGCGCCTAACATGCATTTTATTGAAGCAATGAGTTTCCCAAGATATACATGATATAAACTAAGACAATTGACCCATTAAGGCAATGAGACAACATCAATAAGACAACATATGCCAATTGAATAAGACAACTCAACCTTACAGGACGTTGGGCCATCATACGTCCGGAATAATTGTCTCACTTATTACATAACCAAACTTTTTGAGGGATCGCCATGGTTGCATGGTTTCAACACATGCGCCCTGCACTCATGTGCATCAAAGGTGTTGCGTCTAGTGCCAACTCAGTGTCAAAGAACTGATTCAATCATATTTCCCGTGTGGCCATGAAGGCCCACATGAGTTAAACATGGCCGAGAGTGATTGCATCATCCTTCTTGGCGACATCGGTCTTGACGACGTCGATGGGGAAGACGGCAGCACCTGCATGTGAACAAAAGAATCCATGAATTGTGGCATCCAAAGGCAACAACATATTAGCATCCCATTGAACACGCAGCCACGCTGACCCGGCCATCCAGCCGCCCACGCAGCCACAAAGCCAGCCAGCCACGCAGTGACGCACCCACCCAGCCACACATCCACGCATCCACGCACCCGGCACCCCCCCCCAGCCAGCCAGCCACGCAGCCACGCAGCCACGCAGCCACGCAGCAGCGCAGCCACGCAGCCACGCAGCCACACAGCCACGCACCCTCCTTTCCAGCCAAGCAGCCACGCAGTCACACAGTCAACCCCCCCATCCCCCCCACCCCCCCACCCCCCCACCCCACCCACCCACCCCACCCACCCACCCACCCACCCACCCCACCCCCCACCCCACCCACTCAACACTACACGAATGACTCACAAAGAACTGCTGCACCACCGATGATCCCTGCGGGAACTGCTCTGCTGCCGACGGTCCCTGCGAAAACTGCTGCAGTGCCGACCATGCCTGTGGAATCTGCCACATTGCCGACGCTGCCTGCGGGAACTGAAGCGCTGCTGGTGACGCCAGCTGTAACTGAAGTGCTCCCGACGATGCCTGCGGGAACTGCTGTGTTGCCGGTGACGCCAGCTGTAGATGAAGCACTGCCGACGATGCCTGCGGGAACTGCTGCTGCTGCTGCGGGAACTGCTGCTGCTGCTGCGGGAACTGCTGCTGCTGCTGCGGGAACTGCTGCTGCTGCTGCGGGAACTGCTGCTGCTGCTGCGGGAACTGCTGCTGCTGCTGCGGGAACTGCTGCTGCTGCTGCGGGAACTGCTGCTGCTGCTGCTGCTGCTGCTGCTGCTGCTGCTGCTGCTGCTGCTGCTGCTGCTGCTGCTGCTGCTGCTGCTGCTGCTGCTGCTGCTGCTGCTGCTGCTGCTGCTGCTGCTGCTGCTGCTGCTGCTGCTGCTGCTGCTGCTGCTGCTGCTGCTGCTGCTGCTGCTGCTGCTGCTGCAGTTGCTGCTGCAGTTGCTGCTGCAGTTGCTGCTGCTGCTGCTGCAGTTGCTGCTCGATCCAGCTGGACCACTTGTTTCTGCACCTCTTGACGCAGCTGCAAACCAAGCTCTTCAACCTTCTTGCTTTGGTTCTCCATAGCTCGTTGCATCTCTCTCATCGTCTGTTCCACGCCCACCAGTACGGGGGTCGGCGGCGGCAGCGGCTGGGTACGCTCTGGCTGGGTGCGCTCTGGCTGCCGGCGTTTCTCTGCCGGCTGGGAGGACTTGGCTTTGCTGTTCCGCTTGGGTCGCTGTTGTGCGTTGGTGACGTCCACCAAAGGCGTGGCTGCCTCTGGGGGCTTCACTGTGGGCGGGGGGGCACGCACTCGCATCCCCCGGCTAGGCGCCGGAGACCACGCCGCTGCAGCAGGACCTGAATACAAGGCAAGGGCGGGGTCCCTAGGAAATCCTGTTGTCAAGATGCATGGGACCTCAGCGAGGAAGTCCCATGTCATCTGGGACACCAGCTCACCTTGGTGCGACTGGGCCCAGGCGAGAGTGCGCTCAATACGCTCGTTTCGCGCACTCTCCGGAAATGTGTCAACTACCTTGAATCCGGGGATGTGCCCAGTGGCAGGGTCACGATCGACGACCATGCACACCACATCTGTCATCTTGATGGTAGAGGATCTCCCCCGTGCCGCATTTGTGTATGCCGATTTTAATGTTTTCTTTGTTGTGTAGGTCGTTTGGGCGACCAGCACCGCTTGCAGCTGTTTGTCGATGGTGAGGCCCCCCACACCACCCCGAGGGTATCCCAGCCAGAAATTTCCACGACAGACAGTGCCATCGGTCCACTGCGGCTAAAAGACCTTGCAGTAGGGACCGGCGTGCCATCGTCCCGCTTTTCAGGAACGCCGGCCTCAGGTAGAGGGGAAGAGAACAGAGCCTCCTTAGTGGCGTCCAGCCCCGAACCCGGGTTTGAATGACCATGCTCGTCGGCAGGACGCTGAGGAGACATCGCGGAATCTTTCTCGTTTGTCGCATTTGCAGCCCCATCATGATGGAAGTCATCCTCTGCCATTGCAGCTTCATCATCACAACCGACATCATCATCGAAATTCAGGTCATCCTCGGTGACGGGCGTGCGAAACGAATTATCCGGGCACTCTGGGCTGATAGTGGAAGGCTCCGTGGGCTTAATGTTGCTAGTGTGCCCTGGCTGCTCGAGCGTGGCGCACGGCTGGCATCGTGGAGGGCCGCCGCAGTCAGAGCATTGCCATTCCGTGCCGTCACCGTCGTCTGCGTGCCTGAAAATATGCGTACAGATGCCGTGCAGGACCTTGCCACATCGGCCGGCGCATTGGTGGTTTGCACCGGCCAAAAAATCTACTTTCATGGCACCAGGTTTCTTTCCTAGCACCCATTTTCTACAATCGTCCCCGGCATAACACAAATCACTCAATTCGTCCATGTCATCGCTTCGGCTATCAGCATCGGGCATAGTTCCCGTGGCTAGTGCCCATCACCTTCCACCTTGAGCGGGGCGAAGTCACGAATTCAAGCGCGAAGTGCATTTGAATCAAGCGGGAACTGGGTGACACTGCTTGAAGACGTGCAGCTCCAAGGCATGCAAATGATGCAATGTATCAAAGATACGATACGCAAAGTTCAGGTGTTCAGGTGAAGCCGTGAAGACGTGAAGCCGTGAAGCCGTGAAGCCGTGGTGAAGACAGGTGAAGACGCGGTGAAGACGTGAAGACGTGAAGACGTGAAGACGTGAAGACGTGAAGACGTGAAGACACGATACGGCAAGTTCAGGTGAAGTTCAAATGTTCAGGTGAAGCCGTTCAGGTGAAGCCGTGAAGCCGTGAAGACGTGGTGAAGACAGGTGAAGACGCGGTGAAGACGTGAAGACGTGAAGACGTGAAGACGTGAAGACACGATACGGCAAGTTCAGGTGAAGTTCAGGTGTTCAGGTGAAGCCGTGAAGACGTGAAGCCGTGAAGCCGGAAGACGTGGTGAAGACAGGTGAAGACGCGGTGAAGACGTGAAGACGTGAAGACGTGCATGCAAGGTATCAAAGATACGATACGCGGCAAGTTCAGGTGAAGTCGTGAAGACGTGAAGACGTGGTGAAGACAGGTGAAGACGCGGTGAAGACGTGAAGACGTGAAGACGTGAAGACGTGAAGACAAGTTGCAGCACTCAGCCGCAGCAGTCCCACGCAGGTAGAAACGAGTATTGCTGCTTGAATCTGTCAAGACCCCATCGAATGTAAAACAGGTTTTTCGTAAAGAAATCCGATGTGTGGGCGGGCTTTACATAGTTGCAATTTCTGGCCTGCGATTTCTTGCCTGCGCTGGTTGTCTCTTTGATAGTGCTTCTGCCCAAGCACTACCGGCTGTAAAACAGTATACTTCTTGAAGAAATCAGTTGGGGCTTTGTTGGGCGTCACATTTGACCGGTGGGCGGAGTTTCCTGCTTCTGTGAAGGCGCCATCGAATGTAGATCAGTAGATTTTCTAAAGAAATCTGAGGTGTGGGCGGGGCCTTTATTGCTTGTGTCCATCCACCACCGGATGTAGAACAGTAGACTTATTGAAGAAATCAGTTTGGGGCTTTGTTGGGCGCCACATTTGAGCGGTGGGCGGGGTTTCTTGCTTCTGTCCAAGCACCACCGGGTGTAATACAGTAGATTTCCTATTAACATGGATGAAGAATGGGATGTGCCAGACCTGGTGGATTCGGATGCGAGTTCTGAAGCTAGTTGGGGCGGGATTCTGACGGCTCTGACGACGACCTGCTTCACACGGAAATGGGGCCCGGCACGTCTTCCTCTCGAGCGAAGCGCAGTGGGAAGAAAGATGGCGCCCGGCTTCTCGCCTCCAAATTGAAGTCCGTTGACAAGGACATCGCCAAGGCCAGGAAGTGCGGTCCGACTTGTGGGGAGCATTGCCTCGAGAAGGTGGGCACCTTACTTACCGATACCAGGTCGTGGACTGCCTTTCGAGAGTACCTGTACAACCAAACGGACCAGCAGCGCATGGCCTCCCTTTGCGACGTGATCCGGTCGGCCGGCGTGGGCAACATCGAGGTAGAATCCCCTGCCGACGGTGGCCGTTACAAGAAGTACATCATTACCGGCCCTTTACACGTGGACGTGGTGATTGCGGGGTGCATGTACACCGTCACCGGTTGTGCATCTGCCATCCGGAAGATGGCCGGCGTTACCCGGGCGACTTGGAACAATCTGGTGGCGTCGGTCGTGTCGGCGAAAGAGTATTTCCTGACCGTGCATCCCAACGACCTAGCGACTTTCGGTGTTGGTCTGGAGCACGCACCACCTGAGCGTGATGCTCGGGGGCGTTCGGAGGTTGGCGAACACGCAGCAATGTGGATGCACGAGTTGGTGCAGCAGATCGCAGACCATGACCCGACTCATGCTGGCGTTGTCTTCATGGACGTCATGTCCATCAAGGAGATGCACGCCATGTACGTTGAAGACGTGGTGGCAGAAGCGGGGGAAGGGGCCAAGGTGCTAGGCTACAACGCATTCTACCGCATCTGGCGCACCTACTGCAAAGGCGACTACTTCCCAGGGCAGAGGAGCCCGAAGGTGGTGGTATGCCCGCACAACAAGAGCACCGGTCACTGCGCGGACTGCGTGGAACTGCGCATGCGGCGCCGCGGTGCTTCAACTGAGGCACAACGGCAGTACGTCGACAACCAAATCAAGCAGCATGTCGCTCTGGCCTGGTTTACCCGCCAGAACTATTGGTTGAGGCGCGAGCTTGCCTGCGCGATGGTGGCCGCTATGTTGACGGCCATTTTGTCGATCAACCTCGACAAGCTGGATCACGCCAAGACATACTGGCCGAAGCTGGTGGGGGGCCCGACTCATGGGGCAGCTATGCAGGTGGCATGATGCCGTTCTCGCTCTTCTGTGCGGCCGTCCATGGGTACAAGGCGATGTGGTTCATCGTTCTCGCATGGGTCCTCATGACCGACAACCTCTCCGGCAGTGTCACCGTCACGATGCTGATGCACATCCTGGCGCAGTTGATGAGGGACCAGCCATGGAGGAGGGCGGGGCTGCCGCACATGCCCAGGTGTTTGTGCCTGCAACTGGACGGTGGGAGTGAAAACCGGAATCACACCGTCTTACTGTTTGCATGGTGGCTCGTACACGTTGGCTTCTTCGACGTCGTCGAAATGCACCGCATGCTCGTGGGCCACACGCACGCCGACCCAGATCAGAAATTCGGCGTGCTTGTGGCCTACATGAGACACGCTGTGGCGGGGGGGCCTAGCTTCGTGCACAAGTACCCAACTTTGGAGAGCTGGGTGGCGGCCATAGAAGAGGCATTCCGTCAGCCTAGTGGTGCAGCTGCGAACTGCAACTCGACCGTCCCCGCTGGCACGGAGGTCAAGGTATTGGGGTGCGCTTACGATGTCAGGAACTTTCTCACTCCGTTGCAGCGCGAGTCGTTTGCCGGTTGGTGCAGCACGGTAGATTGGATGACCGGTAGGGAGGATCAGGTTATCAAGGTCACCAGGGTGCGTGGTGATGTCGTGCAGCCTGCGTGCAGCGAGGCGCAGCCGGCGCACGGAGGGGCGGCGCCATCGGTGCGCGGCGGGGCGGCAGCGGCGGCGCAGCCGGCACGCGGCGGGGCGGGGCAGTCAGCGGGCAGCGGGGCGGCGCTGCCGGTGCGCGGCGGGGCGGGGCAGTCGACGGGCGGCGGGGCAGGGCCGTCGACGGGCGGCGGGCCAGCGGTGCTGCCGGCGCGCGTGGGCGGCGGGGCGGGGCTGTCGACGGGCGGCGGGGCGGGGCAGTCGGCGCGCGGGGGGCCAGCGGTGCTGCCGGCGCGCGTGGGCGGCGGGGCGGGGCTGTCGACGGGCGGCGGGGCGGGGCAGTCGACGGGCGGCGGGGCAGGGCCGTCGGCGTGCGGGGGGCCAGCGGTGCTGCCGGCGCGCGTGGGCGGCGGGGCGGGGCAGTCGGCGCGCGGGGGGCCAGCGGCGCTGCCGGCGCGCGGGGCGGCGGGGCGGGGCTGTCGACGGGCGGCGGGGCGGGGCAGTCGGCGCGCGGGGGCCAGCGGTGCTGCCGGCGCGCGTGGGCGGCGGGGCGGGGCTGTCGACGGGCGGCGGGGCGGGGCAGTCGACGGGCGGCGGGGCAGGGCGGTCGGCGTGCGGGGGGCCAGCGGCGCTGCCGGCGCGCGTGGGCGGCGGGCCGGCGCAGCTGGCATGCGGCGGGGCGGGGCTGTCGACGGGCGGCGGGGCAGGGCGGTCGGCGCGCGGGGGCCAGCGGCGCTGCCGGCGCGCGTGGGCGGCGGGGCGGGGCTGTCGACGGGCGGCGGGGCGGGGCAGTCGACGGGCGGCGGGGCGGGGCAGTCGGCGCGCGGGGGCCAGCGGCGCTGCCGGCGCGCGTGGGCGGCGGGGCGGGGCTGTCGACGGGCGGCGGGGCGGGGCAGTCGGCGCGCGGGGGGCCAGCGGCGCTGCCGGCGCGCGTGGGCGGCGGGGCGGGCAGTCGACGGGCGGCGGGGCAGGGCCGTCGGCGTGCGGGGGGCCAGCGTGCTGCCGGCGCGCGTGGGCGGCGGGCGGGGCTGTCGACGGGCGGCGGGGCGGGGCAGTCGGCGCGCGGGGGGCCAGCGGCGCTGCCGGCGCGCGTGGGCGGCGGGGCGGGGCTGTCGACGGGCGGCGGGGCGGGGCAGTCGACGGGCGGCGGGGCAGGGCCGTCGGCGTGCGGGGGGCCAGCGGCGCTGCCGGCGCGCGTGGGCGGCGGGCCGGCGCAGCTGGCATGCGGCGGGGCGGGGCAGTCGACGGGCGGCGGGGCGGGGCAGTCGACGGGCGGCGGGGCAGGGCGGTCGGCGTGCGGGGGGCCAGCGGCGCTGCCGGCGCGCGTGGGCGGCGGGGCGGGGCTGTCGACGGGCGGCGGGGCGGGGCAGTCGACGGGCGGCGGGCCAGCGGGCTGCCGGCGCGCGGCGGGCCAGCGGCGCAGCCGGCGGGCGGCGGAGCGGCACAGCCGGTGCCTGAAAAACGCGGTCGCTCAATGAAGGTGCACCACGCGGTCTTCTTCCAGGTACAGGGCAACGCAGAGACCTGGTTGTCCTACCGGACCACGGAGTCCCAAAAGACGCCGTGGCAGCCCGCGGGGACTCGACAGGAAGGCGCGCCACGGTGCGGGAAGGCGATGACACAGCCTTACAAGTTTGATGCGGAGGGGCGGCCGCTGTTTGGCGTCCGACTTGTGGATCCAGACCGCATTCCGATGTTGCAGGACACCCCAGCCTTCGCACCATTGAACATGGAGTTTCTTGGGAAGGAGCTGGAGTCGATCAAAACAAGGGTCCAGAAGTTGCCCCATGGCATCTGGCAGTGGTACTTTCCGCCCGACACCATCAAGCCAAACGAGGCCTTTTTCGCAAAAGTCCCACATGCCCCTGAGGAGGTGCCTGAGGAGTGGCGCCCTTTGCCGTGGCCATCTCGCGCGGACATCTCCGCCCTGCGTGAGCACGATGCAGCGCCTGAACCACCACCGACGCAAGAAGAGCACTTCATGGCGTTGGTCGACGCAGAGGCGGTGCGCGTCACCCCGCTGGTAGACCGAGTTCTTCATGATGGCCACACACAGCAGGAATGGGCGGCAGAAGACAGGGCCATGACAGCCAAGGTCGCTTACTTGAAGCGCATGCAAGGCGTTGAGAAAGGCTCCGCTGTTCTATACTGGCACCCTTCAGCTGGTATTCTCTGCAACTCGAAGCTCACGTGGACTCCAGTCCTCTTTGGCATCATCAAGGAGGTGGTTGCGAAGGAGGATGGCGGCCAACCTTCTATTGAGCTCTTTGTATACCGCGCTAAGCATTTGCGTGACACGTGGCACCCGTGGAACCCAGACATTGCGCAATGGCCCCATCCGCCAACCACTGCGGCGCACACGGTGATCATCACCGCGTCAGACCTCGTCTTGACACAAGTGGTGGGCAAGCGAGGTCAGCCGCCCCATGCAGTCTCCTTGGGTGCGAACAAAAAGCTCACCAAGGAGTGCCTAAAGGCGCTGAAGGAGGTGCCCTATGACGCGGAACACCCGGTCGTGAAGTGGCAAGATGCTGAATGCTCGAAGGGCATCGTCGGCATGGCGAAGGCATGCTGGGAAGGCATAACGCTGCAGGTCAAGAGTGGCAGCCGCAACCTCGTAGGGCAAGTCGTGTGTCATTGGGCGTCGGAGCGTGTGACATCCGCGGACGGTCGCACCGAAAGCCGGGACGGCAGGTACCATGGTCGTGTCGCTGTTGTCGACACGCAAAACGACATGGTAGCCATGTACTGGGGTGCCCGTTGGGAGGAGGACGCGGTTTCTTGCGTGCCTCTCCACGAGCTGGAGGCACAGATCTGCGGGTGCCCCGGTGTGGTCGTCCCTGCGTTGCAAGCGCCGGATATCACCCTGGCCGAGGCTCGATTGCGCGAGATGGTTCCACCCAGCGACGATGTGGCGGAGAACAACAACGCAGGCGCCTCCCGGCGTCGGAAGCGAGCGCTCATCCTTGCCGATGACGATGACGACGACGGACGACGACTGCTGAAGCGCGAGCAGCGGTTGTTGTCATTGAGCTGCTCATGTGCTGCTGCTGCTGCTGCTGCTGCTGTGCTGCCATGCTACTGTTGCTGCATTGCTGCCGTGCTGCTGTTGTGCTGTTGTGCTGATGTGTTGCTGCATTGCTGCCGTGCCGCTGATGTATTGCTGTCGTGCTGCTGCCGTGCTGCTGTGTTGATGCACTGCTGCATTGCGGCCGTGCTGCTGAGCTACAGTTGTGCTGCTGCTGTGCTACGGTCATGCTGCTGCTGTGTTGCTGGGCTGATGTGTTGTTGCATTGATGTAGTGGCTATTGTTCCGCTACTACAATTTGCTACTGATGCCGCTGCTGGTGCTTTTTTGCATGGCAGTGCCCGCTATGTTCACACCACTGTTGCCGCGGTTGGTATCGCGTGATTTCCACCGGTTGTGCGTTGACATGTGTTACTCATGCATTTCCCGCTATATTTGGTAGCACGCGGTTTCACGTTAGTTAGGTGCAGACAGCTGCATGTAGACAAACATCTTGTTTAAGTCGGTCAATTAACGGTTCTTGACGCATCATGGTCCAAGTCGACCGACCTGTAGGGACCAGTAGAGCAATTGTCTAGGAGAAAGAGCGTGATCGCTGCAGAAGCCGCGTGGCAGCCGTGGCTGTACCTGTAGTACGACCTGCATATATATGGATACTGTATTTGGATACTGGGTTGTTTATCAATTCTGGTTTTAATTTATTTAGTGTACCTGGTGTTGGCATGCCAACTCAGTGCTAAACTACTTTATGCACAATGATGCAACTTGATGCTATAGTGACGTGCCACGATGTAACTTTATTAACTTCACCATTAGTCATGGGGTCAATAGGATTGCTCATTATGCCATGTAAACATGAACCATGGGTTACGTAATAGTGAAAACAGTAATCATGATGCTCCACTTGAAGTCTCCAACATGGTCATGTTTGGAATTTTATTGATCATATTTACAATATATGAAAAGAGACAACAAACGTGGAAGCATGGGACGCCGAGGCCGATAATATATGTGTGAAATATGAAAAGAGACAACATCTTTGGCAAGCATGATCATATCATGCTTGCCAAACATATGAATGATATCGACCATGTCCAGAAACCATGTTTGCCAATGGTGCATTTAGGATACATTTGAAGCTGTGCAAATGTATCCTAATCCGGTAAAACCACCCACGTTAGTCCATAGCCCCCTCTGCTAACGTTAGTGCCCCCCCCTCCTTTGCTAACATTAGTTCCCACACCCCTCTGCTAACGTAAGTGCCCTCCCCCCCCTGCTATCGTTAATGCCCACCCCCCTTCACTAACGTTATTCCCCATCCCCCTCTGCTAACGTTAGTGCCCCGGCGCGCCCCTTTACAAAGTTTAGTGCTCGTGCCCCTCTGCTAACGTAAGCGCCCCCCCCCTCTGCTATAATTATTTCCCCCCTCTGCTAACTTCAATTTCCACACCCCCTCTGTTATCGTTAGTGCCCGTGCCCCTTTTACTAACGTTAGTGCCCAGCCCCCTCTGCTAACGTTCGTGCCCGTGCTCCTTTACTAACGCTAGTGCCCCCCGGCCCCCTCAGCTAACGTTAGTGCCCGTGCCCCTTTACTAACGTTAGTGGCCAGCCCCCTCTGCTAACGTTAGTGCCCGTGCCCCTTCACTAACGGTAGTGCCCGTGCCCCTTCACTAACGTTAGTGCCCGTGCCCCTCTGCTAACGTTATTCCCCAGCCCCCTCTGCTATCGCTAATGCCCGTGCCCCTTTATATTTGGACCAGGAACACATCCCACAACTAGGCTCGACTATCCCACAACCAGGAACGTGCATCCCACAACCAGGAACCCATCCCACAACCAGGAACGAGTATCCCACAACTGAACTAGGAACGTGTATCCCACAACCAGGAACAAGTATCCTACAACCAGGAACGTGCATCCCACAACCAGGAACACATCCCACAACCAGGAACGACTATCCCACAACTAGGAACGTGTATCCCACAACCAGGAACAAGTATCCTACAACCAGGAACGTGCATCCCACAACCAGGAACCCATCCCACAACCAGGAACAAGTATCCTACAACCAGGAACGTGTTTCCCACAACCAGGAACGTGTATCCCACAACCACGCTCGACTATCCCACAACCAGGAACGAGTATCCCACAACCAGGTACGAATTTCCCACCACCAGGAACAAGTATCCCACAACCAGGAACACATCCCACAACCAGGAAAGTGCATCCCACAACCAGGAACAAGTATCCCAAAACAAGGAACACATCCCACAACCAGGAACGTGTATCCCACAACCAGTCGCGCAGTCGGTCTGAATGACTGGCATTATAACGAGCGTCATATTCGTCTCCGGCTTGGCAGTGCCGTCATCCTGCATACAAAAAGCACATTGGAGCCAGCACTTTCCCGCGGGTTGTAGCCGATATTCCTCCATGCAGCGATATTCACCAATGCGCTATCAATAAACAAGTCGACACCATCCGGGTATGTAAAAAAAGCACGCTGCTGGCCACGACGGTCACGGCGATGATGGACGACAATAACAAGAACGCCTAATAGCAGGCGTCATACAAACTAGAACAGACTGGAACAACTACTTACCCGGTCGTCTGTGATCTTGACACAGAGCCTGGTTTACAAGGAAGCGAGGTAACCGGCCACTATGAGCACCCCTACTTAACCCACATAATGAAGGTTAGGAATCCTCCCCATCATGCTAACCGTAGACTCGGTGAAACGCCCCATGCTACAAATACGATAGCCCAGCAACGACTACTTGCGGCCATCACCTTGTCCAGTTCTGGCTGGCTGTGCGGCGGTAATTTTACCAAGTTTAAAAATGTTACGCCGCACCAGTCTGTGCTTTTTTACGTAGTACCAGTGTAGTGCAGAAATCTGCCAAAAGAGCAAACGCCCAAAGCCAACTTCGAAGACGCCCAAAGCCAAATTCCAAGACGCCCAAAGCCCAAAGGCGGGCGAGTCTGGCGCGGCGCCGGCCACTGGGCCCCGGAATAAGAAATCCCCAACCAGTTGTTGTTGTTGGCTTGTTGCCCACGCTGCACATGGGCAGCAGAGATTTGGAAAGGCCGAGGGCCAGGACACTGAACAACATGCCATCACAAACAGACAAGAACCAAAGATAGTTAGCGGGGACATGTACGGTTGCATCATCCAATCTCACCAATCTGAACTTCAGAGCCAATTATTAATGAGTTTAAACATCAGAGCAGCTAGGCCCGGCAACGAGGGCGTGAGCAGTGAGCGTAGCTCGGACTACACCCCTAGTCCCACGTTACAGCAAGATTTCCAGCATTAATTAGGAACAAGACTCCATTGGGAGTGCATGTGGCACATAGCCCTGAGAAGGGGCATATAGCCTTTAATACAGTCTGGGCTACTTCCTGCAAGGGTAGGATGTAAACTACACCTGCTCCAGGTGCACCAAGGGCACCTGCACCACCGTGATCTATCATCAGAGCCCAGCCCAGCTAACTGAAGGGGGGCCCGTCATGGGGTGCGGGAAGATCAGCATGCCTGGCTATACAGAAGCTAGGGCATGGCGTCTCAGCAGAGAGTAGCTCTCTGCGTAGGCACAGCATAACTAAATAAATAAGCAAGGAATATGTGCTACATGATCTCCCAACGGAGTCATGTTATAATTTAATTCAATTTTTTAAATGGATGGATGATGGATGGGTACACGCAATTAAAATTAAATTAAATTAAATTGTAACATATGAAGTGAGACAACTATGCCTGGACGCATGGCGATCCAATGCCGTGGAAGGACTAGGGTAGTTGTCTGATGAGAGGAAAGACGCGAAGTTAAATTGTAACATATCTCCGTTGCCGGAGTACATGCAGCCCATATCCCTGAGAAGGGGCATAATATGGCTTTTAATACAGTCTGGGCTACTTCCTACAAGGGTAGGGTGTAAACTACACCTCAGCTCTATAGGTGCAAAAAGTGCACATGCACCACTATATACCGGCTACTTCCTGCAAGGGTAGGATGTAAACTACACCTGCTCCAGGTGCACCAAGGGCACCTGCACCACCGTGATCTATCATCAGAGCCCAGCCCAGCTAACTGAAGGGGGGCCCGTCATGGGGTGCGGGAAGATCAGCATGCCTGGCTATACAGAAGCTAGGGCATGGCGTCTCAGCAGAGAGTAGCTCTCTGCGTAGGCACAGCATAACTAAATAAATAAGCAAGGAATATGTGCTACATGATCTCCCAACGGAGTCATGTTATAATTTAATTCAATTTTTTAAATGGATGGATGATGGATGGGTACACGCAATTAAAATTAAATTAAATTAAATTGTAACATATGAAGTGAGACAACTATGCCTGGACGCATGGCGATCCAATGCCGTGGAAGGACTAGGGTAGTTGTCTGATGAGAGGAAAGACGCGAAGTTAAATTGTAACATATCTCCGTTGCCGGAGTACATGCAGCCCATATCCCTGAGAAGGGGCATAATATGGCTTTTAATACAGTCTGGGCTACTTCCTACAAGGGTAGGGTGTAAACTACACCTCAGCTCTATAGGTGCAAAAAGTGCACATGCACCACTATGTGTTCCAGCGCCTAAGGTGAGGACATAGGGTGGAAGATCATCATGGATAAACAATGGCTAGGGCATGGCTTCTCAGCAGAGAGTATAAGCTCTCAGCATAGGCAGAGCTTAGCTAAATTCTTAATGCATCATCCATGGGGAGTCCCATCATAGGCAGGGCTTGGCTACATTCTTATTGCATCATCCATGGAGAGTCCCATTATAGGCGTGCACATGCGCGAGGATTCAGCTATGAGCCACAAGCCACGAGCCATGAGGATGTAGCCATGGCTGACGGCGGAGCTCATAACTTTCATGTTTGAGCACCGAATTCGGCTGTGAACTGAATATCACTATCGCTTCGTCTTTCTAAGACGCACATGCTGATATAATTTTCCGAAGCTATTACGCAATATATGACGAGCAAACGCTCCTCGACGCAACGCAGCCTGGCGGATGCGCTCGGCCATGAAAATACGTCTGCAGCTCCGGCTGCCATTTCGCCATCAGTTCCGGCAGGCAGCGGTGACACTAGTCGCGCACTGCATGGTGGTCGCCCCGAACCCTCCCGGGCTCAATGCCTCGCCATCGGCATCGCCTGACCCTAAACGCAGCCACCCAGCCGACAAAACAGGAGGGTTTTCACGCCCCACAGAACCGCGCTTTCGGCCCCAACCTTTCAAGGTCGATGATCACGACTGGACCAACATGTCCCCGGCAACTGCCCTGCATTGCATCTTCTACGGGGACTACGCCTCGCTTTACGACCTGTGCCTCCATCTCCACGGTCACATCAATCGCCTCATCACCTCGGACGGCAGCTGGTGGCATACCATCAGCGTTCTGTTCAGGTGCACCCGCCCCCAACTCCAGCACACCATCCTCATGCAACTCCCTTCTCATGCGCTCTGATGGCGAGATCTGGGCTCCATCCATCTGCGCCCCCACACTCCGTTCCATCCTTACGGAAGCCTTTCAGCAGCACGTGACCCCCCTTGCCGCCGATGTGGCAGCACTGGGCGGCACGCTGGCTATTGAGCTTCCTTGCCTTTCCACCACCGTCGCCTCCACCTCCACCGCCATTTCCGCCTCCACTGCCGACATCAAGGCCCAGCTCCTCGACCTTGCCTTTCCACCACCGTCGCCTCCACCTCCACCGCCATTTCCGCCTCCACTGCCGACATCAAGGCCCAGCTCCTCGACCTCGACCAGCGCCTCCAAGCCACCGCCACCGCCCTTTCAAGTGCTTGCATGACACCGCCGGCCCGGCTCACCGCCCAGGCGGTGAAGGAAATCGCTACCCAGCCGGCATGCATCTGCTGGCCCGGCCAGCGATGCTCCCTCCACCTGGGCGGACTCGCTTATAAGCATCACACCACCTCCACCACCTCCACCATCGCGGCACAGCTCAAGCCACCAGCCCTCAACCTTCGCGAGGAGGCCGACATCACCCAGCGCAGCCACAATGTCATCGTCAAGCACTTCGACCAGCCGGTAGGTGAGACCTCGACGACTCTTCTCACAGCATTTAATAAGCGCGACATTCTTGCCCCCATGCAACTCACTGGTGAGCTGCCGGATGTCGGCTGTCCGCCTCCCCCGCGCGCGGGGTAAGGCTGGCCCGGCACCCGTGCTCCTCACCTACATGGCGGACAAGCTGTCGTGGTAGGCATGGCGGCCGCAAGAAGCTCTCGGGGACTCGCTTCACGCTGGGATGACGTACGACTTGACCCTGGCCCATGCAGCAACAGCGGCGACGCGAGCTATGGCCGACCTACCTTCAGCTCCGGCACAGCGCAGGGGGGAAGCCGGTATACTAGAGGGGGTCGGTCATCCACATTGACCACAAGCCCTGGCAGGCCCCTCCTGCCACCTCAGACTATACATAGGGAATCTATACCATGCAGTAGTGTAGATTAGTTAGGCTTAGTTAGCCTAGCATGTGGCCTACGCGCATGCGCGCCCATAATGGCCCCCATGGATGATGCCTTCAGCATTTAGCCAAGCCATGCCTATAATGGGACCCCCCATATGGATTAATTGACCTTGCGGTGACTCAGGGAGCTTCTGCCATGCATGGCGTTCTGCAACCGTGTCCTGCTCTCTGATGAGCCTCCGCCTGCTGAGTGGCAGACGGCCATCCGAGTCATGCTGTACAAGAAGGGCTCTGCTGCTGACCCCGGGAACAGCTGACAGTAACTATCGGGGTGTCTGCCTCCAGAGCGCCGCGCTGAAGGTCTTCATGCGCATGATGCTGCACCGGCTCCGCGCCGCGCTGGACCCACACCTGGGTGAGTCTCAGATGGGGTTCCGTTGTGGTCGTAACAATGTCATGGCTGTGTTTGTCGCGCGCCGGTCGATGGAGGAGGTTCGTCGCCTTTGCCCTGACAGTTTGCCGCTAGTCTTCATTTTTGTTGACTATATCAAGCTAGGCCTTTGACACGGTCCTCTGGGAGGTTCTTTGGGCCATCCTAGCTCTGGATCGGGTACCACCAGCGTTTATTGCTGCCATTCGTCGACTGTATGAGGGCTCACAGGCAGTAGTGCGGACTGCCGGGACGGCACCACCCCACCATTCCCCCTTCACCACGGGGTGTGGCAAGGTTGTGTCCTGTCCCCATATCTGTTCATTATTGTCGTGGATCGATCACGTCATGCGCCGGGCACGTGCGCGCTTTACTGCTCTTAAGGGGTTCGAGCCTGGCTTGGACTGTCATCCTTAACGAGCGCGAGCATGGCGGGGTTAGCACTGGCTACCGCCCGGCCGACCTGATTTATGCGGACGACACCACCCTCATCGCGCGCCCCGAGCATGTGCATTGAGACCTGGCTGGACTGTCTGGGCTTGGAGGCGCGGGCGGTGGGGTTGGAGATTAGTGTCAAAACTGAGGCTATGGTGATTGGGGCTTCCAGTAGCCCGCCGCTACAACGGCTGCCAGACGGGACGGAGGTCCCGTTTCGTGATCGCTTTAAACTGCTGGGAAGCATGCTTCCTGACACCGCCGTTGATGTGGACACCCGCATCGGCCTGGCCTGGGCTCGGCATCGTTCGCTCAAAACCTACTGGCACTCGAAGGTCCTCGGCGACAGTGAACAGGCATATGCAATACGCAATCGTACGGGGCCCATGGGTATTGGGTATAATACACTCGTACGGGGTATTATACGCAAATCGTACGGTGACTCTTGAAAATGCTGTTTTTTTAATGGTTCAGGGGGTTCCTCAACATTCTGACCAATCAGGCATGTTTTTTTTGTGTTCTTGCAATGCATCACATGCCTATATATGTGACACATCATCTCATGACATTGGCATTATACCGTTGCTGCTTACAAGTACAAGCATTGTCCTATTTAATAATTAAGTCTGTTAAAAGCACACCATAACAAAGTTGTATGCACAATCAGTGCACGCCTGAAAAGGATAATAACACAAGTAGATATTCATGCGCGATGACACTTGCAGAGGTATAGAAGTTAATATTGCCTGGCAAGCAATATTATTCTACTAAGCTACTTGGCTTGTAGAGATTCTACTTCCGGTTACTACATTATCCAGAAACGGGTTCATTCTGATGAGTATTGCTCGAGATATGAGCAAGATACTGTTCTACTACATTCTACTTGGATTCGGTGATTCTACGGTGGTTCTTCAAGTGACGCGTGGCATACGGCGTCTTGTCACAGTGTACGATAGGACATTTAGTCTCCGACACTGCGGTCTATTCAATGCTATTGATTAGACGTAACAAATAGTGACAGGACTTGTGCGACAGGACACTGATGTGACTATTTATGGATAACGAGTCGAGATCTGCTGGTCCAGAGTGAAGGACAGCAATATTGTGAGATGATCTGTCCTATCAGTCATCTGGATGTGACTGCGTCACAATTAGTATATAACGAGCAGGAAGCTGCCACTTGGTAGCACCACTTTCCCTGCACCTGTGTCCTCGCACCTTTGGCGACGGTTCTCACGTGCCTCGTGCATTCTGTGCTGGTAGCCATAACCAGCAACGTAAACCTATTGATTAATATAACTACTTCCTCTGTAGATATTAATCAGTGCAGGCTGAACCACAGTTCAGCCACAGTTTCGTTAACTCGAATTACAATCGAGTTCGTAATCTACTGATTACGGCATTGATTTCTGGTGTCGTCAAAATTTACGGTGTTGTTCCATAATATGGGAAGCACGCGTGAATTTCGTGAACCATCTCTGGAGGCGCGGTGGATCCTTCGTCAAGCCTCAATTTCAACGTCAGCGGAGCAGTTGTCGAATTTGTTATCTCGAAGGTCGTCGGCAAGCATCTACGTACGAATTGGCCTGCAGCAGGATGCGACATATATGAACGTTAAGTTGCGCGTGCAGTGGATTTCAGTTTTATGATCTGAATTTTACGGGAATGTTGTAGCGGACTTTTGTATTCCGTTAGTGGCCTGATTTATGTGCACGGACTTCGCAATAAAAGCTTTGGATTGTATCGTTTCAAGGCCGGGATTTTGTGCTGCGAAACTGGGTTTTGGTTTCGTGAAAATATGTTGTAGTAATTATGTCGTATGCTATACGAAAAACGTAGTTACGAATATGGAGTCGGTGGGGCCTGGTCCAGATTTGTTGCGCTTCTGCGAATGTAATACGAAGTTTGTTTCGCGCCAGAATTGCGCAATTAGTGCAATATTTTATGTTGGCTGCTGCATGTGCGCAGTTGTGATGGACGCATTAATAAAAAAAATATATATATAATTTCGTATGCAGCGGAGTTAAGTGTTGTCACTGCGACAACATTGGCATTGCTAGCAGGGCATGTCGGATATTTGTCCTATATACGTCGATGATGATTATACCAACTTGTTTATGCGGTATAATTTTTCTTGTGCAGAACAAGCTCATGCTAATGAATGCATTGGCATTATTAATGCTGCATGTTAATGACTTGTTTGCAAGGTCAATTTTGAAGGCGAAAGCGTGGCCGGGTCGGCAGCGAAGTCGCAGCAAGCGAACTGAATCGCTGAAGACAAATGAAGCGCTGATTGCGAGCGGCTGCGAGTGCTGAAGTGATCGGGCAACTGCGAATGTCGCTAGCGATCTGGAAAGCGCACGAGTATCGCTGTCAAGAGCGGGAGAGAGCACAAATGTCGCAAGCGGCTGTCAGAATTTGTCGCCATCGACAATGAAGGTCTTCAAGGCAGCTGCTGAGCGTGTTGGGAGCGAAGGCTTCACCAGTGAGCAGTCGCCCCGGGCGCGAGTGTCGCGAACGACTGAATGCTATAATAAGTAACAACAAGAGGAGTTACGGTTGATACCTTTGTTGCATGAAGTGCAGCTAGCCTGGCGAAGGCGCACTTGCAAGCAAGGTTGTGATTTATTTGATAATCACTTCAACAGGGTAGGTGCCCAGTGGGGAGCACCTGGATCTGCGGTGCAGCGCAGGGTAACGTGTTATTTCTGCCATGCAAACAGGGTCATATTGCCCTCTTTGGCATTGGCAAGTGAACCGAGGTGGGAATATTAATTTAGCCCAACCTGACAGGCTCAGCCTTCCCTGGGCTTGCTAGGGTCCGCCAGGGAGGGGGCTAAGAGTGACCCCCCCATTACTCTGGATGAAGTTAATTTGCTCCCTGCACTGTCAGGTTGAGGGTGCATCCATGGAGGAAGAACACAATGGGGTAGTGACTGGGTCTTCCCACGTCACCATGGTGAAAGCAGTTATACCACAAGGCAACAACGTTCCCACATGGCTCTTGGAGGTAGTTTGCGTACTCCTTCAATGTTGGAGCGTGGAAGTCCTGCCTTAGGGCAGGAAGCTCCTTTAGAGGAGGAGGATGAGGCTGATGGCCTGAATTATGCAATGGGGAGCATGGTTGTAAGTGATATAGTGCTGATCAAAGCACATCACCTTAGCAGTAAAGCAGGTTGCTGAGGCTTGTTCCTGTAGGCTGGTTGCTCTCAAGCCTAAGAAGTCTCATGTCAGACAACCTGTGTTGCAGCCTGGATATGTACAATGTGATATCCAAGAAATCAGGAAACTGATTTTGTTGGTGGGTGTTGACAGATACACCAAGTACAAGGTGCTGGAGCTGTTGCAAGACAAATCTAAGCCATGTTTGGTGGCTGGGCTCCAGGCTATCAGATCCAGAATGAAACCAGTGATCCAGCTGCAGTGTGATTTAGAATTTGAGTGCTGCATGGGGCATGAAGACCTCCCTGAGTTATTTGTTGTACACAGGGAGTCCCATGGCAGTCAAGGCGTGGTGGAGAGGACAATCAGAGAACTCAAGACTATTCTGCTGACGGAGAAGAAGATTCCAAGATTGGTTCCAGCTATTATCAAGACGGCCTGGTTAAGGTCAGTTGAGGACAGATTGAATGTCAGGGCATCCATGTATGTTGGAGAGGTCCCTGTGACTCCATTATCATTGCATCTTCGGGAGCTCCCTACTGAGGTTGAGCAAGCCTGGAAAGATAGCCTTATGTTCAAGTTTGCCAAGTTGAGGCAGAAAGACAAGGGCTGGAGTGTTCTGAAACCTGTTGTTGGCCAGAGGGTAATTGTGTGGAAAGAGCCCAAGCTTGCAGGCAAGCGTGGTAGCTGGCACCCTGGAGTAGTGACCAGGGTGGAACTAGCTGGGCACAAGTGCTGGGTGAAGATGGAGGATCCTCCCCAGAATGTGCACCGTCTGTCGTGGTCATATGTACGTCTAAGGGGTGCTGAAGCAGAGGCAGTATCTCCTGATGTGACAACCTTGCCAGTTGGTCATGACGTCATCCCTGATCATCACGTTCAAGTGGAAGTAATCCCCGGGTAAGTCCTGGCCAGACCCCTGGATCGGTTAACTCTCCATCATTGGACAGGCAGATGTGGTCCCCTCTAGCCTCACTAAGCATAGAGGTGTGGGCCTGAAAGATGTGGTGCTGGCTATGCAAAAAGCCAAGCAAGGACCTCGGGTGTCCAAGCTCAGCCAGTTGGAGGAGTCCGAGGATGCTGTCCTAGAGGTAGATACCAATGCTGAGGTTTCTGTTATGGGATCTCAACATACAGGTCAACGGCAGGTGCTTTCGCCTAGTTGTGCTTGGGTGTCTGACTTTAGTGGCAGGACACACATTATGGTATTGGGAGAGGTGCTGGTACCCTTCATGGGTGAGGATGTCACATTTCTTGTGCTTGAAGATTATGATGGCCCTATCATCTTGGGTCAAAATTTTCTGAGCTCTCCTGGAATTGTTGTGGCACATGATAAGCTGAGAAAGTTTGGCTGGGGCAGTATCCCATTGGTCAACTTCAAAGCCTCCCTTACCAGTGTATTTAAGCCTGTGAAAGCGATCAGGAATGTGCAGTGGCCTGAGGATCAGATTCCTGTGGCTTCCAGTCTTGTGATGCCAGCTGCTCTCCATCCTAGCAGTATTGGTATTACTAAGAGATCACTGGCTGCTCATTCTCCTCTTAGCTATGATCAGCTTGTCCAGGAAATGAGTTCTCCTCTGATGTTTGAGGCCTGGAGGCTAGCATTTGCCAAGGCCCTAGAGGAGTGGTTGCAGTTTGACTGCTGTCAGCCTGTGAATGAAGTTCCTCCATACAGTACACGGTTGAAGCTCAGATTCGTCATCAAGCGGAAGGAGGTGGAGGGGGTGTCTGTTCCCCATGTGCGTCCAGTTCTTAATGAATACCGTGGTACTGGGGATCTTCTGGGCGAGGAGTTGTATACACCTGGGATGCTACATGATACATGGCGTATTTTATTGTGCCTGTATGTCGGTATGCTGAACCAGGGTGCTGATATGTCTTCAGTTCTGCTAGATTTCAAGAGAGCATTTCTGAAGGGTGATCCCAGTGTGGCTCAGCAGGTGTGGCATTGTGAAACTCCATTTCATGTGCCAGTTCCTGTAGCCTGGCAGGCAGAGCTCCAGTCTAGCTACCTGCTGATTCTGAAGGGTCTAGAAGGTCTCAGGTCCAGTCCCATCATTTGGAGGCTCACCTTGGAAGACTTCTTGACTAAACACTGTGGGTTGAAGGTGTCATCTGTGGACCCATGTTTATTGCTGGGTAGGTGGCATGATTTACCTGTGTATGCTAGCCTGCATGGTGATGACTTGCACTTGATTGCTCCCACTAAGTGGTTGAGTCAGTTTGTGCCCATCATTAATGATGCATTTCCTTTGGGAAAAGAATTGTGGCAGAAGCCTGGAGAGGCTGTCACGTTCTGTGGAATGCAGGCTACATTGGTTCAGGAGGGGAGTCAGTGGCTGATTAAGCTGCAGGCGGGCAATGACTACAAGAGTACCATTCTTCAATCTGTTCCAGAGGTCATGACGTCATCCATTGCACCTGAGCTGAAAGGCAAGTTGGCCTGGTATGGCAGCATTTGTGGGCCTGACATGATGGTCCATAGCAGATCCCCTGATGATGTGCTAATTCTGGAGGAGCCTTCCCAGATTATTGCACATGTTAACAAGTCTCCTGGTATTACTTTAGCTGGGATTGATTTGTCTTTGCCATTTTCCTTGGATATCTATGTTGATAGCTCCATGGATAGCAGGCAAGTTTCTAAGGTCAGAGGCAGGTCAGCTGGCTTGTTTGTGCTTCAGCAACATAGGCCTAGTCTTGTGGCCTGGTACAGTCGTCTTCAAAGAAGGGTTGCTGTGAGTTCAGATGTCTCTGAGTGCAGAGCCATTTGTGAAGGGATTCAGTCCAGTTTGTACATCAAGGAGCTGTTGCTAGCTATGGCTTCAGTGACTCCTCATACTCTTCAGCTGGAAACCTTGATCCTTTCAGATAACATGGGCATGGTCCAGTTTGTGCACAAGCAGTTGGCCAGAAGCAGAGATCTGGATTATCTCCTGTTGAAGGAGTTGGCAGGTCTGGTGGATATTCAACATCTTCCAGGTTCTGAGAATCCTGCTGATGCCTTGACCAAGTTGCCTCACAAGTCTGCTGAGCAATATAAGCTTCTTTACAAGCTGATGAGCTCCTCTGTGTGAGTTGAGCAATTCCAGTTGGAGCTTTGAGTTTGGTGACTGATTGGGTGAGAAGAGCTAACATAGAGCTGGGCTCTGTTATGCTGAGAGCTGTGATGCTCTGAGGGCAGTAATGCTCTGTGTACATATGTGTATAATACTGTATTCTATGTAATGCTCAGTCATGGAGCATGATGTTGGTTGGGGGTTTGTCCTCAGTTTGAGGTTTGTCTCAACCAAAGGGATTTTATAGGGCAGGGTTCGATTCCCTGGGGCTGCTTAGGCGGATTTTCCCGGATTGGCTGACCCATCAACCTTGCTGGTGAGGTGGCGACAGGTCCCCCTAGTTTTGTCCCAGACAGAGGAAGGTAGTTTGTCATGTGCTTAATATATTTTGTGATGTGCTATTTCTCAGTCCATGGTGGGCGCCAGTTCTGATAACTATCAATGTCTACCTGATAAGGTCTTGTGGGTAACTTGTGGGGTTCCAATCAGGAGCCATTATGGTGGTGATTCCATTTTGGTCATTATTCTGGTTAGCCACAAGCTGCTACTCCAAACACTTGGCTTTCTACTTCCAGTGGATAGGGAATTCATTGTAATTCGTCATGGCTGAGATGTGTTGTGATCTGGTGCTTGATTAATCCCGAGCAGAGACTACAGAGAGCTGGGAGGGATGTCAAGTGCTATGCATGTTGTTTCTATATATGTGTTGCCAAGCCTAACAGCTCTAAAAGAAAGAAAGGGCTGGAGTTAATATGGCTGTTACGTCCAAGCTCTAAAAGAGAAGAAAGGGCTGGAGTTAATATTGCCTGGCAAGCAATATTATTCTACTAAGCTACTTGGCTTGTAGAGATTCTACTTCCGGTTACTACAATCCAGAAACGGGTTCATTCTGATGAGTATTGCTCGAGATATGAGCAAGATACTGTTCTACTACATTCTACTTGGATTCGGTGATTCTACGGTGGTTCTTCAAGTGACGCGTGGCATACGGCGTCTTGTCACAGTGTACGATAGGACATTTAGTCTCCGACACTGCGGTCTATTCAATGCTATTGATTAGACGTAACAAATAGTGACAGGACTTGTGCGACAGGACACTGATGTGACTATTTATGGATAACGAGTCGAGATCTGCTGGTCCAGAGTGAAGGACAGCAATATTGTGAGATGATCTGTCCTATCAGTCATCTGGATGTGACTGCGTCACAATTAGTATATAACGAGCAGGAAGCTGCCACTTGGTAGCACCACTTTCCCTGCACCTGTGTCCTCGCACCTTTGGCGACGGTTCTCACGTGCCTCGTGCATTCTGTGCTGGTAGCCATAACCAGCAACGTAAACCTATTGATTAATATAACTACTTCCTCTGTAGATATTAATCAGTGCAGGCTGAACCACAGTTCAGCCACAGTTTCGTTAACTATAGAGATTGCTGCCACGATTACTGTAGGTTGAACTTGAAACCACGTCATCTCTGGCAGCATGGAATTGCTATATACTAAGACTGAAATACAGCACACGGTCAGTTGGCCAACTTGCCAAAAGTAATAGGACATTATGCCAGAAACAGACATCTTGCCTACTCGTGGTAGGCCACCATGCAATATTGATCTACATGAAGCAAGAATCCATGCGGGCTGCCAACAATGTGGCTAGCGTGCAGGATACCATACAGGCCAGCAACCTGACCCAGCTTCCCTAAACCATATACGCTTAGCTTACCCTAACCACATATGGTACGGTGGCTGGCTAGCAGCAGCCAGCTGCATGGCTAAATAAGGCATTTATGTGCATCGCGAGTCACACCAAATACCCCGCAGCCTGCGACGTAATGCCTCCGGCGGCCTCTTGCACTTGCTCACTCTTGCCGGCTCCTTCGCATACGTGGCGTCCATGATATGGCGGGTGCTAGCCTTGCTCGGGTGGTAGAACCCGAGAATTTTGCATCCAAAAGTGTGCACGTCACCGAGCTTGTAGTTACCTGTCGGCTGCCCTTTCTTGTTGAGAGTCTGTTCTTTCACAATGTGTGTCCAGACAGTCTCGAATACGGCCTGCATCTCGTCGGCCCCATCATGCATCACCGTGTTCCATAGACCCACACCATCACCGTCGCTAGCCATGGTGCCTGGATGTCAATTGTGCTACGATTAAATGTTAGGTGCCAGATGCGCGCCCTTGTTGGCAGGCAACATAACTTCGTCACCTAATTTCCTCGTCCTTCGTCTCCTAGACCCGGCCTAGTCCGACACGCAGCAATCTGCAGCAATGCACGTAAAAGTACAGTCGTACACGGCCAGCTTGGCACCTGCATGTGCTACACTAGACGTGACGGGCTCACCCCCGGGCAGCCTCCTGGTTTGTCTGTAATATGGAGGCAGATGGTGCGCAAGGATAGATGGCAAGTAGTGATGAAGGAGACCACCCCCAAGCCTGTGGGGGCTCCGCGTGTGACCAAGTATGGCATTCATAGCGATTCGGGCCGCGGTGCCCACACCCCTGTAACTAGGACCTAGATAGCTTATACCATCCATTCCATCCCATGTTCCCCTCCCACTGAGGACTTATGCTCACGTGACGCAGTCACGTGTCTATTAATTAATTAATTGGCACCTGCATGCCCGTTAATATGTCGCGGAGTTACAGGTCGCCTCAGTCTAGTTCCGGCTCCACGTGCCGTCCAAAATGATGCCAGAATTAAGCTACTTCGAACACGGTTCATACGCAAGAAAATACGCAAAAAATACGCAAAAAATACGCAATACGCAAAAAATACGCAAAAATACGCCGTGCGTATTTTTTTGCCCATTTTAATATGCAAATCTTGCGTATGGCGTATAATACGCATCGTACGGCGTATTATACGCCGTATGCCTGTACACTGCTCGGTGAGCACCGCAAGCGCATGCTCCTCAAGGTCCTGGTCCTCACGTGCAGTGCTCACGTAATAATGGAATGGCGCCGAGGCATGGACGCTCTCGGACACGTACGCTGGCGGCCAAGCTAAACAGCACGGTAACCAGGATGCTCCGTCAGGCCCTGAATGTCGGGTTTTCCACGCATAGATAGGTCTTTAGAATCTTTGTTGTACCAGGGCATGCCTCGCATTTCGGACGAGATTAGACAGCGTAGGATAGCATTCGTAGGACATCTTGCTCGCACCAGCCAGGTAGACACCGCCCTTGGTCTGGCCGGCCCCCAGCGGCTTGGCCAGCCAGGGCGGCATATCCTGACCTGGCCTGGCCCCAAGGACATTCCTAAGAAGGTAGGCAAACATGTCATGACCTACCCACACTGGCAGTTGCTGGCTGACCTAGTGGTCCCAGCTCAGTTTGAGCATCGCATTCACTCCCTCTCTCTTGCTTGGACTGCTATGCAGGACAAGAAGAGGTGGAAGACCATTGACCAGGCTCAGGCTGATACGCCCGCCCCTGTGCATGGGCAAGCCCCCCCCCCCCAAGCGGAAGGGGCGCTTTGCTGAGTAGCATAGGTAGGTTTTCTAGATTAGATTAGCTTAGAGTTAGATTAGTTCGGTTTCGCGGCTTTGTCCCCCCTCCATCCTGATCCACGGGAATATATGTGCTACATGATCTCCCAACGGAGTCATGTTATAATTTTTTTAAATGGATTAATTAATTAATTAATTAATTAGTAACATAACTCCGTTGGGAGTACACGAAAATTTTACCCCGACTAGGTTGTCCCCAGTTAACAAATTAACAAATTAACGCAGGCGGACTACCTGCGGACTGCACTTGACGCGGAGTCGCCGGGCTATAAGTTCCGTAACTTACCAAACTCGCCCTTAGTTGTCGCCGCACCAATTTTTACTTCTTTTCGTCCCATGGCTTGCGTTGGGTTCATCGACGAGCATCGACGCTCATCAACGGTGCAATCTGACGGCGGAGAATAAGTTCGCCACAGCACAGCGCGACGCAAGGGCTAAGATCCGACAACGTGAGATGCAAAGCTTTAGACCGCATCGGTGACCGGAAATTCCGACCATTGAACACCGTCGTACAGTACTGCCAGTCGACCGCACCTCTGCCTTAATTTAAACCGTCGAATGCGCAATCGATCTAGAAAGTAGAAACGTCTCCGCGACACTTCCGCGATTTCAGTACTTTCCGTCACCCTTGACATGTTGTCGTACAATACTACAAATTAACGCCAATAGAAACTCGCCTCCAAACATATATCGATCTCGATAGAGCCATGCCACTTGGTTTAATATCAAGGTACCTCTTAATTAATCTCGGCCCCCGGCCTCCGCTAATTTGCTAATTTGCTAAATTTGCTAAAAAAGAGCCAATTTTACCCCGACATGTAGCACATATCCCGGAGAAGGGGCATATGGCTTCTAATACATTGATCTGGGCTACTTCCTGCAAGAGTGGAATGTAAGCAACACTTGCTCTAGGTGCCTCAAGGGCACCGGCACCACCATGCTGTCTCGGGTTCAACCCAACTAATTAGGGGATCCCGGGATGGGGGAGGAAGATCATCATGGCTATACAAGAGCACGGGCATGGCTTCTCAACAGAGAGCGTCTCTCTGCATAGGCATAGCATGGCTAAATTCTCAATGCAACATCCATGGGAGGTCCCATTATAGGCATGGCTTGGCTAAATGTTGAAGGCATCATCCATGGGGGGGCATTATGGGCGCACATGCGCGTGGGCCACATATGCTAGGCTAAGCCTGACTAATCTACACTACTGGTATATATTCCCTAGTCTGAGGTGGTAGGAGGTGCCTGCCAGGGCTTGTGGTCAACGTGGATGACCGAACCCCTCCAGTATACCGGCTGTCAGAACTATTGAGACTTGTAGGTCGAAAACGATAGTGACAATTAAAGATAACGCTTTATTATCATTGCATATATACCCGGACTACCACCGTTTGTCCACCAAAACCATGATGTGGCTCCCGGGTGGGGACCATAAGCGTCAGCCATAACTCATGGCTCAGACCTTAGGTAAGTGCAACGTAGGTTGCGTCTTCCTCTTATGCACAAAGGTGCACAAAGTGTGAGTGCTCGACAGGCTGGCACAAAGATTGCGTAGCTTATCTGAAATGTGCTGAGAATGCGTTACGCTAGCCAGATTCCGTTAACACTCTCTAGTCGAGTAGTACGACTGAATAGTACGCTAGCTTTAGGTCGTAGGACCCTGAACGTACAAGTCTTGATATAATGTGCCGGTTCTCGTAGCTTCGGCACTAATATCTTACAGTATAGTGTGTTAAGTCACTCCGTGACCAAATCATGAGCCGTAACATGACACGTGCTCACTGCCCCAACACTGCATAATACTCTGCCGATATTAATTATGGCCAGAAATACGGCAGGCGGGTGCGATTAATAAGGACGCAACCCTAATACCTCCGTTTACAATGGATGGCCTATATGAAATATATCAACGGCAGGCAGTTGGGCACACAGGGTGAAATTCACCTCTGACACCCCCCTGCGCTCTGCCGGAGCTGAAGGTAGGTCGGCCATAGCTCGCGTCGCCGCTGTTGCTGGGCCAGGGTCAAGTCGTCGTCCAGCGTGAAGCGAGTCCTCGAGAGCTTCTTGCGGCATTTAAGGAACGGCAGCTTGTCCGCCATGTACTTAAAGGTGAGGAGCACGGGTGCCGGGCCAGCCTTACCCCGCGTGCGGGGGAGGCGAACAGCCGACATGCGCAGCTCACCAGTGAGTTGCATGGGGGCAAGAATGTCGCGCTTAATTAATGCGCCGTGAGAAGAGTCGTCGAGGTCTCACCTATACATACCGGCTGGTCGAAGTGCTTGACGATGACATTGTGGCTGCGCTGGGTGATGTCGACCTCCTCGCGAAGGTCGAGGGCTTGTTGCTTGAGCTGTGCCGCGATGGTGGAGGTGGTGGAGGTGGTGTGATGCTTAAGCAACTAGTCCGCCCAGGTGGAGGGAGCATCACTGGCCGAGCCAGCAGATGCATGGCAGCCGGCTGGGTAGCGATTTCCTTCACCGCCTGGGCGGTGAGGCCGACGGTGTCATGCAAGCGCTCAAGGGCGGTGGCGGTGGCTTGGAGGCGCTGGTCGACTGGTCGAGGAGCTGGACCTTGATGTCGGCAGTGGAGGCGGAAATGGTGGTGGAGGCGGAGGCGACGGTGGTGGAAAGGTGAGGAAGCTCAGCAGCCAGCGTGCCCGGCCCAGTGCTGCCACATCGGTAGCAAGGGGGGTCACGTGCTGCTGGAAGGCTTCCGTAAGGATGGAACGGAGTGTGGGGGCAGAGATGGATGGAGCCCAGATCTCGCCGTCAGAGCGCATGAGAAGGGAGTTGAGAACGGTGTGCTGGAGTTGGGGGCGGGCGCACCCGAGCAGAGTGTCGGTGTTAAACCAAAAGCTGCCGTCCGGGAGGAGGAGGCGATTGATGTCGTGGAGATGGAGGCACAGGTCGTAAAGCGAGGCGAAGTCCCCCCAGAAGATGCAATGCAGAGCAGTTGCCGGGGACATGTTGGTCCAGTCGTGATCGTCGACCTTGAAAGGTTGGGGCCGAAAGCGCGGTTCTGTGGGGCGTGAAAACCCTCCGGTTTTGTCGGCTGGGCGGCTGCATTTAGGATCCGATCAAGTTTCGTTTAAGTGGCCAGCCGGAGCGGCTGCTTAGGTTTTAGCGGGCAAGTGTTCGAAGCGCGTCATTGGTGAATTACTGGGGAACTTGGGTTTCCCCGCGAAACTCCAACCGCACGTTCAGATTTCCAAATCTCAAGTAAAGTTCGGCGCAACTTTCTGAACGGGGGCAGTTGACAGGGCAGCATTCCTCCGGACGAATGAATTGCGTTCCATACTTGCGCAAAATTTTGAAAGGTAGCTTGCGTGCAGCCCTACTAAAATTTGCGCGGACGTTCAGATTTCCAAATCTCAAGTAAACTTCGGCGGAACTTTCTGAACGGGGGTAGTTGGCGGGCAGCGTTCCTCCAGACGAATGAAATGCGTTCCATACTAGCGCAAAATTTTGAAAGGTAGCTTGCGTGCACCCCTACTAAAATTTGCGCGAAGTGTGGGACTGAAAATTCGTAACGGAAACTTTTTGGTAGTTGCCGTCACTTCCTCTTGTGCAAACGTGTGGGAGTGAAAATTCGTAACGGAAACTTTTTGGTAGTTGCCGTCACTTCATTTTGCGCGAGTGTTGGGCTGAAAGTTCGTAACGGAATTTTTTTGGTAGTTGGCGTCACTTCCTTTGGTTCGACTGAAAATTCGCTGAAATTCGCTGAATTCGTACCGTAGCCTAATTTGTAGTACCTCGAAGTGACGGGGCACCTAAAAATTTGCCCACAAGTACACTTGGCAGCGCGCTCACTGGGAAAAATTGTACAGCCGCTCCGGCGGGCCACTTGAACGAATTGTAATAGTGAGGCGACTGATGCAGATGGCGAGGCATGAAGCCCGGGAGGGTTCGGGGCGACCACCACTGCCCGACTATAGTGTCACCGCTGCCTGCTAGACCTGATGGCGAAATGGCAGCCGGAGCTGCAGACGTATTTTCATGGCCGAGCGCATCCGCCAGGCTGCGTTGCGTCGGGGAGCGTTTGCTCGTCATATATTGCGTATTAGCTTCAGAAGATTATATCAGCATGTGCGTCTTAGAAAGACGAAGCGATAGTTATGTTCACAGCCGAATTCCGTGCTCAAACGTGAAAGTTATGAGCTCCGCCGTCAGCCATGGCTACCTCGTGGCTCGTGGCTCGTGGCTCGTGGCTTGTGGCTCGTGGCTCGTGGCTCGTGGCTCGTGGCTCGTGGCTCGTGGCTCGTGGCTCGTGGCTCGTGGCTCGTGGCTCGTGGCTCGTGGCTCGTGGCTCGTGGCTCGTTGGGAGTGGATGATTCCCCCCATGGATGTTGCATTAAGAATTCAGCCATGCTATGCCTTTGCAGAGAGATGCTCTCTGTTGAGAAGCGATGCCCTATAGCTCTTGTATAGCCATGATGATCATCTTCCCCCCCATGACACTGGCTCCCCCTTAGCTGGGCATAGCTTGAGAGATCATGGGGGTGCAGGTGCCCTGACGCACCTAGAGCAAGTGTCGCTTACATTCCCACCCTTGCAGGAAGTAGCCCAGAATGTATTAAAAGCCATATGCCCCTTCTCAGGGATATGTGCTACATGTACTCCCAACGGAGTAATGTTCCTAATTAATTTATTAATTAATGCGTGAGGAGGGGTGCCCCATCAGCCATTTTGCTCGTTCTGGTGCCGTCCCCGTCGTCCCGCTTTTGGACGGGAAGGTGCCTGTTGCATGGTCCGCCCAAAATGGGTTCCGTCGTCCAGTTGGAGGAAAGGAAGGAGTTCCGAGCTACAGTCGTCGTCCAAATGGCTGGCCGGAAGGACTTCCGAGTTTTACTAGACAGATGTCGGTTGTCGTCCAGTATGGACAGGAGGAACGACCAGATCTTGTGGAGTCTTGTGGTCAGTAGCTCTTGTGGTAGCTGGTGCACTTCGCAAAACTAGTGTCCGGTCATGTAATTGCCAGCTCAGCCACTGCAGCATGAAGAGACGGCTGGAGCTGGCTGGGGCCTGTGGAACTTACGCGCCGGGCCGGCGGGCCGAGCGCAAGCCATATTGGGCTGTATTGTGGCCGGTGCTCAGTCCTCAGGATTTGCAGTCGTCGTCCCCCAAATTGGCGCGGAAGGAGTTCCGCAATTTGGCTGTCGCTGCATGTTTTCCCGTGGTCGACAGCCCCCGGGAAGTGCCGGAGGACCCGAGGTACCCAACACTATGACACAACTGCATGCTTGAAGATGCAGGGCTTCTGGGACTATATCCAAACTCCGCGCCCGCATGATTGACAAGGAGAAATGGGCTGCCATCTGCGATAAGCACCTTCCCGAGGGGTATGCTCCTGTTTTCTCCCCACGGGCCCCGCGGCCCGTTGCTAGCCAGGGTAGAAGTCCGCAGGTGGAGGTTATTGGTCTTGAGGATAGCCGCTACTTGCTTAAGCAGCACACCACCTCCACCACCTCCACCATCTCGGCACAACTCAAGCAACAAGCCCTCGACCTCCGCGAGGAAGCCGACATCGCCCGGCGCAGCCACAATGTCATCGTCAAGCACTTCGACCTGCCGGCAGGTGAGACCTCCACGAGCCTTCTTGAGGCATTTAAGCGCGACATTTTTGCCCCCATGCTACTCACTGGTGAGCTGGACATGTCGACTGTCCGCCTCCCCCGGCCGCGCGCGGGGGAAGGCTGGCCCGGCACCCGTGCTCCGGCCTCACCTTAAAGTACATGGCGGACATTAAGCTGGCGTTCCTTAAATGCCGCAAGAAGCTCTCGAGGACTCGCTTCACGCTGGACGACGACTTGACCCTGGCCCAGCAACAGCGGCGACGCGAGCTATGGCCGACCTACCTTCAGCTCCGGCAGAGCGCAGGGGGGAAGCCGGTATACTGGATCCCCTCGAGGGGGGCGGTCATCCACGTTGACCCGACAAGCCCTGGCAGCCCCCTCCTGCCACCTCAGACTATGTAGGGAATCCATACCAGTAGTGTAGATTAGTCAGGCTTAGCCTAGCATGTGTGGCCCACGCGCATTAATTAATTAGGAACATAACTCCGTTGGGAGTATATGTAGCACATAGCCCAGAGAAGGGGCATATGAGCCTATAATACATTCTAAGCTATGTACTTCCTGCATTGAAGAGTGGGAATGTAAACAACACTTGCTCTAGGTGCACCAGGGCACCTGCATCCCCATGATCTATCAAGCTATGCCCAGCGAAGGGGGAGCCTGTCATGGGGGGGAAGATCATCATAGCTATACAAAAGCTAGAGCGTGACATCTCAGCAGAGAGCAGCTCTCTGCATGGGCACAGCATAACTAAATACAGCTAGGCATCATCTGGAGTGTGGCACATCATCGGCACGCATGTACATTGTTATTAGATAAAGCGCGTGGCTTAGCTAGTATAGTGCCTGTAGTAGGCGTACATGTACATGGCCACGGTCTATCTATTCTACACTATTACTGCTGTATTCCCCTAAGCTGGGGCTTCTGGGGTCGCTGGGGCCGCGGTGGTCGAGGGGGTTGCGTGCCAGGGCTTGTGGCCGACGTAGATGGCCGCCCCCTTCCAGTACACCGGCTGGCCCGCCTTGGTCTGCCGGATCGAGCTGGAGGTAGGTCGGCCATAGCTCCCGTCGCCTTTGTTGCTGCGCCAGGGTCAAGTCGTCGTCAATGGTGAAGTGAGTCTTCTCGAGCCGCTTGCGGCGTCTGAGAAACGAAATCTTGTCCGCTGGGCTCTCAAAGATGAGAAGAAGCGGAGGCGCCCCGGCCTTACCCCGTGCGCGGGGGAGGCGGTGGGCGGTCAGCTTAATCTCACCAACTGAGGCCCATGCGTGCAAGGATTTTGCTCTCAAACGCACGTGCAAGCTTCTCGGAATTCTCACCTTCCTCCATGTCGAAGTTCTTGACAATGACGTTGAGGCTGCGCTTGGCGAGCTCGGCCTCCTCGCGGAGGTCAAGCGTCTGCCGTTGGAGCTGGGCTGCGACGGCGGAGGTGGTGGAGGTGGTATGTTGCTTTAAAAGCATGTCCGCCCAGGTCGCACGGATGGGAGTCTGGCATCGTGATGGGAGACTGGCATCGCCGGCCAGGCCAGCCGGGGCTGGCTTGGCGGCAATGTCCTTCACTGCCTGGGCGGTGAGGCCGGCGGTGTTCTGCAGGACCTCGATAGCGATTGCATTATCCTTGAGGCGCTGGTCCATGTCGCGGAGCTGGGCGGTGAGGTCGATGGCGTCGGAGGAGGGGAGGGTGGCGGTGGAGGAGGCGAGGAGGGTGGAGGTGGCGGTGGAAATGGTGGGAAGCTCGCCAGCCAGCGTGCCTCCAATTGCCGCCACATCTGTGGCAAGGGGGGTCACGTGCTGCTTGAAAGCTTCCTTAAGGAGGGCGCGGACGATGGATTCTGTCGCAACGGTGGGGGGCGGTGGTGGGGGGGCCCAGATCTCGACGTCGGAGCGCCCGAGGAGGGAGCAGAGGGCGAAACGTCGGAGCCTGGGACGATTCATGCGGCCAATGCGCGGGAGATCCTCGACGGGGTCGGAAAGCTGACCGCCTGGCCAGCGGCCGCGATTGTTGGAGCACAGGTACAAGCACAGGTCCTGAAGCGAGGAGTACGTGCCGAAAAACACGTCTTCCATGAAGACAGTCTCCGGGACCGCGCTTCCAGAAGCCATATGCGTTGATGTCAAAGGAAATCTCGTCCCAGTGCGGCTCAGCAGAGCGAATGCGCTTGGGCTCTGGCGATGCAGATGGCGAGGCAAGCCCGGGGGGCTGGGCGAGCACCAGTGCACGACTAGTGTCAGCGCTGCCTGCCGGACCTGATGGCGAAGCTGCAGCCGGAGCTGCAGACGTATTTTCATTGCCGAGCGCAGCCACCAGGCTGCGTTGCGTCGAGGAGCGTTTGTTCGCCATATATTGCGTAATAGCGTCGGAAAATTATATCAGCATGTGCGTCGTAGAAAGACGCGTCGACTGTGATATTCACGGCTAAATTCGGTGCTCAAACGTGAAAGTTATGAGCTCCGCCGTCAGCCATGGCTACCTCGTGGCTCGTGGCCCACGCGCATGTGGGCCCATAATGGCCCCCATGGATGTTGCCTTCAGAATTTAGCCAAGCCATGCCTATAATGGGACCCCCATGGGCCATGGATGTTGCATTAAGAATTTAGCCATGCTATGCCTATGCAGAGAGATGCTCTCTGTTGAGAAGCCATGCCCTCGCCCTTGTATAGCCATGATGATCTTCCCCCCACATGGCATGCTCCCCCTTAGCTGGGCATGGCGTGATAGACCATGAGGGTGCGGGTGCCCTGGTGCACCTAGAGCAAGGGTAGCTTACATTCCCACCCTTGCATGAAGTAGCCCAGAATGTATTAAAAGCCATATGCCCCTTCTCAGGGATATTAATTAATTAATTAATTAATTAATTAGGAACATAACTCTGTTGGGAGTATATGTAGCACATAGCCCAGAGAAGGGGCATATGGCCTATCATACATTCTAAGCTACTTCCTGCAAGGGTGGGAATGTAAACGACCCTTGCTCTAGGTGCACCAGGGCACTTGCAGCCCCATGATCTTCAAGCTATGCCCAGCGAAGGGGGAGCCTGTCATGGGGGGGAAGATCAGCATAGCTAGACAAAAAGCTAGGGCATGGCGTCTCAGCAGAGAGTTACTCCCTGCATGGGCACAACATAACTAAATAAAGCTAGGCATCATCTGGAGGGTGGCTCATCATAGGCACACATGTGCATGATTAAATAAAGCGCGTGGCTTAGCTGGGATAGTGCCTCTAGGAGGCGTACATGTACATGGCCACGGTCTATCTATTCTACACTACTACTGCTGTATTCCCCTAAGCTGGGGCGTCTGGAGTCGCTGGGGCCGCGGGGGTTGCATGCCAGGGATTGTGGCCGACGTAGATGGCCGCCCCCTTCCAGTACACCGGCTGGCCCGCCTTGGTCTGCCGGAGCTGGAGGTAGGTCGGCCATAGCTCCCGTCGCCGTTGTTGCTGCGCCAGGGTCAAGTCGTCATCAAGGGTGAAGAGAGTCTTCTCGAGCCGCTTGCGGCGTCTGAGAAACGAAATCTTGTCCGCTGGGCTCTCAAAGATGAGAAGAAGCGGAGGCGCCCCGGCCTTACCCCGCGCACGGGGGAGGCGGTGGGCGGTCAGCTTAATCTCACCAAGAAGGCCCATGCGTGCAAGGATTTTGCTCTCAAACGCACGTGTAAGCTTCTCGGAATTCTCACCTTCCTCCATGGTGAAGTTCTTGACAATGACGTTGAGGCTGCGCTTGGCGAGCTCGGCCTCCTCGCGGAGGTCAAGCGTCTGCCGTTGGAGCTGGGCTGCGACGGCGGAGGTGGTGGAGGTGGTATGTTGCTTAAGCATGTCCGCCCAGGTGGTGATGGGAGGAGCATCGCCGGCCAGGCCAGCCGGGGCTGGCTTGGCGGCAATGTCCTTCACCGCCTGGGCGGTGAGGCCTGCGGTGTTCTGCAGAACCTTGATAGCGATGGCGTTGTGCTCAGGGATATGTGCTACATTTACTCCCAACGGAGTGATGTTCCTAATTAATAAATTAATTAATAGCCGCTACACTACCGCCTCGTCTGCCATTACAGTAGAGGACAGCTCGGATGAGGATTACATCCCCATCTAGTGCTTAACGGTTGGGGGATGATGCAGACGATATTTGTTTAAACTTTTGTGTAATTTTTTTTTCTAATGAGATTAGCATAGTACACCATGGCATGCCTTTGCGCATGACACGCAAGTACTTACTTACTTACCCAACACTGAGTGGGGCACCCCTCATGCGCGCACGCGTACACGCAATCCTACCGGTCTAATCTATCTACAACAACAAGCCAACTCTATATCTATGGTGCCCTCTACCCTACATCTCCAATAACTGCCCTAATTCTCAGGCAACGTTGGACCGCCATGCGTTGTCTCACTTGATACAAGTTGTACAACCCCAGGGCCACCGCCCGCAGCAGCTTTACCCCACGGTGGTCTCTAATCCGTGCAGACTTCCCCCCGCCCAGTCCCCAGGTAGAAATTACTGCCCTTAAGGACCACCGCTACACTGCCTCCTCATCTGCCATCGAAGATGACAGCTCGGATGAGGATTATATCCCCGTTCGTGCAGCTAGAGTTGGGCAGAGTGCAGACAATCTTTGTTATAGACTTTTTTGTTATTCTATAATGAGATCAGCATAGTACTCAGTGGCATGCCTCTGCGAATGATACGCAAGTACTTACTTACTTCCCTCTCCCACCCTTTGTTGCCTCCCATGGCAGTTCAGGCGATGCAGCAGCACACGAGATAAAGGGTTTGACCAATGCCAACACCCCACCATAGTCCATTTCCCAAGTGTTGCTGAGCTCACGGCTGTGAAACAATACTAAATACAAGAAACATCATGCATACAGTGACTTCAAGGAACCTGGCCACCACAATATAAGCTGTTTGGCTCAAAGCAGCGAGGTTCTGCCGTGGACCCAACCATGAAGGATTAAATCATACCTAGCAACCTAAATGCTCCATTTCCCTGCCAAACTGTGCCAGTTTCCCCACAAGCCCCGTCTGTGGAGTTGGCAAAGATGAATGCCAAGCAGGCAAACATGCCATAGGCTAAGCATGCCATGCTCTGTCAAACATGGGCTCCACCACATCAGGGCAACTGCCACATGTCGATACCTCACGCACAGGAATAACATTCAACGTCGGTGGTTGCTGCCGTGCTCATGCCAGCACTCCAACCTTTTGCGGAGGACCCGCCTGATTTTGCTTCATAGTTTGCTGGCTTGCAGCCTGGAAATCCAAAGGCCGGCGGAACAACATGATATGTGGCTCCGGTTTATGGATGGCATAATGGACCCAGCCTCTGGATTGCTGAATGCCATAGCTACGCCATTCTTCCTGCAAAGAGGGGCAAATAAACAACACCTCCATAGTATAAGAACTTAGCCCAATCAGAGCTTAGGTGCCATCATAAACATATCTGTACGCCTATACCATGGGGTGTGATGATCAGTGGCAACATCACGCATTCACCTAAATAGCTGCAGAAAACACAACAAAAATGTCCTAGCCAACCCCATCAAAAATCTATACCTACCTTACTAATTGAGGAATGACCACCTTTCCCCGACTATTGGGAGCTCCCCAATCCCCAATTTAGGGTGGCCATACCAAACAAAGGAATTGACAGCGGGCCAACAGCGGGCGGATGTCCATGCTACATCCAATCAAGGAGCAGACACTAAAACGGGCTGCACACAGGTTGGCTGTTTGGACTCTAGAACGCGGGTTGAACGCGGGGTGATTGGTTGCTCGGACTGCCATTTGGGGCTTGGGCGGAGCCAGCGGGGGCACTCTAGCTTAAAACATATCGCTGAACAAATGCAATGAGAAACCATGGAAGAATCCCACACACAATTCCCCCCTTCCCCCCCCTCGACTAATCCCTCATATGCTTCATTTTCCTTGTCCAGGAACACACGATCGCCATCATTAGTCGAATATTACATGAAGGGAAGAAAACCGTTGATACCAAAAGCCTTGTCCCATATAGCTATCCTAAATGCTAATACGAGACTTTCCTAGTACATATCAGATAGCCACCATGATATTGCAAACGCAAGATACCATGATATTGCAAACGGCGTAGGGTAGTCGCTTCAACCAAAGCGTACGCAACGTTGTTTCGTGTTCATTTCCACAAATATCAAGCAACGGGCACATTGATACTGCCCTGCCAGTCATTGTTAGCATTTGCGAGCCAACAAATGCCTAGGAAAATATTCAGAAGCTAGGAATGTATCGGCAATGGTAAGTCTGGGAGTTCTAAAGAACACAGCCACACTATTTGCAACCTAGGACATAAAAAGACCAAATCTCATACTAACGAAAAGGGTACAGGTCTGGCCAATGTCATCAACGCTCACCATAATCTAAATCTAAAAAGAAAGCTCCACCCTCACCAAGGTCAGGAGAATAATGAACAATTTATCTCGATATCTTAAAGCACAGCAGCAGTTGCATATGCTGTGCAGATCCTTGATATATCAGATGGTATGCGGAGATGCGCCTTTGCCTGTTCGCATTCCTTCAAATCTTACCTCTGAAAGCAGCTTCCCTTTGGGGAGACGTTTGGAGATGTCGGTTGGCAAGATAACATGCCTGGTCAAATGAAGTGCCATACAGACCGCCACAAGGAAAAAAGCACCGGAACAACCATCGCACATAAGTGATCCAAAAATAGAGGTGACATTAAATGGGAAAACAGTCTTAATTACAACAGTACGCATAAAAGTTCACCATTTACACTGCAGAAAAAATCAAAGTTGTTGTCTACAAGACAAAATCGCAATCGAACACGGCTCCATGCATAAACATCCTATTACGCGCACATGCAATGCTGCTTGACCAACAATATACACGGCGATCCGTACAGCGAAGTCAACAAACGCAGAATCTGCTGGCGCGACAGCTTTCATGCTTCAGGCAAGGTGGGGTTGCTATAAGGAACAACTATGCGCTGATTTTAGCAATAACATGACCTTTCTCTCGGTACAAAGCTACTCATGGGCACCGCTCGTTGCTTACGAGGAAGAGTGCATCAGAAAAACACCGTTTGCGGAGAATAACCACGTCCAATGCGCCTCTAACTTACCTATATTCGTACACGTCGTCAGTGTACTTGTCAGAATACTGGATGTTGACAGGCATATTGCCTTCGGATTAGGCGGCTCAAGCTACAAGCTTTGATCGCGAAAGCCCCCGCTGAAAACTGCTCCACGCGATGGTGGCAGCTTCTTTCCAGAAAAAGCGCACCAGCAAGACTTCAGCGAACCGGCTAATCTATCAGCCTAACCTTTAAGCCTGGAAAGGAAACTATCGGATGCGACTGTCGTCAAAACGTCCGCAAGTCGGTCGGCAGGGGAGACTATTCCGCTCAGCTTCTCGAGGCTCCGTGGTTCAAGCGTGACAGCACATCTCGCGTGCAGGCCGCGCATGGATTTTCAAATTTCGTCTCGCTTCCGTGGCCTTCCTGGCCCGCAGAAGCTCCCGCAGACGTTTACTGGCCGGGCAGGGTTCTGGCGCGCATACGCCGGCTGGAGTTCGTGCCAATTGCAACGTCACCACGGCGAGTGTCGGGAGGTGTGTCGGCGACCAACCGATTCCGTATGATTGGAATCTTTTTCGATTGGCGCTCGGATGCTGTAGCCGTTAAAAGGGTCTGAAGGATCGCACATGAGCTTTGGTGTCTACCTGAGGGTAATGTACGGTGATCATTTCATTTTCAATTGGTGGGTACTACCATTATTTCCTGAAACCCAAGGCGGACAATGACGCAGTGGACTCCAAGAGTAAGTCGTACGGGCGGCGTGGGACACAACAACAACAACAAGTCGTACCGGGTCGTGGGCCACGTCGACGTGCATCCGGGAAGCCTATCCATGGCGTGCGCAACAACAACAACAACAACTCCATCGAGGTGGCAACTCCATCGAGGTGTGCGGCGTGGGCAACAGCAATAACAACAACTCCATCTACTTGCTACGTGCGATCGATTGCTCCGATACCACCGATACTAAATATTTCCGGCCCTCGGCCACTATAGATTCTCTGCTGCCCATGTGCGGCGTGGGACACAACAACAACAACAACAACAACAACAACAACAACAACAACAACAACAACAACAACAACAACAACAACAACAACAACAACAACAACAACAACAACAACAACAACAACAACAACAACAACAACAACAACAACAACAACAACAACAACAACAACAACAACAACAACAACAACAACAACAACAACAACAACAACAACAACAACAACAACAACAACAACAACAACAACAACAACAACAACAACAACAACAACAACAACAACAACAACAACAACAACAACAACAACAACAACAACAACAACAACAACAACAACAACAACAACAACAACAACAACAACAACAACAACAACAACAACAACAACAACAACAACAACAACAACAACAACAACAACAACAACAACAACAACAACAACAACAACAACAACAACAACAACAACAACAACAACAACAACAACAACAACAACAACAACAACAACAACAACAACAACAACAACAACAACAACAACAACAACAACAACAACAACAACAACAACAACAACAACAACAACAACAACAACAACAACAACAACAACAACAACAACAACAACAACAACAACAACAACAACAACAACAACAACAACAACAACAACAACAACAACAACAACAACAACAACAACAACAACAACAACAACAACAACAACAACAACAACAACAACAACAACAACAACAACAACAACAACAACAACAACAACAACAACAACAACAACAACAACAACAACAACAACAACAACAACAACAACAACAACAACAACAACAACAACAACAACAACAACAACAACAACAACAACAACAACAACAACAACAACAACAACAACAACAACAACAACAACAACAACAACAACAACAACAACAACAACAACAACAACAACAACAACAACAACAACAACAACAACAACAACAACAACAACAACAACAACAACAACAACAACAACAACAACAACAACAACAACAACAACAACAACAACAACAACAACAACAACAACAACAACAACAACAACAACAACAACAACAACAACAACAACAACAACAACAACAACAACAACAACAACAACAACAACAACAACAACAACAACAACAACAACAACAACAACAACAACAACAACAACAACAACAACAACAACAACAACAACAACAACAACAACAACAACAACAACAACAACAACAACAACAACAACAACAACAACAACAACAACAACAACAACAACAACAACAACAACAACAACAACAACAACAACAACAACAACAACAACAACAACAACAACAACAACAACAACAACAACAACAACAACAACAACAACAACAACAACAACAACAACAACAACAACAACAACAACAACAACAACAACAACAACAACAACAACAACAACAACAACAACAACAACAACAACAACAACAACAACAACAACAACAACAACAACAACAACAACAACAACAACAACAACAACAACAACAACAACAACAACAACAACAACAACAACAACAACAACAACAACAACAACAACAACAACAACAACAACAACAACAACAACAACAACAACAACAACAACAACAACAACAACAACAACAACAACAACAACAACAACAACAACAACAACAACAACAACAACAACAACAACAACAACAACAACAACAACAACAACAACAACAACAACAACAACAACAACAACAACAACAACAACAACAACAACAACAACAACAACAACAACAACAACAACAACAACAACAACAACAACAACAACAACAACAACAACAACAACAACAACAACAACAACAACAAGAAGAAGAAGTCGCACCGACGGGTGCCGTACGACCCCGGCCCCGCGCTGCCCCGCTTGCCCAATGCCCAATTCGCCCTTCAGAGTTTCGAACGAGTGAAAGAAAACCCGAAGCCAGCTAATAACTTATTAACTTTCGTAAACTTGGGGGGGGGGGGGGGGGGGGGGTGAATTCACTCCCGAAGCCATCGCCACTCAGCCCTCAGGCAGGCCCTCAGACTACCGAGAGTATATAATTTATGAGAAATCGCGACAATGCACACCGTGTCCCTGACGCCCTTTCCACATTCGTCGGTTCCGATGGGTCCTGATTCAGTCGGTTCCGGAACTAGTGTCCATGTTCCCAAGAAAAGTCCTTATTTTAGGACCAGTTTGAATTAAAAAATATATGTGCAAACATCAAATTTTGACCCTGGCATTTTTACCACTGACAGATAACACACTTTTTGAATTTTGGACAAAAACCTGGGTTCAAATAATTACATTTAGTGCCTGAATGGACCCTGGCCCATGGCAGGCCTCAAACCGCGAATTTGGTCAAAATGAGAATTTAGGACCAATAGGACCAATTAGTGTCAACGCATGACCATGCTATCCACACGGTCCCTTGAGCATCTTACAAGCGCTAGGGGACCCTACGAGGCCTTGGGATGGCGGGGCAGCGTATAACAAGGCCATACCCTGCTGTGGCTGCCTCTATATATACGCGTGCTTAACGGTGTCACAGATGGTGCAGGTAATGCAATATACGGTTGCATGGTTGCTGAGGTTGCCCGGCTTGAACATGGCCCACCCCTTGCGGTAAACTTTCTCTAAGCATATGCCAAACCTTCTTTGACATCACGGACATGCTGGCCACCACCCAGCGATGAAAAAACATTGCATTTGCATTGCAACTAACACATGAATGCAGCCAAATCAAGTTACAGAACAACGTTGTGCTAACATGCAACGCTTTGTGAGCGAATTCAGGGTGCATGTAACACGTAAACCATATTGTATATACTGTCTGAGAACACCCTGAACGACTGCAGGCCATAGGACCATGGTTTATAACTAACACATGAGTAAAACTGCTCTTACGCATGTGTGTTTTAGCTGCAGCGGACGACGAAGATAGAGACGTAAAAAATTGTATGACGTAAACCAACTATGTGTGACAGTTATGTGCACAGAGAGCGTCCCCTCTTTTTAGGCATAGCTTACTGACTCAAAACACCACGACAGCGTTGCCAGTTACACTCATGATCTAGGGCACCCCGGCACGTACCTGCTACTTACGTCGCCTCATTCCAGATGGTTGCAAAAAAGTCGCTGAAATCCGCAGCGAGGTCAGCTTTCCGAGAGCTGAGCGCACCAAAGCTGGCCAACCGGTTCGAAAATGATATAAACCACGCTTGTGCTGCGTTCTAGGTCCAAGAAATACCGAAAGTGAAGACCTATAAGGTGCGCTCGCTGCCCAGCCTGAACGTCCCTAAAACATGGTCGACAATGGAAATCGGGCAAGAATATCACGGCCCAGGCGCTCCCATGTCAAATACTCCGTTTATAAACTCCAGACTATAATCAAAATCGTCCACAAAAATTTCCTGGCTTGATTCGCACCACCATTGCTAATACACTAACATGTTTGTGCCAAAATCGACCCTCCGCGAGCAGGCGATCTGCGACCCATTTGTGTTGTGCCGCTGTGCTACAGCGCTACACATAAAAACTTGCGCAGAAAATTTCACAGCCTTTAAGCATAACTAACGACCTTTCGTTTTTGCTACTGGGCGCCCGAAATGATAAACGCACGTGAAAACGCCGGCCACGATTGTCAGGTCGCCATATCCACCTCAGATCATTCCCGCACCCACTTTTTCGCTCCAAAATCGGTTATATTTTTGGTCGAGGTACCTACTTTCCCGCCATTATACCCGGTACCCGGGTACGGAATCCGGGTACCATGTGCCGGTACCACGGGTCGGGTACATCATGCCGGGTACGGTCCACATGGGGTACGGTCCATATAGTGACCCCCCCCCCCGGTACCTCGGTTATAGTAAATTGGTCCTTAATTTAGGACTTTGTCCTAAATTAAGGACCGTGGGAGGCTTAACACTAGAGGTTTCCACATTTGACCGTCCCATTAGAATAATAATCAGGCGGAGCCAATTTTCGAAAGAACCGTTAGGTTCGCCAGAATTGGCGAAGCTTATAAGGCCGTACACGTGAGAAAACATAGGAATCCTATATATTTCCAGGTAAATAGGTGTACGTTTTTTTCCAAATATAGCCAGGGAATCGTATATATTAATTTAGCAATGTCACAGTATCCCGCACTATTCAGGGCATTCCGGAGTACCCCGCCAATCCAAAACAACCGGAATGACTGACCACCAATCCGCGCGAAGCAACCAGCGAGCGAGCGAAGCGAGCGAGCGGCCGCGCCAGCGGCCTGCGCGAAGCGCACAGCGAGTGCAGCGAGCTGTGCGCTGCGCGCGGCGAGCGAGCGAAGCGAGCGAGCACCGTACGGCGAGCGAGCGAAGCAAGCGAGCACCGTACTGCGCACCAATCCGCGAGCGAAGCGAGCACCGTACTATTCCAGCGGGCAGCGGGCAGCGTACTGCGCACCATTCCGCGAGCGAAGCGAGCACCGTACTATTACAGCGGGCAGCGGGCAGCGGACTGCGCACCAATCCGCGAGCGAAGCGAGCACCGTACTATTCCAGCGGGCAGCGGGCAGCGGACTGCGCACCAATCCGCCAGCGAAGCGACCACCGTACTATTCCAGCGGGCAGCGGGCAGCGGGCAGCGGGCAGCGGGCAGCGGGCAGCGGGCAGCGGGTAGCGGGCAGCGCCGCAGCGGGCAGCGGGCAGCGGGCAGCCGGCAGCGGGCAGCGGGCAGCGGGCAGCGGGCAGCGGGCAGCGGGGCGAAGCACTGCCAAAAAAAGGGACCCTGTTTTGGGCTGGGCGAAGCCAGCGGGTGCCACTAGTAGGGGATGAAAATCCGTCAATCCATCCATACAACATCCATCCATCCATCCATCCACCGAATTTGTCCCGAATTTGCAAGCATAAGGGTGAGGTTCTTCCGAAAATTGGCTCCGCCGTAGTAGAGTTTCAACGGGCAAGTTGCAAACACGCACGTTACTTGATTGGATACGACCGCTAATTCGACCGGAACTGGGGTGGAACTCCTGCAACTCGAAAAAAGCAGTTCCGGCCAGTTCCAGTCAGAACTAGTGTCACCCGCTGGCTTCGCCCAGCCAAAAAAAGCACTTTGGGGCGGTTCAGGGCCTGCCCGCTGCCCGCTCACTGCGTATAGTATGTGGTCCTTCACTGCGCTCCGGAGAGGGGAACAGTACGGTGCTCGCTTCGCTGGCGGATTGGTGCGCAGTACGCTGCCCGCTGCCCGCTGGAATAGTACGGTGCTCGCTTCGCTCGCGGATTGGTGCGCAGTACGGTGCTCGCTCGCTTCGCTCGCTCGCTGGGCGCTTCGCGCGGATTGGTGGTAAGTGATTCCGATTCTTTTGGATTGGCTTAATACTCCGCGATGCCCTGAATGCTCGGGGATGCTGTGACATTGCGAAATTAGTAAATAGGACTAGTGGCGGCACCCGCTGGCTTCGCCCAGCCCAAAACAGGGTCCCTTTTTTGGCAGTAGTTCGCCCCGCTGCCCGCTGCCCGCTGCCCGCAGCCCGCAGGCTGCCCGCAGCCCGCTGCCCGCTGCCCGCTGCGCGCTGCGCGCTGCGCGCTGCCCGCTGCCCGCTGCCCGCTGGAATAGTACAGTGCTCGCTTCGCTCGCAGATTGGTGCGCAGTACGGTGCTCGCTCGCTTCGCTCGCTCGCCGCGCGCAGCGCACAGCTCGCTGCGCTCGCTGTGCACTGCGCGCAGGCCGCTGAAGCGGCCGTTCGCTCGCTTCGCTCGCTCGCTGGGTTTGGTGGTTAGTGATTCCGGTTCTTTTGGATTGGCGGGGTACTCCGCGATGCCCTGGATAGTGGCGGATTACCTTACATTGCTAAATTAGTATATAGGATTAGGGTCACGAAAGGTAGGTCGAGTTGTTGAAACCGGCGGGGAAAGCGCCAGGACGGTACGGATCGGATCTGGTTGTGGAAAGGAGGTCCCGATCAATTCACCGCTAATCAAGTACAGTCATTCCCGCGTTAAGTTGCGTTTCTTAAGGTTGCGTTCCCGCGTTAAGTTGCGGCGCCAAAGTTTGGGGGGCGACCGCAACTTAAGCATGGAGGAGGCCATCGCAACTTAACGCGGTAATGACTCAATTTGTAGGTGTCAGGCCATTTTTGGCCGCGGAGGAGGCCATTTTTTCCCAAGTCCGGACCCGCTACGGGATTTCAGGCGGCAAAATACGCAAGCCCCACTGGCGCGCAAATTTCCCCGCCTACTGGCTTAGGTGAAAAGCGCGAATGCAACCTTACAAATTCAGTTTTGCAGTGTGTGGGGCTGCGGTACATAAGAATCCACGACCATGTAGGGTCTGTTACGGTAATTGAGAGTACATCTTGCCGGAAATTACCACCATCATGCCGAAGGCACCACAGAAGGGCAAAGACAAGGTCGTTGAGGCCACAGGCAGTCTCGCTGCCTGCACTATGACTGTGGCCTCCATGCAGCCTGTTATTATCATTGTTTCAGTACATGCAGGCCATTGACAGTAAATGAAGCTTCCCTCACGACTCATGTTCCCATGTTTTGTCACAGTCAAACGTGAAGCCGGCTGACAATTCAGTAACCTGCCAAAAAGAGAGCCGAAGTCAGAGGGTTAAAAACACACATTTGTAGTATAAAACGCAGGCACCGCGTGGCTGCCCACGGCGTGTTTTGCAGCCCGCCTTTGTCCAAAATATCTGGCCTGGAAAATGGACTTTGGCAGGCTTTGACGCTGCAGCTGGATCGCGCTTGACGAGAGCTGTCGAATGCCATATGGAAGTCCGTCAGAGGAGGAGGTGGTGGGCTGCTAGCCTAATTCTACCGTTAAGTTGCGTTCCCGCGTTAAGTTGCGGCGCCAAGTTTTAGGGGGCGATCGCAACTTAACGCGGGAATGACTGTAACGTGCGTGTTTGCAACTTGCCCGTTGAAACTCTACGGCGGAGCCAATTTTCGGAAGAACCTCACCCTTATCCTATATACTAATTTAGCAACCTGACGCAATCCCGCACTATCCAAGGCATCGCGGAGTACCCCGCCAATCCAAAACAACCGGAATCACTGACCACCAATCCGCGCGAAGCAACCAGCAAGCGAGCGAAGCGAGCGAGCGGCCGCGCCAGCGGCCTGCGCGCAGCGCACAGCGAGTGCAGCGAGCTGTGCGCTGCGCGCGGCGAGCGAGCGAGCACCGTACGGCGAGCGAGCGAAGCGAGCGAGCACCGTACTGCGCACCAATCCGCGAGCGAAGCGAGCACCGTACTATTACAGCGGGCAGCGGGCAGCGGACTGCGCACCAATCCGCTAGCGAAGCGAGCACCGTACTATTCCAGCGGGCAGCGGGCAGCGGACTGCGCACCAATCCGCCAGCGAAGCGAGCACCGTACTATTCCAGCGGGCAGCGGGCAGCGGGCAGCGGGCAGCGGGCAGCGGGCAGCGGGCAGCGGGCAGCGGGCAGCGGGCAGCGGGCCGCAGCGGGCAGCGGGCCAGCGGGTAGCGGGGTGAGCAGGCAGCGCGCAGCGGGCAGTGGGCAGCGGGCAGCGGGCAGCGGGCAGCGGGCAGCGGGCAGCGGGCAGCGGGCAGCGGGCAGCGGGCAGCGGGCAGTGGGCAGCGGGCAGCGGGCAGCGGGGCGAAGTACTGCCAAAAAAAGGGACCCTGTTTTTGGCTGGGCGAAGCCAGCGGGTGCCACTAGTCCTATTTATTAATTTAGCGACCTAACAGCATCCCCGAGCATTCAGGGCATTCCGGAGTACCCCGCCAATCCAAACGAACCGGAATGACTGACCACCAATCCGCGCGAAGCGCCCAGCGAGCGAGCGGCCGCGCCAGCGGCCTGCGCGCAGCGCACAGCGAGCGCAGCGAGCTGTGCGCTGCGCGCGGCGAGCGAGCGAAGCGAGCGAGCACCGTACGGCGAGCGAGCGAAGCGAGCGAGCACCGTACTGCGCACCAATCCGCGAGCGAAGCGAGCACCGTACTATTCCAGCGGGCAGCGGGCAGCGTACTGCGCACCAATCCGCGAGCGAAGCGAGCACCGTACTATTCCAGCGGGCAGCGGGCAGCGGGCAGCGGGCAGCGGGCAGCGGGCAGCGGGCAGCGGGCAGCGGGCAGCGGGCAGCGGGCAGCGGGCAGCGGGCAGCGGGCAGCGGGCAGCGGGCAGCGGGCAGCGGGCAGCGGGCAGCGGGCAGCGGGCAGCGGACAGCGGGCAGCGGGCTGCGGGCTGCGGGCTGCGGGCTGCGGGCTAGTGCGGGCGGGCTCAGCGGGCAGCGGGCAGCGGGGCGAAGTACTGCCAAAACAAGGGACCCTGTTTTGGGCTGGGCGGAGCCAGCGGGTTAATGTAGTGGTTGCAAATTCGGGACAAATTCGGTGGATGGATGGATGGATGGATGGATGGATGGATGGATGGATGGATGGATGGATGGATGGATGGATGGATGGATGGATGGATGGATGGATGGATGGATGGATGGATGGATGGATGGATGGATGGATGGATGGATGGATGGATGGATGGATGGATGGATGGATGGATGGATGGATGGATGGATGGATGGATGGATGGATGGATGGATGGATGGATGGATGGATGGATGGATGGATGGATGGATGGATGGATGGATGGATGGATGGATGGATGGATGGATGGATGGATGGATGGATGGATGGATGGATGGATGGATGGATGGATGGATGGATGGATGGATGGATGGATGGATGGATGGATGGATGGATGGATGGATGGATGGATGGATGGATGGATGGATGGATGGATGGATGGATGGATGGATGGATGGATGGATGGATGGATGGATGGATGGATGGATGGATGGATGGATGGATGGATGGATGGATGGATGGATGGATGGATGGATGGATGGATGGATGGATGGATGGATGGATGGATGGATGGATGGATGGATGGATGGATGGATGGATGGATGGATGGATGGATGGATGGATGGATGGATGGATGGATGGATGGATGGATGGATGGATGGATGGATGGATGGATGGATGGATGGATGGATGGATGGATGGATGGATGGATGGATGGATGGATGGATGGATGGATGGATGGATGGATGGATGGATGGATGGATGGATGGATGGATGGATGGATGGATGGATGGATGGATGGATGGATGGATGGATGGATGGATGGATGGATGGATGGATGGATGGATGGATGGATGGATGGATGGATGGATGGATGGATGGATGGATGGATGGATGGATGGATGGATGGATGGATGGATGGATGGATGGATGGATGGATGGATGGATGGATGGATGGATGGATGGATGGATGGATGGATGGATGGATGGATGGATGGATGGATGGATGGATGGATGGATGGATGGATGGATGGATGGATGGATGGATGGATGGATGGATGGATGGATGGATGGATGGATGGATGGATGGATGGATGGATGGATGGATGGATGGATGGATGGATGGATGGATGGATGGATGGATGGATGGATGGATGGATGGATGGATGGATGGATGGATGGATGGATGGATGGATGGATGGATGGATGGATGGATGGATGGATGGATGGATGGATGGATGGATGGATGGATGGATGGATGGATGGATGGATGGATGGATGGATGGATGGATGGATGGATGGATGGATGGATGGATGGATGGATGGATGGATGGATGGATGGATGGATGGATGGATGGATGGATGGATGGATGGATGGATGGATGGATGGATGGATGGATGGATGGATGGATGGATGGATGGATGGATGGATGGATGGATGGATGGATGGATGGATGGATGGATGGATGGATGGATGGATGGATGGATGGATGGATGGATGGATGGATGGATGGATGGATGGATGGATGGATGGATGGATGGATGGATGGATGGATGGATGGATGGATGGATGGATGGATGGATGGATGGATGGATGGATGGATGGATGGATGGATGGATGGATGGATGGATGGATGGATGGATGGATGGATGGATGGATGGATGGATGGATGGATGGATGGATGGATGGATGGATGGATGGATGGATGGATGGATGGATGGATGGATGGATGGATGGATGGATGGATGGATGGATGGATGGATGGATGGATGGATGGATGGATGGATGGATGGATGGATGGATGGATGGATGGATGGATGGATGGATGGATGGATGGATGGATGGATGGATGGATGGATGGATGGATGGATGGATGGATGGATGGATGGATGGATGGATGGATGGATGGATGGATGGATGGATGGATGGATGGATGGATGGATGGATGGATGGATGGATGGATGGATGGATGGATGGATGGATGGATGGATGGATGGATGGATGGATGGATGGATGGATGGATGGATGGATGGATGGATGGATGGATGGATGGATGGATGGATGGATGGATGGATGGATGGATGGATGGATGGATGGATGGATGGATGGATGGATGGATGGATGGATGGATGGATGGATGGATGGATGGATGGATGGATGGATGGATGGATGGATGGATGGATGGATGGATGGATGGATGGATGGATGGATGGATGGATGGATGGATGGATGGATGGATGGATGGATGGATGGATGGATGGATGGATGGATGGATGGATGGATGGATGGATGGATGGATGGATGGATGGATGGATGGATGGATGGATGGATGGATGGATGGATGGATGGATGGATGGATGGATGGATGGATGGATGGATGGATGGATGGATGGATGGATGGATGGATGGATGGATGGATGGATGGATGGATGGATGGATGGATGGATGGATGGGCGGATTTTCATCCCCTATTCCTATGTTTTCTCACGTGTACGGCCTTATAAGCTTCGCCAATTCTGGCGAACCTAACGGTTCTTCCGAAAATTGGCTCCGCCTGATTATTATTATTCGCCGCGCCGAATTAGACCTCGAGCCTGGAACCGCGGTCCGGACCAATCCGAGTCCTCCTAATTCGCGCGTATTCGTCACCATATGTGGAAAGGCTCTAATACTGTCCCTTAATAGTGTACTGTAGTAACAAACTCTCATCCGTGATACGTAGGCTTCAGACTTCAGACCTCGCTTCCGAGCGTGTTCCGAGTGAAATTACTGGAATACATCGACGTAAATCGTTGGCTGGTATCACTCCCCGGAAAGGAGTTTTTTCGCAGTTGATCTGGGATGCTTTCGGATACAGAGACCCATACAGTCGCGAAAGGTACCGAATAACGCTTGCTAATTATTTACCTAGAAAAATATTCATTGCTTTTTATACTCGAGAAACAGTTTACTAAAACAACATGGAGATGGGGCTGCGCACTGTCGGGGTGTTGCGCTTGCAGGACCCATCTGCCCATGCCTGCATTTAGCCTGGGATGAGAGCTGACGAAAGCTTCCAGAGGACAAACATAACAGCATGCAAGACTCCGGCGCTAAATGCAAGTGAGAAGAGTTTTTCTCATAATTGATAAGCCTACCTAGCGGATTGTGAGAGCCTCGGGACGCAAGGTTCCGTTCGTGCGTTAACGAAATGGGCTGCAGCCTTACGAGGGATGCAATTGAAATGATGATTTAGCAGATAGACAGAGTAGGCCACCGGACGTGAAGAATGGCTGCTCCAATCAACTGGGTGGAGGGGGGGCCATGTACCGAAGATATAGTTGCCCAATTGGATTTTGCCAGTGACCTAATCATGGCGATCCGCGCGGGCGCGGACGACTTCCTTAAGGAGGTGGCAGCCGCCAGTGCCGCGCGCCACTCGTGGGTCAATCAAGGGAAGCCATGGGCGGGTGACCAAGTGGGAAGTGCCCCGGTTCGCGAGGTCGAAGCTGCTGCCAGTACCGTCCGAGCGAATCTCACTACCTTGCAGACGACGTGGCGCAAGCTCGCCGGTGTGCTGCCGCCCCCTCCTACCCCAAAGCCGGCGGCAGGTGCATCCTCGGAGCAAGCTGCCACATGCTCGTCGCCCGCGGTGGTCAACTCGCAGGAGCTGCTGCAGCTGCGCCAGCGGCAGCGCTTCATGCCACCCTCGCAACCGGACGAGTGCGCGCTGCAGGCCACGTGGCAGCGGTGGAGCGCAGCCGTTACGAGCTACACCGTCCAGAATCGCTGCCAGGCGGCCCTCTCGCTCTTATCCTCCTCTTGCTCCTCCCTCTCTGAGATACTGCCCGCCGGCAAGAGCAAGCGGAGGCGCATCGACGGTGGCGGCACGAGGGCGGACGCCCGTATAAATCCTGACAAAGGCCTGGCATTGTGGACCGCCGTCTTGCGGGTCCAGTCGGTGGCTCCGTCATCCGTCACCATCGAGCTGCACAGATCTCCTCACTGCCTATGCGTGCTGCCAGCTGTGCATGCACCGCCCGCTCGACACAACCTGGTCAACCCCCTGCCCTTACCAGGGACAAGCAACAAGGCACTGCCCTCCTCGGGCACCGAGAGACCCAGCGCTGAGCCAGCCGCCGCCCACGCCGTGGCATCTGCCATCGTGCCGGTCACGAAAACCAGCAGCACCACCCCCAGCAGCGGTACTGCCCCCCAAGTACCTACACGCAGCGCCCCAAAGGCTGCCCTGGTGGCCATGGCGGCGACTGCCCGGTGTGTGCTGGTGCGCGTCACCGGCGTGCTCTCGGCCATGGTGGCGCTGGCCGAGCCTGGCTCCCCCCGGCCCGTCTCGGTGGCCCTGTTTGCATGCGAGGAGGAGAGCGGCGCGTCACCGTGGGGCGAGTCGTCGCACACCGTGTTCCGCCACCTGTCACACGTGGCCATGGACGCGCTGTCCTTCTTCTACGAGGGCATGGCGGGCATGCGTGGGTGTGGCAGCCTGCAGTGCTCCCCCGGGTGGGCGCTTGAACAGCTGCTGGTGTGGCTGCTGGCGCACGAGGACCTGTTCGCGCGCCCGTGCGTGTCATGTGGGGCCCTGCTGTCGCTCGACAGGGTCACCGGGGCACTCCTGCCCCCGCTGCTCCGCCCGTACTATGGCGTCATGAAGGAGCATGGTGACACCCCCAGGTGTGCACCCGAGGGGGGGGGAGGAGGGCAGGGAGCTGGCGGGGGGGGGGTTGCGGCGGCGGCGGGTGCAGCACCGCTCGCGTTGACGCCGGGGCCGTCCCAACCGACAGCAAGCACGGACGCGCAAGATGGCAAGCTGCCGGCGAGCGAACCGGTTGGTGCCGCCCAGAAGACATCGCCAGCACGGTTGCAGGGTGTGCTGGCAGCTTTTCCTGCGTATCTGCGCATTCCCCCGTTCCACGCCCAGTGCTTCATTGCTTAGGGGGCGCGGAGGGCATTGTCAATGGTGAGGCAGACAGTGGCAGCGTGACATGCAGGCGTTGTCCACCTTGAAGCCGCCGAGGACAAGGGCCCTGTTTGAAGTGCCTGCTGCACCGCAGGACACGCATGCTGTTTCCTTGCCATGGCATTGCCGTGGCAGGTGGGCGCTCAGATGACCCCGTCAGTGTGGCACGCAGAGTGCACGCGTTGAAGTTTGGGGGGGGGGGGGGGGGGTGTTCTCACCTATGATAACGTGTTTAAATTGTTGGCACGCCCTGGGTTAGTGGTTGGCCCAAACAAGATCGCGCTCGGACATGAACCAGTCTGGTATTGATCAGGTGTTAACCTGGATACCGATGCTTGGTGACGAATCAATGACAAACCTACTTGGTTGTGGTGGTAGGGAGCCATGTGACCTGATGTAAGAAGCTACTTCGTTCAGGTCGATGTAAATGAGAGTATTGGCACAAGGGCGGTGTATTGTGAGAGACAATCTATTGTGTTGCAGCTAGGCCTCAATTGGCGAATCATGCAGCGCAGGACAGCCTTTTGACTTCCTTGGCGCAGCTGAACTCTTCTTGTTGTGTTGATATAGCATTCTAGATAAGTTTCTTTCGTTGAAGGTGAAAAATGAATTTCAATAATGTAATATCATTTTTCAAGAATTTAAATTATAACATGACTCCGTGGGGAGATCATGTAGCACATGTTCCCTTGCTGGATGGATGGAGGTGGGCGAAGCCCCGAAACCTAACTAAGCTAACTCTATGCTAATCTAGAAAATCCTAACTACTCTACTAAAGCGCCCCTTCCTCCTGGGGGGGGGGGGCTTGCCCACAGGGGCTGGCGTGCGAGCCTGGACAATCGTCTGCCACCTCTTCTTGTTCTGCATAGCAGTCCAAGCAAGAGAGAGGGAGGAAATGCGATGGTCAAACTTGGCTGGGACCACTAGGTCGGCCAGCAACTGCTGTGTATAGTTCATGGCAGGTTTACCCATCTTTCTAGGAATGTCCTTGGGGCCAGGCCAGGTCAGGATCTGCCGCCCTGGCTGGCCAAGCGGCTGGGGGGCAGCCAGACCGAGGTCGGTGTCTACCTGACTGGTGTGATCAAGATGTCCTAAAGATGCTATCCTACGTTGCCTAATCTCGTCCTTTGCTCGCATTAGACTCGTCTTTTGAAGACGAACACGATGATATAATTTTCTACAGCTATCGCTCAATATTTCCGAAGATACCGGCACCGCCCTGCCCAGCAAATATCGCTGTTGCAATATACGAGAATGCTCATAACTTTTGACTCCGGCCATGAAATTTCATCGGGTTGGTTGCATTAGACTCGTCTTTTGAAGACAAACACGCTGATATAATATTCTACAGCTATCGCTCAATATTTCCGAAGATACCGGCACCGCCCTGCCCAGCAAATATCGCTGTTTTTTCAGCTCAATATGGCGGAATACGACTCATCCCAGCAATCACAAGCGTCCGCGGCCCTGCACCAACTCGCTCATGAAGCCATGGCGTCATTGGAAACACCCTTGCACGCTATGCCGGACGCCACTGTCAGCATCCAGCCGCTCCACTCCACCGCTCCGCCGAACTACGACCCTGCCATGGATACCCGCGAGGAGGCCTTTTCTGCCGAGGAAGCTGCCGCATTTTTACCTGGCAAATGGCCAGGCCTTAACGCCATCATGCGCCTGTCCCGAGCTGCCGCCCTCACCATCCTGCACCTGGCTGCCGAGAAAAAGTGCGAGATCCGGGACTGCAACCAACAGGTTACCCACCTGTCGGACTTTCTCCACGACAACCCCGACGACACCGACCTCTGCCTCGCAGTCTGGTGGACGTGCTCCCGTCTTTCCGACAGCGCCCTTGAGCGCTTTGTCATGGCCTCTCTGGGCTTGGGAGCTGACCCCACTGTTGCTGCCGCCATCGGCATCACCGCCAAGCAAGTCGTCAATACCTGCTTCGATCGCCTCCCCTCCCTCCTCAACGCTGCCCTCAACCCTGTCCACAACCACCTCGCCACCCACCACGCCAATTCCTCACACGCCGACATCTCCATCCACTCCGCCATCACCCACATTGCAGCAGGACTGCAGCAGCAGCAGCAGCAGCTCCTCCACCAGCTCCAGCAACAACTTGCCGCCTCCATAACTCCTGCCAAGACCACCTATGCCGCCACGCTTCAGAACCCTACGGAGCTCATCAACGAAATCAAAACAGCCGTCAAGGCCAGCACACGGGATGCTATGCACGAACCCATTCGCTCATGCAGTATTGTGGTACGTGGCGTCCCCTCGAACGTCAACGATGCACGCCTGGGCACCTACCTCCGGGGCGTCGACCCCTTCCTGGGGAAGCTCGGCGTGGCCCAAAGCGTCGTCATCAAAACGGCACGACGGCTCGGCGGCCCCACCGCCCCTGTCTTGGTGGAATTCCACCGCAAGGAGGACAAACTGCAGGTGCAGAAGGCCCGCCGGAACCTACATGATACCCAACTGAGCATCGACGATTACTATACCCCGGAGCAGCTTGAGGCCCGGGCTGCCGCCCTGAACCGGCCGGAGGTCCACGAGGCTCGGGCAGCCAAGCAGGCCAACCCGCAACTACGGTGCAGCATCTATGCCCGCCTCTTTAATGGCGTCTTCATCGTCCGCCTGTGCATGCCGGCAATTAGAACGCCACATTGCGTCATTTGTTCAGACACAGCATTTGCGTGAGGAAAAAGTGCCGTCCGGGCCAAGGGCACTGCATGACACGCAAAAAGACAAAAACAAACCCACCTAGCTAAGGTCGGCCTCTTTTCTTTTCTCAAGGGCGGCGACAGCAAGCCAGGGGAAACGAACCTCTGGTTTGACAAACCTTATTATCTGTCGGAGCCATTTTTTGCCCTGAGCAGCAAATATGCCGAAGGGGCGCAAGGCTACAGCAAGGCAGGCAGCGCGCGGGGCGGACGGGACGCCCATGCCGCGGGCCGCTGCCGCCAGTCACGCGCCATGCAGTCGCCTTAAAATCAGCGCCAAAAAGAAGCAGCTCGCCATTCTGCTTGCCAAGTGCACCAGCTCTGCAGAGGCTGTGGGGGCAGTCGAGCAGGTCTTCGGTGCTGAGGACTGCGTGACGGATGCCAGCTCGTGGAGCTCGAGCCAGCTGAAGTCTGTTGTCATTCAGTTGCTGGCCGATCACGTTGACGTTGCCGACGTGTTGGACGCACGTGACCCAAACGAAGCGTTGGTGGTGGCAAAACTGCTGGCCGTCACTGGCAGATCTCGTGGCGGACGAGAGGAGGCCTGCCGCCACCAACACCTGCGCAACGAAAAATCGGGCCAAGCCGAAAGGCGCGGCCAAAAGTTCGGCAGGTGGGGGGGCTGTCGGAAAGGAAACGAGGGCGAGGTTGGCGACATTCGTTGGGGCACCTCCGGAAACCGAAAATCAGGACGCCGAGGAGGACGAGGAGGGGGAGGTCGCAGCTGAGAAATTCATGCAAGGTTTGAAGGCAGCACTGGGAGGAATGGATCGATTGAGGGGGCGGGAAGCCACTTCAAGGCCTCGAAAGGGGTGGCGCTGCCGAGCCGAGCCAAGAGAGTGAAATATCGGATTTCAATCGGAGAGGGTGCTGCCGGGGGTGTTGGAGGACGCCAGCGACAATTGGATGGGAATCCGGTCGTGGGGCATGACAGTCAAGCCTGGAAATTGGCGGAACATGGAGAACAGGAAATTTGTCATGATCGACATTGCATTATAGCCATGGACACCCTTCTCAAGGAGCTGGGCTCAGCATGCAGCTAGCCGGGGAGCTTGTGGGCACTTGATGGAGTATACCTGCATGTAATGAGGGTGGCCTTGCTGCAGGTGGAGGGGTAAGGAAGGGGGGGGTGGAAGGTGGCAAGCCACCTCCTGCCGATTGGGGGACTCACTAAGGCTGCACTGTCAGCCACCCCAGCTGTCAAGGCAGCTCTCCAAACTGTGATCCTCTTGGACAAGCTCAGCTGAAGGCCCAACAAGTAGGGAGATAGAATCCCAGCGGGATCAGTTGTGAGAGAGTAATGCCGAAGAACGCCATGGCTCTTGCAGGAATGTTGCTTTTATTACATAAAGAGAACACAGACCTAAGTCACGTCAATTCCAAGACTGCACGCAGCACAGACGACAAGGTCACAGTGCCAAGAGAACGTGCACGCAAGAGCTAGCGTCCTGGTGCTACCAAGTCACACATATAACTTGCTAGGGACGCGTCCATGCAAGTATTCAGCTGCACTGTCACAGCTGAACTGTCAATCAATTGATCACACAGACTCTGGCACGCCTTTGGCGCGCAGATCTACAGTGCCGTGGTGTTGTCAAATACATGGCAGCTTTAGATTGTTTTCGTTGATGTCGTGGGCAAGGCCCCTTCAGTCGAAGCCTATTGCTTCTCGGGAAGGTTTAAGGTATTTCATGAAACGTGTTCTGGCAAGGATGTTGTGCGTATGGAAGCTTCTAGTTGTGTGAGAGTGACGCACCCTCTCTTCGCAGCGGCATCACAGCGCTCATGCGTGCGCTGGAGGCCCGCCAATGGTTTCTTTCCATTTTATCGTGCAGGGGAGGAAGTGTTTTATTGACGATCATGTTGGAGATATTGCATTTGTGTGACTGCATGTAGATAGCTGCCACCATTGGTTTATTTGAGCTTTCCCTTGATATGATGCAGTGGTCCTCACCTTCAGCGACATCACAGCCCGAGTTCGGTTCCTCTCTCGCCGCAAGAAGCTGGTGGACACCTCCTGGTCGCTTGACGACGACCTGACGCCAGCCCAGCAGCAGCAACGCCGCGATCAGTGGCCCGACTACATACGCCACAAGACCAACCCCGAGAAGCCCCAAGTGTACTGGCGGGGCGGGGACCTCTATGTCAACAAGAAACTGTGGAAGCCCCCCCGGGCTTCCCCGGGATAGAGCACTCCAGCTAGTTGTCTAGATGGGGGCAATCGATGATGGGATAGCTTAGGCATTACAGCACTTGAAACGATATTAGCGCTCAGCGTTATAGTACCTTCAATTAGCTCTGGCACCTTGTGGCCATCAGCTTGCGCCTTAATTAGCCGGCGTCTTGAGCCCACCTCACATTTGTAGCATAAGCTATGCGTCAGCGTACCTATGGTATTGCACTGGTTGTATTGCACCCACAGTGTTGCGCCCCGGCACCATGCCGTGGAGAGAGCGCTCTGTGGCCTGCCCACCTGTGGCAGTGAGAGAAGCTAGGGCGCCCTCCCTCCTTCTCGCTGTGTATATAGGGTTGAAGGTTCCTTCACTCTGTATTGGCACCCACGTGACGCAGTCACGTGCTCATTATTATTATTATTATTATTATTATTATTATTATTATTATTATTATTATTATTATTATTATTATTATTATTATGAAAAGACTGCAATGTGCTGAGCCAACCATGGTTGACATGGTTGACTGCATGCAAGCTTTGTATGCCATGATCTCCTCGGTTCCTTGCCCTCCATCGTTCCGGTTTGTTGCCCATCTCAGGTAGGGCAGTTAAGGAGTCGCTGCAGTGTTGATTAGCTTGGTTGGCATAAACTTTAACACTCTAACCTTGGTGAAACATAGAAAATGCTGATTAGGCATTTTAGTGCCATCATCATTATTGCTATTCACATGCTTATAAGTCTGGCCATGCTCGAGGGACGGTGAAGGGGTATGAGGTGTGTGGCCACCCATTTAATTGTATTTCATAACATATTCAGCATGTATTTGATGCATGTTGGATAGCATGCAAAGTGTAATTGTGTTTACTTGGTTACTGAGTGGTCCTTAGCGCCTTGTCAGGTGGTCGTCTAGTAGGAAACCCATCAGTGCATGCCACAGTGACCCCCGACCTTGAGCATGTGTCGTCATCAGTGAGCAAGAGTTAGAGGTGCTTTTGGTCATAGATTTGCTGAGTTCTTGGCATGAAGTTTACAAGGTAAACTTGGGTTGAGTATAGTGTATGCTCTCTTGGCATGTATGCCTAGCGATCGTGTTGCTATGCTTGCGCTGGCAAGGTTGGCCATGCATGCCGAGGGCAGGTGAGGGCAGATGAGGTGCCTAGGCGTTTGCTTATGTTTTGTGATCGAGTAGGGCATGCTTTCAGGCTTTTTGGATGGAAAACATCATGCCTAAGTGGCCTTGTACAAAGAAAAACCTTCTTTAGCGGACGTGAGAGTGGCATCTGCCAAACGCAATAACTTGAGCTACATAGGGTTGTCCGATTGACCTCAAACTTGGACCGTGGCTTGGACCGCCCGTGCAGAATTTGAATAGTGCTTTTTGGCTTGATTGATTTGACAAGTTTATGAATTGTTTTATATTTTAAAGTGAAAAAAATCGCGTTTTTGGCGCCACGGGCTATTTTTTGAACGGCGGTGTCCATATGCCCCATGTAAGTTGCTGTTTGCGATGTGCCAGGACGTTACTACGTGGCTTGTGCTTTTTGGGTCAACCTGTTTTGTGGATTGGCTGGGGCATAACCAGCCCTAGTTAGCGTCTTTTGCTATTTATAGCGCATTATTGGCGTATATATTTTAATAATATAATTACTTACAGCAGAGTGAAATCACTCAAACCAAAGCAAACGCCCAGCTATGAACCTCTATACAGAGCCATGTCAAATCTCTATACTACGATAAGACCAATGGAAACTCCTAACGGGAGGAACCTAATAGCCCTGCTGCACCGCAAAATCAGCCCGCGTACGGCGGAGCATGATGTCAGCCATGGCCCGAGTCAGCGCCACCGACAAGCGCTGACGCCAATATGACGTCCAGGTCCGCGCCGACCATGAGGCCCGCTGGCGTTGGCGTATATATGGGGGCAGTACCCCCAAGAAGTGCATGGACAACTCACTAGAGATGTTATTTAGTGCCCCCAATCATAACTTAGCATTGTGCAAATGAATTTCAAGTGATATTAGCATATGTGGTTTTGAGGTGCCACATCCCCTTAACAGCACATACAAGAAGCCATGCATCCACAAACTTGCACGGGTAGTTCCCAAATTTTCGAGGGTGTGAGGATATTGCGACTAAGGCTTCCAGCTCAGTGGCCGTAAACACTGATAACACGCTCTAAATCTGACGTAGGACTGGCTACCGAGGTATCTACAGAAGGTTTTAACAAGTCACCCACAACTTTACCAAAAAGAGGGGTTGACTAGAAGGAACAACATTACCATACGACTTCCCAGCCCTAGTGGACACATGACGGAGGGGCAAAGATAATTTTATTAGTATCCTCCCCCCCCACCGAGGTGACAGACCTGTGTGCCCTCACACCGAAGAGAAAGGCCCACATGAGAGAGGAGATCAGGAAAACGAATAGAGGTATGGAAAAGGTAGACCTGTATACTGCCCGTCATGAGGGATGTCACCATAGGGGAAAACACCAAGAGGAGTAGGAACGAGGGTGGTAGTGAGGACATCAAGATCCTCGAAAAAGGAATAGTCAGGACGTCGGGATAAAGCATCAGGGACAATTTTATCTACACCCTTGACGTATTGCAATTTAAAGGGGGCAAATTGCGCACGGAATTCCATCCACCGCGCTTGCCGAGGAGTGAGGTTAGGTTGTGACAAGAGGTGAATCAGAGGACGATGGTCGGTTTGAATAACCAACCGGTAAGGGTCAGCATCACAAGGCTCACTGATACAGACATCGAGCTGAGCACCTTTAAGGAAATGTTGCCATGCATGCCAGCAGTATACCACAGCCAATAACTCTTGTTGGTGAATAGGGTAGTTGTGCTCAACAGGTAACATAGTCCTAGAGATGTATTCCATGTGTTGCAAACCATGACCTTGGTCTTGGAGGAGAACAATCCCAATGGCTACCTTACTAGTCAATAGCTAATACAAACAGTTTCGAGGTATCTGGCAAGACGAGGACAGGAGTCTGCTGACAACAAAAACTTCAACCACGCAGAAGGAAAGGACTATTTAGCTCACTCCTTCCTAGTCACCGTGATTGATAAGGGACCAAATTCCACAGTAAGAGGGGTCTCAATAGAGGAGGAAGAAAACCCCGTTCGCGGGTTGGAGAAGGTAAAGGAGTAAGAAATCTGTCAGGGATATGAAATGGAGAAGGAACAATTTCTGTACATACGAATTGTAGGAGGAGGACCTGCACGACGAGGGTGTATTCATATATGTCGGTTTGACTAATAATACCAAAGACATGAACTGCTGATGAATGCCTCTTTGATACCAAAGACAGAACTGCTGTGCTTCTTCAAAGAGGTGAAACTTCTTATACCTAATCACGTAGACGGAGGGGCTATTAATCACAGTATGTGTCATCATCCCAAGAAAGGAAAATACTAGACCATGAGGAAGTGATGTCTGCGTAGTATTTTGCACGGCTATTATCATAATAATCAACTTTACAATAGTCTGTAACTACTACCTAGGCTAAATTTGCCATTCAATGGGCAGAGGGACTAGCAAAACACTAGTAGAATATGGGGAATTACTTGGATCCCTTAATTAAATCTGCTTCTAATAACGACACAAGTATTTGTTATAACTCCTATAATTCGGAGGGGCCCATACAAATGATACGATACATCGGAGAAAACCACCCGAGGAGGAGGGTATGAGGGGGTCTTTTCTTCAAAGACCCGAGAGGAATCTATAATAGACATGTAACGGACTTTATTGGTAAGACACGGAGGAACATGCGCAATAAAACATATATTGTCATTGTTGGTCATTAATGACCAGCCATAGGTCATACAGGAGGATCACCGGGTAATTCAATAGGGGTTACATCTACTAAGGATAAATTCTCTAACTTACAGTGTCGTTCCGACAACAGGGCTAATAGGTGCTATCAGGGAACCAGGTAACAGCTAGCCTCCGGCCCGAGGCTTACTATAACCATGGTGTCATGTTCTCGTCAGAAGGCAACAAATGTGAAAACGCTAGCTGCCCATTGAAATCTGAGATTCCGCGGAACATGTAAAGTAAGAAAGCCTAGAAGCTACCAGCAAGGAATCGAACCTAGGACCATAGTGTTATAATTAATAGTGATTTTATGGCCTTGATGCCAATCTAAGCCCAACAATATTAATCAACAATCGTTATAGGGCCTATGGTCGCCACTAATTTAATCTGGCGACCCTGAATGAGGAGTGGTAAGGATACAGTCCCATGAGAGTGACTAGTGCAACCATCAGCATATATAGTGCACATCTGATTTCACTCTGCTGTAAGTAATTATATTTTTATAATATATAGTGCACAGTCACATGAGAGGCATGAGGGATAGCTACTATGTAATCCTAGTCTCCTAACAAGGGCCTCGCTCACAAAGGAGCTGGCAGCCCCACTATCTACGAGGACAGAACCATTGAGGATATCATGAGGATGCAGAAAAGGGTCTACCATGCACGGTAGTAGGAACGGTAAGGCCACCATTTAGAAACATCAAAGGACAAACACGCAGGGGTGCAGAGGATGCAGCATCCACAGTAGTGATAAAACAGGTAAACAAAAATTTTCTGAGCTTGGGGTACTAGCTGAGGACCTTACCAGGCTACCCCCTGCTGACAAGTCTACTGTTTTCCCTCCCCCCCCACATCATCCAAGGGAACGAACCCTGGAGGAAACCCCGGTGAGAAAGCCATTGCTGGAGAATCACGAGGGTATTGAGAGGGGACGGCATCCTGATCACAATGGGGATTCACTAAGGAGCCTGTCTGTACAGCATTTAACCTAGAGGGTTAAGGAGCAGAAGAGGAACGACCAGAGGGTGGGCGAAGGGGAGAGGCCCACTGAGGAGTACGCGGAGGGCGGGCATTGGGATGAGGGGGGGGGGGGGTCAGAAAGAAACTTGGGGCACTCCCCCTTAAGATGGCCCACCTCATGACAGTGATAACACGTGATGTGAGACACATCCAATGCAGATATATCTGTAACACAAATATCTAATTCTTCTACATATGCCTCTTCTCCTTCAGGAGTGAGGACAAGGTTATGGACCCTAGTAGTACACACAGGAGCATGAGCATACATAAAATCAGCAACACGGAGGAGATGGGTAGGAACAGCAGCCAGAGGAAGGTCACGAAACTATACGCAGAAAACTGTTTCTTAACTTCACGCAAGAGGTTTTTATTATATTAAGACCTTGCAAGAAGCGAGCACGGACTTCCGCACCCGAGAGGTCTCGAATGCGTACCATCTGGGCATCAAATTCCCATTGGTATTCCCTATAAGTTTTATTGCCTTGCTCGAGGGATCCAAATCTAAGGCGCTCTTGCCAGTCAGCGTCTGGAGGCACTACATGATTTTCCAATCCCAATTATGCTACTGAGGTAGGGTATGCATGTGACGCGAGGGACTCACATTGAATGAGGGTGACAAGGGCAGGAGCCACACAGGTGGTAAGGTAATGAGGGAAAAGAACAACATCAGGGAGTTTCCACCTATAATACTGTTCCCAAGAGGCCGTCTGCTGAGTGAGGAGCATAAGAAAGGTGAAAAACTGCTGAGGAGTGGAACTGGTATCTAACTAAGGCACACTAGCAAAGGTGGGAAGGAGAGGGGGCTTAGATGCACGAGAAGGATCAGTTTTATCCATAGGCCCACTCTTTTCCACAGGCACATACTCAGGCAGTAACCAATTATGAGGAGCAGGATAGGTCTTAGGAAGAGGACGTGAGGGCACCACAGAGTCAGGGTGGTGACCAGAGGTGTGAGGAACAGCATATGCTTCTCTGATTGTGGAATAGGAAAAATGATCATAGTTCTTATCATGGAGAGGCATGGTGCTAAAATCCTGATTAATCTCTAACTCTGCTACGCGTGAGGGGATTTGGGCTGCCTCATAGGCCGTATCAAGGTATGCCAAGGAAGCAGGAGGATGTGTAGGAACGGCAGTAGGACACCCAGTAGGGCCCACAGGATCGAGCCAGACTACGCACACTATACGAGGGGCTGACACCTGAGGAGCCTGAGAGGGGATAGACACAGAGGGATTCCCAGAATTAACAGGAGGAATAGCAGAGGCTGAGGCAGTAGACCTAGCACGTGCCTAAAACGTAGGAGGAGGAATAATAGGTGAACGGTGAAAGGACGGAGTAGAGGTAGTACTGTCAGAACGTACACTCTGAGACGGAGGAGTCAAGTGATGGACAGTGTCCAAGGAATCACGTCTGTTACCCATAGCCCATTGAGGAGTACCAGAAGTAACACTAGGATTTACACCTGGGGAACGTTAGTTAATGGGAGACATACCCCCACCAAGAGACGTTTGAGAGGACGTGTTTGATGTGCAAATGAAATAAATACGCTGGACGAGGAGAGGGTAAAAATCTGAACAAGGATGAGATAAAAATCTGGTCAAGGATAAAATAAAAATCTGACCAAGGCTAAAATAAAATCAGATCAAAGGGTACAAGAAAATCAAGTCAAGGAGAAAATAAAATCAGATCAAAAGGGGCATGACCAAGAAAACAAGGAAAGTGGCTACCAAGGAAAAGGAAAGAATGATTTAAAATCTGATCAAGGATGAGATAAAAAGGAAACAAAGGAAAACACTTAAGCATTATTGTAGCTTATTGTTACCGAAATGCCGAGGACGCCTGAAACCAGCGCCCGCTGGTAAATACACATCCGGCTCAAGATTCTGCACGAGGTAGCATATAAGAAAACACAGCAGCATGCACGGAAAAGAGGTGTAGTCTAAAGAGACGCTAATCGTCCCACTATCCATCCCTATTGAACCGTCAATCCTAGCTAACGTAATCAAACAACATTCCAAGGAAACGCGTGTATACAAAGGAAGAAAAGGAGCTAGGTTACGGTTCTAACCCACTATCTAACGTCAAACAGCACCCAGCAAGGAAATGCACATACAGAAGGAAAAGGAAAAGAAACTAGCTACGTGAGGAGTTCATCCGCTGTGAGCAGGTCTAACTTCTAGGCAGGGCGTGTCCCGAATCGGGCAGCACTACCCCCCAAGCTTGCAGGCGACCCGCCCCTTACCTGTCAAGAGGTTGTCTTCTTCTGTGCCCTGGCCGCGGAAGGCCTCTGGCGTATAGGGTGACCATTGCAAGGGAATATCGTCGCGTCCACCTAAACTATCTCCGCTACCATTGTTACGCCCTGGCTCCTCTCTATCCCAAACGCCTAGCCTGACTTCACCTAAACTAGTGAGGGACCTAGTGATGAGGAGCTATGTTGTGGAAAGACCTGGGACGTGACGACTCTGTTCTCAATGCATTCTATTATTATACGCCATATACACCGAATAAAACCAGGGTACTACGAAGGAAACAATACTACACTGCCATGACCCTAGCTAATATGTGTTAATTCATAACACACGCCGGGTGCAATTCACGAAGGACAACTGCTGCATAAATGATCGCCGACCTTCGTGTATGCTCGGGCCGACATCGACCCTTGCACTAGTCAGTGGTGACAGTGCCTACAGGACCAACGCATGTCCACAAGGTTCACACGGAGGATAAAAGGACCACTACTAAAGTACGCAGCGCGGCGCGACTGCACCGAACCACCATACTGTACAATTGCCACGTCACAAGGCCCGGTACCGACCGGCCAAAAGGTCCTAACTACACGTAAGCCTAGGAAAGTCAGCGAACTGTTCCGGAATGGCTGAGGCAACAAAGGACCTAATTTACGTCCGTAACAACAACAAAAGTTACGCGACGTAACAGTAGCCGCACCACTGTCAATAAGGACCTTGATGCCCTCCAAACAACGCCCAGAGCCCTGGGGGTCTGGTAGGCTTCCAGTGAAGAGGAGTAGTTGCCGCGGGCCTTCGCTAGGCTCCGCTTGCCATTCCTCGGTCTCTGTCACCACATTACATGGTAACAAAACTTGGGTGACTTGTTCATGGCCGGGTAAGTTGTCGCCCGGAGTGCCCTCCCGGCCTCTCAGTCCAACGCCTCTCCTGCAGCTAGGCCCCTCGTCCACCGCTGTGCCTCGCAGGTGGCCGGATGCGGCCGCGGAATAGCCATCATTAGGCTCGGCCGCATCTGCGGCATCCAGTTGGTTGAGGGCATGCCCAGCTTGCTGGTAGGCGCTTGGGGGCGCCTTGGGTTGTTGATACAGCCGGGGCTGTTGGCGCGCTTGTTGCAAGCATCGGGCACGCTCACCCGCACTGGGAGCTGTGCTCATATTTCGCGCCGATGGTGGCCTCGAGGCCATTTGCGTGGAGGCCGCTTGGAAGTTCTTGCGTTGCAGAGGCGGTGCCTGCATGGTCCAGCGGAGGGACATCAGGGCACTCGCGTTTGATGTGCCCCACGTGGTCAGTTGCAGTGGTAGCACTGAATCCGGGAAGTGTCCAAGGCATTAATGTCCAGGACAGTGTTTCTAGTAAGGGTTTTGGGCACGAGTCAGTCGGCTGACGCGCCGCCGTTGGCGGCGCGTCAGACGGCTGACACGCCGCTGTTGGCGGCGCGTCAGACGGCTGACACGCCGCTGTCGGCAGCGCGTCAGACCATTCCAGTTAGGGGCGGGTCCCAGGGGCCCCACATCTAGGGTTGATTTACATCGACGAGAGCGGGACTACTGGGTCCTGCCCCGTCGGCGGTTTGCCTCTTGAAATATGACGAAATCGCCACCGAATGAAACCTTTTTAGGAACCCGCCTCCTTTCGATCCCATGGCCAGATGTGCCCTAAACCCTAAAACCTCGCTGAAGATCCGCAAGTCAGGTACAAGGCAATGTAATGCAGAAATACGAAAAAATGTTGCGTGGGCTTACAGATAGGCCGCTGAGGTTGATCGACGAATTTCATTTCCTACCGCCTCAGCATGATACCTAAACCGATGCAACCCGCAGGTTGCAAGAAAAGTAGAAAACGCTCCTACGAAAGCTGCTATTAAAATGCATCCATCGTAAGTCTACGTATGCTTTGCTTACAAAGTATTCGCTAGCGCTGCGATGGCTATCGCCACCTCGGTGGCTGCACCCAATAATTATGTTGTCTCGCGTTGGCAAGCCAGGCAGACGGGCCGGCAGGTCTTAGCTTACAGGCACCGAACGTTCCAGAGGTGAGAGGTTCCACATGGCCAAGTGCGGCCCACATTTCAGTCAGTCACAGTCAGTTTCAGTGCACGAAAAATCTCAAGTACGATTCGGTGGGCCTGGATGGGCTTATACTCAAGACTATGGGCGCGACGAATAGAGGTTGACGCGGCGAACCTGTACCCAGGCGCAATATTGACGTGCCTGACGCGTGAGGACTTGGTGCACGTCAGACGACTGACGCGCAGCCTAAATTTACGCGTCAGGCGACTGACGCGCGGCCTAAATTTACGCGTCAGCCGGCTGACGCGCGGGGTAAATTCCTGACGCGTAAGCACTGGCGCGTCAGCCCGCTGACGCATGCGTCACGTTACTAGAAACACTGGTCCAGGACCTCGCACTGTAGCTCATCCATGCACCCACACGGGGGCGAATCCCAGCTCATTGAGTTCCAGTGCATTCACGCGGGGTTTTGGGGTCCGCTGTACCAAGGAAGCTATCTCCGCTAGGTAGGTCTTGATGTCCTGCAGGTTCCATTGAGCCCAGGATGAGGTGGAAGAATTTCCGCTTCACCTCATCCCGGAATTCTGGTTGCAAGCCCTCACTCATAGAACCTTGCCAAGGCTTCTGGGCCCATCAGGTCATCAACCCGCCCAGCTAGAAGCTCGAACTTGGTCATATATTCCCGATAGCTCAGGTTCCCCTGCTTGAACGCCCCCAAAGCCTCCCGGTCCAGCTTGTCTTGGTCGGGTGGCAGGTACTTGGCCCGTGCTCGCCGAAATAATTCCGACACTGCAATCTCCCAAGCCTCAAACTCTTGGTACGAGCAGTCGGGTTTAAACTTGGGAATATCCGACAGCTTGGGCAACGGTGGTAGACGTCCTGAATTGTGAGTATCATCATCATGATGGCCCATGATACTCGCGGGTCTAGCTCCCGGGCCCGGCCACACCTTGCGAGATGTGCCCGCGCGGGTAACCTGCCGGGGGGCTGCACTCATCCTCACCCGGGTGCTCATACCCATGTGGGTAGTGGGCGCGGCTTGCATGATGATGGGCGGCGGCGGCCGCTGGGTGCTGCGCTCGCGGGTCACCCGGAGCCAGGCGGTCGTATGCTGAGTTGGGGAGGGGAATTGCCTCCCCTGCGACCCCGAAGGAAGACTGACCGGTCCGTACAGTGCCCTGGCCCTGCCCAGTCATTGGCGAGGCATGGCCGAAGGGACTAGCCCCAAGGGGTCCAGGCGCATGATAGGACGCCCGATTCGCAGCGCGGCGAGACCGCGCTCGGCTATCATACAAGGGTGGCGCCGGGGCGCTGCTGGGCCAAGTGGCCAATGTAGGTTGCGGCAGCTAGCACCATAGGCAGGGCCCCACTCCTACCGTAGTGCAGTGTAACATTATTCCCCTGCGCCCCCGCGCCGGCTCCTACACCAGGGGCCGGATCCGCCGACAATCCCGCGATGGATGTTCCACTTGGTGGTCCATTAAGGGGATTCACTACGGGGCTATCAGGTGGTGCGCCGGCAGCCGCCGAGGAATTCCCTCCCAAACGTGGGTTTTGTGCCGGGGATGACTGTCGCGTGCCGGTCCATTACGTTCTTATTTACGCGCGGGTAAACTATTGTGACGTGACTTTTACGTCCGTGGAACCTTTGCGGTTTACTTTACCGCTTTGTCTTGGCGCCGCGCCGCGGAATCACGCGTCCGCTGAATCGTCGGGGGATCTTCTGAATTTGTCCAACTTAGTGCGAGTGCGTTCGCATTTGCGGCAGTGGGCTAAGGGGGGATTTGGGCTACCGGTCGTCACCAGGGCAGTCCAGGCGCTGGCGCGCGCCACTAAAGGCAGGCCAGGCATGTTGGGCTGGCTGCCGGGCCAGTGATCACGTGCTCTGCCAGGACTACAACGAGGGGCACCAGACTTTGTGGAGAACGACCAGGGCTGCACGTGAAACGTCGCGAACGGTCAGCACGCTTTGAGCAGCAATGCCTGAGATGGCCGGCAATTTAGCCTGGTTAATTTCTGATTGCGGCAGCGCTTTTTATAGTGTTGCAAAATATCTACAAGTTGTTTAGCTTGTGCTTGGAAAGATTTGTTCATGAGATTTGGTTTGTGTCAGGCAAGCACCTGATCTAACGTTAAAAAGCGCATGCTAGATTTGCGGAACCTTGTTCAGCGTATTTTGGTCTTCACTGGCTGATGTCATGTTGGAAAGGTTAGCTTGCGCAGGTTAAAAGGATGAACAGTCGGCCATTGTGGTCGTTGTTCGTTCATGCAGTTTTCACTTCACAACGACGCAGTTGTCTTCATGTGATTAACTAGTAGAACAACCCGGCCGCAACCTCCGTGATGGTTGCGAGATTGTTTTCATGGGTCGAGGCGAGATAGGCATACAAGTTAAGCCTTTTTGGATTTGTCTCGAGGACAGTCGTTGCAGGGACTACCAGTATGGTAGATTTGCCTGGGCGCTGTTGGTAGCTTAGGGTGAGAGCGGTTGGCTGGGTGTTGGCATACATCCGGACAAGGCCAACTTCCGTAAGGAGAGCGGGTAGCGGATGTTCATGGTATTGGACATGCCGGACTTGCTTGCTCGAAGCTAGGCAGGCCAGGGGCTGGAATTAGCCAGTCTTTCTTGTTGATGAACATTGGTTTTGGCTAAAATGTATTCTCAATTTTATTTGTGAATAACAAAATCTTGTTAATAAGCGTTATGTCATAAAGGTCGGTAGGAACTGCTCTTGCAACGGGTGGCTGCCAGTGGGGCAGAGCCCACACATCATCTTCCGTATGAAAAGGGAGGCCTAATGAGCTTGGCTGATCTTGTTTGACTATGCTAGGGAGGCATAGAGCCATGTTATTTGGTTCCCTGAATTATACATGTTATTTGGTACCCTGAATTATAATTGGTCTTTGCCCGCATGGTAATTGCAGTGGATATGCATTTAGACCGCGCATGGGGCCAAGGGGGGAGGCTTCTGCACGGTAGGCGACATGAACCCCTAGCTAGAGCCACGCTCACTACTCGGGCGTGAGTGATTTTGGGTAGCTCTCTCTGCCGCCTCTAGTGCTGCCACGAGGGAAGGGACAAGGAGAGAAGCGATGGGCCTCTCGTCGCCCTCACTCAATACCATCAGCCATCGCGTGGTGGCTGCTCAAGTGTGAAACAATGTGCCTCTAGTCTTGGCGGGATGATAAATTAATAATCCTCACACACACACTTCCAAACAGGTTACACAGTGCTCCAACAAGGAGGATAGGGCATTTTCCTTGCCAGCCAGCAATGTACCTGGTTGTCCATGCGAATCCGCTGGAAGTGCAGTGCTTTGAACGAATGGTGCTTGAGTATAAAGCCGTGGCAGCGTCCTCTCGGGCACTGTCACGCTAAATGGGTCACGGGGACCGAGCACCAAAATACGTCAAAAGGACGTGAGATCCTGCAGCTTGCCGGAGCTGACAGTATCCCAGATGTAGGGTGTGAGGCAATCGCCAAGACGCCAATTAATGCGTGAAAGTGTAACCCACAAAGCGTTTCCGGAAGCACGCAGTATAAGGAAATTAGTTTCCGGACGAATCCCTTAGGTCAACCGGACAAGGCCAGGTTGGTGCGTGCAGGAACTGCAATATGGGTAACTGGTGTGAACAGTTAGGATTGTGAGGATCCGACCCCCACAATGTATTACTGCAAGCGGAATTAGTAAGGGTACCGGCCCTTATATAATTCCGTTGATGATCCGGATCAGATTACAGAAAAACGGGACGGGATAGAGGCCACTAGGAAACTTTCCTCCGAGGGCGGGGTTGCTCCACCAGCGGCGGTGGTCATGGAGTATAAATATTATATATAATAAAAGAGCGATCGCAGCAATGGTGCTCACCATGCACTAGACTGTACTTTTCACACGTATGGCTATTTAAAATATAGCGCCTTAATGATTGAGAATGAATGCGAAAGACCTTTGACTTCCTATGCGTCACAGCGCACGAGGGTCACTGGCTTAAGAATACTTGTCACACAATACGAATAAGCTCAAACCCGGAAAACCGGTTTCGTATATTACGATGTTCCCACACACTCAATGCGGGAAGGCTTACACCCAGTAGGCGAGGAATTCGCACTCGAGCCCACAGGAGAATTACACTCCAGGATTAAGCGATAGTGAATCTGTAGAGCAACGTGGTAAATTACGATACCAGGTCCGGATTGCTGGCATAGCTCGTGCCTTGCCTATTTTGTCCCTTCGTCCCCGTTGGTGGCTGCGCCTCGCGCTGTCAACCAGGCATGACGTCAGGTCCGCGGGGACGGGCTTCTCGAACCGTCTAGAACACATTAAAGACCAGTACAGCTAGGCCTCTCCTGAATAATATCCAAGTGTCCGTAGGTACCATCATAACGTGTGTGCAGTGCCACTTGGCTGTCCCGTAACTCCCGTTCAGGCGCTAGGTCCGCCTACGGCGCTAAGGCCAAGTTCGTCAGCAGAACTTCTACACTTACTTCCACACGGATTGCCTCGGCTGCCAACTATATTATGGCCTCGGCACTGGCGCCGGATTACGGTCGGCGCCGATCGGCCGGGATGCCCGGATAATGGCATGTCACATCCGTGCAACAACACTCCCGGCCAGTTAGGCTTTAAACACACACCCTGATCAAACAAGCTGTTTCCGGCCCCACCGTTTAGGTCATCTAGTCGCTCTACACGTAAGCCAGCCATAATTTCAATGCACAAGGCTACACATTTCCATCTCCATTCATATTCATCATCCTGAATGACTCGAAAACGCGGACAAGATAACGGCAGGCTCGAGCTACCATGGTCCGGATTCTCCCGATTTCTGGCCTGCGCTGGTTGTCTCCTTGATATGACAAAACCAATATGTATATGACAATTAAAAATAATTTACACGTAAATGCGTCACGTGTAACACTGTGATCCTCATGAAATTGGTTGGTGGCTCGATCGCCCTGACTCTCTCTCTCTCTCTCTCTCTCTCTCTCTCTCTCTCTCTCTCTCTCTCTCTCTCTCTCTCTCTCTCTCTCTCTCTCTCTCTCTCTCTCTCTCTTTTTTAATTGATGCATGCAACTCAGCTTTCGCTTACGTACCCCCACTAGAACATCGACTGACACAATAATTCACAACAGAATTCCGGGGTGTAGGGTGATTGTGGTCGAGGTCGAGCATAATAATCCGTGCTCGGTCATTGCCATCCTAGCATGCAGATGACATTTGTTCTCAGTGACTTCTCGTAGCAAACAGCATTCCTAACAGGGCAAGTGCTTCCTCTTCTTCTTGGTCAGCTGCTGTACCTGTTACTGCCACCGCCAAAGCATCTAATTTGGCCGATGTGGCATCCGCGGGAGCAGCCGTGACTTGGTCCTCCACAACTCCAGCACCCAGACTCGACTCCTTGCCCCCTGCCATGCCGCTATTCTCTCCATCAACCACTCTTGCACCGCAAGCTGCAGGCATGGGACTAGCATGAACGCCAGAATCAGGAGACACAAGGGCAAGGTCTACTACCTTTGAAATTCCCGTGGCGATGCCAGGGACCCTAGGACCTGCATGAATGCTTGCGCAGCTCAGCCGACCCTGTGCCTCCACGGCACTTGCGATCATTGATTGACCAGCACTTACTGCAGCAGTCGACTCCGTGTCGTCACCTGGAGCTGTAGATCCGGACACCGACAAAACGTTCCCACCCAAACTTGGCTGGTCATTTGGCTCCACACAAGCACTGGGGCTACCGTTTAAAACAAGGAAACTGTCATCACATTTGTCTTGGCCCACTGCTTTGGAAGCCGTGAGGCGTGCTTCCGTTTCCGTGCTTCCAGGCCCAGCCACAGCACATGGGTGGGTCCCGATCCCAGCATAGAATGACCTAATCCCTGTCACCGCATCCCCCCATCTATCCTTCCCCAACTCAGCAACAAGGCCACCGGTCATGTTACCATACCCCCTGACAACCCCTGTTTGCATTTCCGTGCTTCTGTTGAAACTGGCCTCTGCGTGTTGGGTCAGAACCAAGGTAGCGTCCCCCCCATCCGTCCGCCCTTGCCAAGCCCCTGGGGCAGTTCTGCCCTCTGCCTGGCCCTCCATTACTGACGGTGTCGGTGCAACGTTTGAACTGGGTGATGTAATCATGAAGGAGCCACTTGGACCGCTGGAGCCGTCAGCGTTGGACAAAGCACGGCAGCCTTTCTCCCCCATGCCAGTCGCTGTCGGTTCCCTCCCAATTATATTTATGCTAGCGTTTGCATCCGGGCTGGATGAAATGGCACACCCAGTGTTGCCAAGCTCAGCACCCGCCTGGCCCGCTACCATTCCCAGGACGCCCCCCTGCTCGAAACCCAGGGTCTGCACCTCACGTTTACCTCCTTGACAGCCAGATTGTTCTGCTTGAAGTGCAGGCAGCCGCCCATTGCCACCAACATGTTCTACAGCAACCAAACCCCCCTCATCGACTCCCCCCACCGCAGCCTCCACTGCAGTCGGCCCACCCGATACCGCCATGCCGTCAGCGTGGCCTATGACACCTGAACGGGAGGCAGGTGGCTGCTGCGCCGCAGGGGATAGCGTAGGCCCACGCACACGTGGCGGCACCCACTCCAGTGCCGACGCTGACAGTGCCGATGATGACGAGGACAAGGCAGAGCCCTTGTTTGAAGGCAAGAGTTTCTTGGGAACAAAGGGCGCGGCGTCAGGCTTTAGTGGCGCGAGCCGGCTTGCCTGTGCTGCCGCCGCCACCATCCAACCACTGCTCGATGCCCCTGATGACCCGCTTTCGCCCACCATCCTGGTCGCGCCACCTGTCCCACCAAATGCCCCATCATCCCTCGCATCCTCCGTGCCGTCGTCGTAACTACCATCAAAATCCTTATTATCATCGTAACAGTCGTCAGCGCCATCATAATCAGCAAGCTCGCAGCTGACCGCCGCAACTTCCCCTCCTAATTCCTCTAGCGTTGGCCCAACAAACGGCAACGGTCCCCTGCCCCAGGACCAACCGGGTGCCGCGGCCACGTCCAGCGCCGCGGTCACCGCCGCCCAATCGTGCGCATCCCTGCCCATCGCTGCCTCCTCCCACGTTCCCGCGTCGCTTACCCCTGACCCCCCTTCGCTCAGAGCCTCCAGGTCTTCGTCCACTGAGGGCCCCGCTGGTTGCCCATCTGCATGATGCGCAAACGTTGCTACATCCCATGCCTCGCCCCTGACACAGGCAGCGGAACAGGCAGCTGTTGATGTGGTGGTTGGCACCGTGATGGTGGCCGTCGCGCTGCGCTGTTGGGGCACAAAAGGGGCCGCTCTGGATGCTGCGGCCACCAGCAGTGCCGATAGCTTGCTGGGCCCTCGGGTCGCGGTGGCCAGGGATGGGCCAGGCACCCCTGATGCTCCCGCCATCACCGATGGCGTCTCCGCCGTGGCTGGTGCTGGTGCTGGTGCTGGTGCTGGTGCTGGTGCTGGTGCTGGTGCTGGTGCTGGTGCTGGTGCTGGTGCTGGTGCTGGTGCTGGTGCTGGTGCTGGTGCTGGTGCTGGTGCTGGTGCTGGTGCTGGTGTTGGTTGTGCCAGCACACTATGGGTGGCCGGTGCGACCGCTGACGAGTATATGTGGGGACTGCGCCTGCTCCGAGGTGACGTCATCCCCGGCATGCTGACATCATCACAAGGTCCTGAACAATGGCCGCCCCTCGCCGCACTGGTCACGTCGCCAGTGGGTGCCGTGCTCCCCATGTGCGGCGAGTCGGGGTCATCTAGCGCCGCATACTCCACGTCGTTGGTGGCGGCAGCAGCACCGGCAGCAGTAGCAGTGGCGGGTGTGGCAGCCAGCACACACTCACGGGCCGGCTGGCCAGGGTCATCCAGAGCACAGGTGGTAGCATCAGCGCACCGCAGCATGGCAGGGTGCTGGCCGAACGAGTGGGCGGGCAAGAGCCCCAGCGGCTGGCGCCTGCTCGATGCAGGGAAAGTACTGCTGGGCCTGAGGCTAATGCTGGGGCAGGGGCTGTCGCTGTCATCGCTGCTACTTTTGCTGCTTGCATGAGGGTGCCTCGCTGGCGCTGTGGATGTGCCAGGTGGCGGGGCGGTATGAGTGGCCACCGGTAGTGACGGCATGCCCTCTGAACCCTGCATTTCAATAAAAGAACGTTACGGTGGCAGAAAGAGAAATGGGGTCATGTGCATAAGAGCCAGAGCCCCGAGCTGCCGCATGCAGGATGGGACCCAACAGCCAGGGTATCAAGGAGACCAGGGTATGCATACGTGAATCCACAGACACAGGGACCTACAGCAACGCATGCGTGCGGCCAAGACAAAGATGCTCACATGGCCCCATACTCCTTCGTTCATACTTGCCCTTGAGCAGATGTACCAGCATGGGCGATCGTGACCCCCCAATCCCCACCCCCCCAACCCCCACACCACCTACACCACTACCACACACCCTACTGCCCCCCCCCCCCCCCCCCAAAAAAAAACGCCATATCCAACACCAACACCAACAACACTGGAGAGCCAACATCCTCCACCATACACCTTCGCTATCCCATCTCAATTGCGACTTCGTTAAGTGCTACTGTGTTTTTTACCCGCGTCTTCTTTCACAAAGGAGTTTTCTTTCACAAAGGATGTTGACATCGGTGAAGATAGTGCAAACGGCATGATGGACAGGCAGGGACTGGCGGTCATTGTAACCTTGATCAACCAACTCCACGGTCATTACTGTGATCTTGGTCGACCACCTCCATATCAAGGAGACCTCCATATGATCATATCTAGGAGACCTCCATATGATCAACAATTTCCCCCTGTAGCGCCAATATTCCACAAACCCACACTCAGGTCTCCTGTCCCTGTGACACACCTCAGGGACCTGCAGCGGCTCGGTTGCCACAGGTGCTTTGACCTCCCTGGCCCGTGCGGGTGCCATGCTGCCACTTGTCCCACACTCATTGGCCGCAGGACTTGTGGATGCCATCGCGCCTGCGGCCAGGGTGCTGGCAGGTGGAGTGGTATCTGGTGGCTCAGTCTCCCCGGATGACAGCAGCGAGTGCCAATCCCAAACGATGTTCCCACTGGCAATTGTCACCGCATCCACATTCTGCGTGACCAGCACGGTGCGGTAGCCACGAAGGCTCAGCTGCATGGAGGGGGGCCGGGGGGGAGATGCGAGGAAGGAGGTGGTGGCATGGGGGCGGTTGTTATAATAGTAAGCCTAGTAAGGTAAAAGCGATCAGGTGGGTCACCTGTCCAAAAATTGTACATGTGGGCCCCATTCGCAGGCACTGAAGCAGCAGATTGCGAAAGGTGCCGTGGATCAGAGGTTGTAGTGGAAGACAAAAAAGTGACAGTGAGGCAAGCGATGGCTACACCTGGGTTGCACGGTCACCTGGGTATGGTAACCCCTGCTTCCACTCCTCTCCGCATTGTTGCACGACCCTAAAACCAGACCTGCTGCAGGATGGGGAGATGTCGGGGTGAACCTCCCTCCCTCCCTCCCTCCCTCCCTCCCTCCCTCCCTCCCTCCCTCCCTCCCTCCCTCCCTCCCTCCCTCCCTCCCTCCCTCCTCCCTCCCTCCCTCCCTCCCTCCTCCCTCCCTCCCTCCCTCCCTCCCCCCTCCCTCCCTCCCCCCTCCCTCCCTCCCCCCCTCCCTCCCTCCCTCCCCCCCCCTCCCTCCCTCCCCCCCTCCCTCCCTCCCTCCTCCCCTCCTCCCTCCCTCCTCCCTCCCTCCCTCCCTCCCTCCCTCCCTCCCTCCTCCCTCCCTCCCTCCCTCCCTCCCTCCCTCCCTCCTCCCTCCCTCCCCCCTCCCTCCCCCCCTCCCTCCCCCCCTCCTCCCTCCCTCCCTCCCCCCTCCCTCCCCCTCCCTCCCCCTCCCTCCCCCTCCCTCCCCCCTCCCTCCCCCCTCCCTCCCCCCCTCCCTCCCCCCCTCCCTCCCCCCCTCCCTCCCCCCTCCTCCCCCCCTCCTCCCCCCTCCCTCCCCCCCTCCCTCCCCCCCTCCCCCCCCCTCCTCCCTCCCTCCCTCCCTCCCTCCCTCCCTCCCCCTCCCTCCCCTCCCTCCCTCCCTCCCTCCTCCCTCCCTCCCTCCTCCCTCCCTCCCTCCCTCCCTCCCTCCCTCCCTCCTCCCTCCCTCCCTCCCTCCCTCCCTCCTCCCTCCCTCCCTCCCTCCCTCCTCCCTCCTCCTCCCTCCTCCCTCCTCCCTCCCTCCCTCCCCTCCCTCCCGCCCTCACCCCCTCACCCCTCACCCCTCCTCCCCTCCCCCTCCCCCTCCCCTCCCTCCCCCTCCCCCCCCCTCTCCTCCCCTCCCCCTCCCCTCCCCCTCTCCCCTCCCCTCCCCCTCCCCCTCCCCCTCCCCCTCCCCCTCCCCTCCCCCTCCCCTCCCCCTCCCCCTCCCCCTCCCCCCTCCCTCCCCCTCCCCTACAAATATCAATGCCTTCGTTGATTGTTGCAACATGCCTAGAATTCATGCACTACCCAATTTGCATCGCCGTTGTGCGGCAGGGAGCTCTCTGCGAAACTGCTGCTGTGGCGTGGGCCCAGCGGACCCCCGCCCACCGTGGCTGTGCTGCGGTCAACCCCGACGTCCCCCAGATCTTGCAACCAGGGAAGCTGATGAGTGTGTGTGTTGTGATTGTGTGGGCGGGCATGTGTGGGGTGTATGTGGGTGGTGGGGGCCCACGTGGGCGAGGAGGGGGAGGGGAAAGGGGAGCGGGGAGGGGGAGGGGGAGGTGGAGTGGAGGGAGGGGGAGGGGGAGAGGGGGGAGGGGAGGGGAGAGAGGAGGGGAGGGAGGGAGGGAGGGTAGATGAGTGAGGGGAGGGGAGGGAGGGTAGAGGGGGAGGGGGAGGGGAGAGAGGGAGGGAGGGGGAGGGGGAGGGGGAGGGAGGGGGAAGGGGGGAGGGGAGGGGAGGTAGAGGAGGGGGGCGGGGGGAGGGGGGAGGGGGGGAGGGGGGAGGGGGAGGGGGGAGGCGGGGAGGGGGAGGGGGGGAGGGGGGGAGGGGGGGAGGGGGAGGGGAGAGGGGGAGGGGAGGGGGGGAGGGGGGGAGGGGGGAGGGGAGGGAGGGGGGAGGGGGGAGGGGGGGAGGGGGGAAGGGGAGGGGGGGAGGGGGGGAGGGGGGGAGGCGGGGCAAGGGGGGAAGGTGGGGAGGGGGAGGGGGGAGGGGGGGAGGGGAGGGGGAGGGGAGGAGGGGAGGGAGTGGGAGGGGGGAGGGGGAGGGAGGGGGGGAGGGGGGCGAGGGGGCAGGGGGGGAGGGGAGGGGGAGGGGGGAGGGGGGAGGGGGAGGGGAGGGGGGGGAGGGGAGGGGGGAGGCGGGGAGGGGAAGGGGGGGGAGGGGGGGAGGGAGAGGGGGGGGGAGGGGGGGAGGGGGGAGGGGGAGGGGGAGGGGGGAGGGGGGGAGGGGGGGAGGGGGGGAGGGGGGAGGGGGGAGGGGGACCAGAGAGGGGGAGGGGTGGGAGGGGAGGGGGGAGGGGGAGGGGGGAGGGGGAGGGGGCGGGGAGGGGGGAGGGGGGAGGGGGGGAGGGGGAGGGGTGAGGGGGGGAGGGGGAGGGAGGGGAGGGGGGAGGGGACACAGGGAGGGGGGGAGGGGGGGAGGGGAGAGGGGGGAGGGGGGGAGGGGGGAGGGGGGAGAGGGGAGGGGGAGTGGGAGGGGGAGGGGATGGTGGAGGAGCGAGGGGGCGGGGGGGGAAGGGGAGGGAGGGGGTGAGGGGGGAGGGGGAAGGGGGGAGGGGAGGGGGGAGGGTGGGCGGAAGGGGAGGGGGGAGGGGGGAGGGGGAGGGGGAGGGGGGAGGGGGGAAGGGGGAGGGGGAGGGGGGGAGGGTGGAGGGGGGAGGGGGAAGGGGGGAGGGGAGGGGAGGGAGGGGGGGAGGGGGGGAGGGGGGAGGGAGGGGGGAGGGGGGAGGGGGAGGGGGAGGGGGAGGGAGCGGGGGAGGGGGGAGGGGGGAGGGCGGGGGAGGGGGGAGGGGGAGGGGGAGGGGGGAGGGGGGAGGGGGGCAGGGGGTAGGGGCGGGAGGGGGGAGCGGGGGAGAGGGGGGAGGGCGAGGGGGGAGGCGGGAGGC
>RPFO01000535.1:0-2500 GCA_009746045.1 Mesostigma viride
TGTTTTCCTCCATCAACGACCGTAAGATACACACACCTCAAAAACCAACTTTCTTGTCCTCCCAAATAACATATGTTTTTAAATGTAAAATAAATCACATTCATATTCTGTCACTTGATTTAACCACACAATTGTTCAGGTCCAACGCCCGTTGGCATTACGCCTCTTCCCGGTAAAATACTATTTATTGCTCCAACCCCACAAGAAACTCGTTCCGGACCTGTTCGAAGCGAAGAGCACTGCCAGGGATCGGAGTCGAGCCAGATTTGTGTGCGGAACATGATGGCTGGCCTACGTGGTGTGGAGCAATAATGTCGACATTTTCAGTGACTGTTCAGCCTAAAAAAATAACAAGCAGATGCGACGGCCCCTCCATTAAACAAATTATCCACCACTGTTGCGCTACACTAGCAATGTTTGTCAAGGTCCAACGGCCGTTGGCATCAAATAAATCACAACCATTGGTCACTCCATTTAACAAAATACCCACAACTTTTTAACCACACTAGAAATGTTTTTTGAGGTCCAACGGCCGTTGGAATCCAAAAAATGCCGAATTCATGTCAAATTTATATAAATGTGACAGTTGACAGAATTAGAGATAATTAAATCATGAAATCCAGCTTTAGCCATCAGCCTTACCATCAGCAAAAATTGGCGAATTTCATTCAATATTAGAATTCAAAATTTATTAATGAAATTTATGTTTCATCATTCAACCTCTTCAGAATCCTCATCCAAACACAACATCATGTCCCCTTTCCACTTGTACATACTACTCTCGGCCAAATACAGCAAGCGTGCCTTCTTCCCCCCAAAAAACTTGAGATAATCCGGTGTGAAGATTGTTCCGCTGAGGACCTGCATAGCTAACTCCACCAAAACGCTTGCCATATCCTCCTCCCTACACCTCCTCTCTAATAAGGCCTTCATGTCTGCGTTCTCATCAAATCCCATGATCAGAACTGCACATGCCATTCCTCCCCCCTCCAGAGGCAGCCCCTCCAAAAGCTTCACCCATTCTGCCTCCCTACGCGCTCTCCTCCCCGGAGGAAAAAAAATGTCCTCATCCGGGTCATAAGGAGTATCGCAGAACCAGAAAATGCTCCTTAACCCCCATAGTTCATAATTATCGTACAAGTCATCCATTTCCTTTCCCAATTGGCGTAAGCGAGCTGTCCACCCCCTCCAATTCCTCTCCAACACACGTCTCCTCTCAGCACGCTCGGACCTGAACAACCCTCCCATCGTCCTTGCTCGTGCATGTCCCTCTGGTGCTGGCTGGCGTCCTAACACCTCCTCAACTTCTTCACAATATACCTTAAAATACATTCCCCTTGTGACGAGTGTGTAGGGGGTGATATCAGCGCTTGCACACTTTACTTGCCCGCCATACAATTCTCGGAAAAGAGACTCAGTTATCAATGTACGAGGACCATCCCCGAATGCGTCCACGAACCCAGAAATTAACTTAAAGCTGAATTGGGGTTCATACCTCCCCGACACCGCTTCCCTAGCCCCTCTACAAACTGCTTCAAAGCGGGCTACGTCGGGCGCCTCCATAAAAGCTGCGACTTCGGTCCAAATTTCCCACGGCAGTGAGATATCCCCTTCCATTATCGGCCCCGACGTCAAACTTGTCCCCTCTGCACATAACATACATCGACGTCCATCCTTAAAAAAAATGAGGTTTTGTCGGAAAGAAAATATGCAAACGTTAGGCGAGGTTTCCAATCCCTAACGGCCGTTGGGTCACTAATTGTTGTTTAACCCACTACAGTCGCATGAGAGAAAACGAAAGTCAATTTTATTCCAATTTCAAAGTGAAAGGAGAATTCACTATTACACCATTTTACAACACAAATCAGGTCAATTTTATTCCAATTTCAAAGTGAAAAGAGAATTCACCATTACACCATTTTACAACACAAATCAGGACTACATACACAAATTTCAAACCCAAAATGCGTCCAGTTTTCCAGCCTCAAAAGCAAATTATTACTCTACATTTCCAGTTTTTCTATGAGGAAGAACCGTAGTAGAAGGTGAAGGAGAAGTCAACCTCAGAGAAGTCGACCTGGTTCCATCCAGTATGGTCGTCCTGTTTACCCCCCTTATCACCCCTGCCAGCCCCTCCCTTGCTTGCCTCAGACGTTCGCATCTATCCTTATGCCTACTCCAGTCAGCACGCTGGCACTCCTCACTGCAATATCTGGCATCCCTACATCCTCTACACCACTTCTGAGGGCCTGTGTCGCACCCACACCCCTCCTTGGAGCAATTTCGCATACCACGCATGGGGCCCCATCCCTCACGATCGGGTCAGAGAGCAAGAAAAAGTTCATGTTGAGGGGTACTTCTGCCCCTACACACGCATCAGCCCTCACGCGCAGGGAAGACGTAACATTCGGGTAAAATGCGCGCCCGTAGGTGCACCCAAGCTGAGCCCCTTCCTCTTCCCCCAACTCTATCTTTGGCCCCTTTGTAATGAACGACACCA
>RPFO01000535.1:7500-84905 GCA_009746045.1 Mesostigma viride
CGCCGTGAACATGTCGCGTTGTACCGTAGAAGATACGAACAAAAAACAAAACACGAAAAAAGAGAGGCGGACCGCATATGACAGGGACGAAAAAAAGTCAGACACACAGCCTGTGTTATCTGGCATGCATAAATACATGTGGTGTGGTGCTGGCATGCGTGGATGGGTGTCATGGGGTGCTGGCATGCATGGATGGGTGTAATGGGGTGCTGGCATGCATGGATGGGTGTAATGGGGTGTTGGCATGCATGGATGGGTGTCATGGGGTGCTGGCATGCATGGATGGGTGTAGTGGGGTGCTGGCATGCATGGATGGGTGTCATGGGGTGCTGGCATGCATGGATGGGTGTCATGGGGTGCTGGCATGCATGGATGGGTGTCATGGGGCGCTGGCATGCATGGATGGGTGTCATGGGGTGCTGGCATGCATGGATGGGTGTCATGGGGTGCTGGCATGCATGGATGGGTGTAGTGGGGTGCTGGCATGCATGGATGGGTGTCATGGGGCGCTGGCATGCATGGATGGGTGTAGTGGGGTGCTGGCATGCATGGATGGGTGTCATGGGGCGCTGGCATGCATGGATGGGTGTCATGGGGTGCTGGCATGCATGGATGGGTGTCATGGGGTGCTGGCATGCATGGATGGGTGTAGTGGGGTGCTGGCATGCATGGATGGGTGTCATGGGGTGCTGGCATGCATGGATGGGTGTAGTGGGGTGCTGGCATGCATGGATGGGTGTAGTGGGGTGCTGGCATGCATGGATGGGTGTCATGGGGTGCTGGCATGCATGGATGGGTGTAGTGGGGTGCTGGCATGCATGGATGGGTGTAGTGGGGTGCTGGCATGCATGGATGGGTGTCATGGGGTGCTGGCATGCATGGATGGGTGTAGTGGGGTGCTGGCATGCATGGATGGGTGTAGTGGGGTGCTGGCATGCATGGATGGGTGTATGGGGTGCTGGCATGCATGGATGGGTGTCATGGGGTGCTGGCATGCATGGATGGGTGTCATGGGGTGCTGGCATGCATGGATGGGTGTATGGGGTGCTGGCATGCATGGATGGGTGTCATGGGGTGCTGGCATGCATGGATGGGTGTCATGGGGTGCTGGCATGCATGGATGGGTGTCATGGGGTGCTGGCATGCATGGATGGGTGTCATGGGGTGCTGGCATGCATGGATGGGTGTCATGGGGTGCTGGCATGCATGGATGGGTGTCATGGGGTGCTGGCATGCATGGATGGGTGTATGGGGTGCTGGCATGCATGGATGGGTGTATGGGGTGCTGGCATGCATGGATGGGTGTAGTGGGGTGCTGGCATGCATGGATGGGTGTCATGGGGTGCTGGCATGCATGGATGGGTGTAGTGGGGTGCTGGCATGCATGGATGGGTGTCATGGGGTGCTGGCATGCATGGATGGGTGTCATGGGGTGCTGGCATGCATGGATGGGTGTAGTCAGGGGTGCTGGCATGCATGGATGGGTGTCATGGGGTGCTGGCATGCATGGATGGGTGTAGTGGGGTGCTGGCATGCATGGATGGGTGTCATGGGGTGCTGGCATGCATGGATGGGTGTCATGGGGTGCTGGCATGCATGGATGGGTGTCATGGGGTGCTGGCATGCATGGATGGGTGTCATGGGGTGCTGGCATGCATGGATGGGTGTCATGGGGTGCTGGCATGCATGGATGGGTGTAGTGGGGTGCTGGCATGCATGGATGGGTGTCATGGGGCGCTGGCATGCATGGATGGGTGTAGTGGGGTGCTGGCATGCATGGATGGGTGTCATGGGGTGCTGGCATGCATGGATGGGTGTCATGGGGTGCTGGCATGCATGGATGGGTGTCATGGGGTGCTGGCATGCATGGATGGGTGTAGTGGGGTGCTGGCATGCATGGATGGGTGTCATGGGGTGCTGGCATGCATGGATGGGTGTAGTGGGGTGCTGGCATGCATGGATGGGTGTAGTGGGGTGCTGGCATGCATGGATGGGTGTCATGGGGTGCTGGCATGCATGGATGGGTGTATGGGGTGCTGGCATGCATGGATGGGTGTATGGGGTGCTGGCATGCATGGATGGGTGTCATGGGGTGCTGGCATGCATGGATGGGTGTAGTGGGGTGCTGGCATGCATGGATGGGTGTATGGGGTGCTGGCATGCATGGATGGGTGTCATGGGGTGCTGGCATGCATGGATGGGTGTCATGGGGTGCTGGCATGCATGGATGGGTGTCATGGGGTGCTGGCATGCATGGATGGGTGTCATGGGGTGCTGGCATGCATGGATGGGTGTAATGGGGTGCTGGCATGCATGGATGGGTGTCATGGGGTGCTGGCATGCATGGATGGGTGTCATGGGGTGCTGGCATGCATGGATGGGTGTCATGGGGTGCTGGCATGCATGGATGGGTGTAGTGGGGTGCTGGCATGCATGGATGGGTGTCATGGGGTGCTGGCATGCATGGATGGGTGTCATGGGGTGCTGGCATGCATGGATGGGTGTAGTGGGGTGCTGGCATGCATGGATGGGTGTCATGGGGTGCTGGCATGCATGGATGGGTGTAGTGGGGTGCTGGCATGCGTGGATGGGTGTCATGGGGTGCTGGCATGCATGGATGGGTGTCATGGGGCGCTGGCATGCATGGATGGGTGTCATGGGGCGCTGGCATGCATGGATGGGTGTCATGGGGTGCTGGCATGCATGGATGGGTGTCATGGGGTGCTGGCATGCATGGATGGGTGTCATGGGGTGCTGGCATGCATGGATGGGTGTAGTGGGGTGCTGGCATGCATGGATGGGTGTCATGGGGTGCTGGCATGCATGGATGGGTGTCATGGGGTGCTGGCATGCATGGATGGGTGTCATGGGGTGCTGGCATGCATGGATGGGTGTCATGGGGTGCTGGCATGCATGGATGGGTGTCATGGGGTGCTGGCATGCATGGATGGGTGTCATGGGGTGCTGGCATGCATGGATGGGTGTCATGGGGTGCTGGCATGCATGGATGGGTGTAGTGGGGTGAACCATGAAAAAAAGCACGCAACACACCACGCGTCGTACCTTTTTATAGATGTTTCTTTTTTTTATTGTCGGGTGCAAGCGGCGGTGGCGGCGGTGGCGGCAAAACTGAAGCTAGTGACAACGCGCAGATGACGCCGTGAACATGTCGCGTTGTACCGTAGAAGATACGAACAAAATGCAAAACACGAAAAAAGAGAGGCGGACCGCATATGACAGGGACGGGTCAGACACACAGCCTGTGTTATCTGGCATGCATGGATACATGTGGTGTGGTGCTGGCATGCGTGGATGGGTGTCATGGGGTGCTGGCATGCATGGATGGGTGTAATGGGGTGCTGGCATGCATGGATGGGTGTAATGGGGTGTTGGCATGCATGGATGGGTGTCATGGGGTGCTGGCATGCATGGATGGGTGTAGTGGGGTGCTGGCATGCGTGGATGGGTGTCATGGGGTGCTGGCATGCATGGATGGGTGTCATGGGGTGCTGGCATGCATGGATGGGTGTCATGGGGCGCTGGCATGCATGGATGGGTGTCATGGGGTGCTGGCATGCATGGATGGGTGTCATGGGGTGCTGGCATGCATGGATGGGTGTAGTGGGGTGCTGGCATGCATGGATGGGTGTCATGGGGCGCTGGCATGCATGGATGGGTGTAGTGGGGTGCTGGCATGCATGGATGGGTGTAGTGGGGTGCTGGCATGCATGGATGGGTGTCATGGGGTGCTGGCATGCATGGATGGGTGTAGTGGGGTGCTGGCATGCATGGATGGGTGTCATGGGGTGCTGGCATGCATGGATGGGTGTCATGGGGTGCTGGCATGCATGGATGGGTGTCATGGGGTGCTGGCATGCATGGATGGGTGTCATGGGGTGCTGGCATGCATGGATGGGTGTCATGGGGTGCTGGCATGCATGGATGGGTGTCATGGGGTGCTGGCATGCATGGATGGGTGTCATGGGGTGCTGGCATGCATGGATGGGTGTAGTGGGGTGCTGGCATGCATGGATGGGTGTCATGGGGTGCTGGCATGCATGGATGGGTGTAGTGGGGTGCTGGCATGCATGGATGGGTGTAGTGGGGTGCTGGCATGCATGGATGGGTGTCATGGGGTGCTGGCATGCATGGATGGGTGTAGTGGGGTGCTGGCATGCATGGATGGGTGTCATGGGGTGCTGGCATGCATGGATGGGTGTCATGGGGTGCTGGCATGCATGGATGGGTGTAGTAGGGTGCTGGCATGCATGGATGGGTGTAATGGGGCGCTGGCATGCATGGATGGGTGTCATGGGGTGCTGGCATGCATGGATGGGTGTCATGGGGTGCTGGCATGCATGGATGGGTGTAATGGGGTGCTGGCATGCATGGATGGGTGTAATGGGGTGCTGGCATGCATGGATGGGTGTAATGGGGCGCTGGCATGCATGGATGGGTGTAATGGGGTGCTGGCATGCATGGATGGGTGTCATGGGGTGCTGGCATGCATGGATGGGTGTCATGGGGTGCTGGCATGCATGGATGGGTGTCATGGGGTGCTGGCATGCATGGATGGGTGTCATGGGGTGCTGGCATGCATGGATGGGTGTAATGGGGTGCTGGCATGCATGGATGGGTGTAGTGGGGTGCTGGCATGCGTGGATGGGTGTCATGGGGTGCTGGCATGCATGGATGGGTGTCATGGGGTGCTGGCATGCATGGATGGGTGTCATGGGGTGCTGGCATGCATGGATGGGTGTCATGGGGTGCTGGCATGCATGGATGGATGTCATGGGGTGCTGGCATGCATGGATGGGTGTCATGGGGTGCTGGCATGCGTGGATGGGTGTCATGGGGTGCTGGCATGCATGGATGGGTGTAGTGGGGTGAACCATGAAAAAAAGCACGCAACACACCACGCGTCGTACCTTTTTATAGATGTTTCTTTTTTTTTTATGGGGCCGGCCGGGGGCGGCGGTGGCGGCAAAACTGAAGCTAGTGACACCGCGCAGATGACGCCGTGAACATGTCGCGTTGTACCGTAGAAGATACGAACAAAAAACAAAACACGAAAAAAGAGAGGCGGACCGCATATGACAGGGACAAAAAAAAGTCAGACACACAGCCTGTGATATCTGGCATGCATAAATACATGTGGTGTGGTGCCGGCATGCATAAATACATGTGCCAGCAAACCTGAGCTGCAAGGGAGCGAGAAAACCAAGAAAAAAAGCACGCAACACACCACGCGTCGTACCTTTTATAGATCGATGTTTCTTTTTTTTAATGGGGGCGGCCGGGGGCGGCGGTGGCGGCAAAAATGAAGCTAGTGACACCGCGCAGATGACGCCGTGAACATGTCGCGTTGTACCGTAGAAGATACGAACAAAAAACAAAACACGAAAAAAGAGAGGCGGACCGCATGTGACAGGGAAGAAAAAAAGTCAGACACACAGCCTGTGTTATCTGGCATGCATAAATACATGTGGTGTGGTGCCGGCATGCAAAAATACATGTGCCAGCAAACCTGAGCTGCAAGGGAGCGAGAAAACCAAGAAAAAAAGCACGCAACACACCACGCGTCGTACCTTTTATAGATAGATGTTTCTTTTTTTTAATGGGGCCGGCCGGGGGCGGCGGTGGCGGCAAAAATGAAGCTAGTGACACCGCGCAGATGACGCCGTGAACATGTCGCGTTGTACCGTAGAAGATACGAACAAAAAACAAAACACGAAAAAAGAGAGGCGGACCGCATATGACAGGGAAGAAAAAAAGTCAGACACACAGCCTGTGTTATCTGGCATGCATAAATACATGTGCCAGCAAACCTGAGCTGCAAGGGAGCGAGAAAACCAAGAAAAAAAGCACGCAACACACCACGCGTCGTACCTTTTTATAGATGTTTCTTATTTTTTATCCTTGTCCTTCGGGGGCAGCGGTGGCGGCAAAAAGAAAACTGATAGCAAACGAGAACCCTGCAACCAAACGAGAACCACCAAAAAAACCCATTCATTTCCCCGTCAGCGACCGGCACCACGACACCAAAAAAGCGACAAAATTATCTGGCCGATTACGCCAATCATAAAACCACTATCTGTCAAAAGCATCCATGTACATCCACCGCCATTGCTCACCTCTTTCTTAACCGTGTGTGTCGACAATGGCGTTGCTCAGTTGAATATGGCTGTCGGGTTGCTAATATCGTTGTCACTTTCGGCCGATGTCGCGAATACCCGCCGTTGATGCTCGGGTGCAAGGTGCATCCACGGTGTCGGTCTTCCAGGGAGGCTGGAAAGCGCCAACGCAGCACCTGCAAATTCAAATTCCCTGGTGCTGGTATGCCGACGCGCAAATGGAATGGCGCGGCGCCTAAAAGGCGCCGCGCGCGGGAAAAAAATTGACGCGCCAAACGATATGGCGCGGCGCCGGGACGGCGCCGCGCTGAAAAATACTTGCAGTCGCAACTGTGACGTGGCGCTGCAGACCACACGGTAGGGAATTCGCAGCGCCATATATGGCGCCACGCCGACTCCTGACGCCGTGTGGCGCCACATGGACGCGGCGCTGCACACAGCTCGAGCCCATTTTTTCACATTCCTGCTACCTGATTGGACGCCTGGCGGAGGAAGCTTTTCACGGCGCGACGCCGAGGGGCTTCAAAAACGTATATAAGCAGGCAAAATTTCTCCGAAATTTAATGAACGAGCGCGACGCGGAGACCATGCTAGTGTGCGGAACTGGTGAACCACACCGGTACGGGACAGATTCTTGGCTGATCCTCGTAGTACCTCGTGAACACGTCTAGTAGGCCCGGGTTCAACTCCCGTCGTAACATTTTTTTTTGGGTTGGTGTGGCAAGCCTATAAAGCAATCCGCAAACCACTACACGGCTGGTAAGATTTAATATAATAAGCAACCTAATAGCTATATCAAAAATGTTTATGGGCATGGAAATTTTTAATATGTTGATATTAGACTGCAATGAAACGAATATGCAACCTGCCCCCCTATGTTTAATACAATTATTATTATTATTTGTGGCATGAATATAATAATTGTGTGAAATACAATGCTATGTGCAATATATTGCTGGTATGCCATGCAATTGTAACCAACAGGTGCAAGACCAAAAGGCGTCTTCAGGGCCCACCTGCTGCGAACAAGAGCTATGGCGGCAAGAGGTGCGTGCAGGGTTACGGATTTACGGGGTTGTTGACCACCAAATTTGTTGTTACGTGTGTTATGGAAACATTTCAGTCGAATTTCTGGGTTCCAACGGTCGTTAAGGTTATAAAAAGTGCGTTGGGATTCGGAAATTCACATCCTGGCGTGTAAAAAATGCAGGTGTTGGCGAGTTTTCGGCCCGCTTTCAGGGGTCCAACGGCCGTTGGGTGTCTAAAATGCATGCGTTAGCGTGTTTCCGGCCCGCTTTCAGGGGCCCAACGGCCGTTGGACGTCGAAAATGCATGTGTTGGCGTGTTTTCGGCCCGCTTTCAGGGGTCCAACGGCCGTTGGGTGTCGAAAATGCATGTAAAGGGCGTGTTTCAGGCCCACTTTCAGGGGTCCAACGGCCGTTGGGTGTAGAAAATGCATGTGTTGGCGTGTTTTCGGCCCGCTTTCAGGGGTCCAACGGCCGTTGGGTGTCGAAAATGCATGTGTTGGCGTGTTTCAGGCCCACTTTCAGGGGTCCAACGGCCGTTGGGTGTCGAAAATGCATGTGTTGGCGTGTTTTCGGCCCGCTTTCAGGGGTCCAACGGCCGTTGGGTGTCGAAAATGCATGTGTTGGCGTGTTTCAGGCCCACTTTCGGGGGTCCAACGGCCGTTGGGTGTCGAAAATGCATGTGTTGGCGTGTTTCAGGCGTACTTTCAGGGGTCCAACGGCCGTTGGGACCTACAAATTGGGTAATTGTTGGAAAGCAATAATTTGATAAAAAGTCAAAACTTCGTCTGGATTCTGTATGCGCGCGGATGCAGGTGAAGCGCACAACAAAGACCTAAGTCTCAAGTACGTCGAGATCAAGGGCAACCAACTTGCCCTCGACATGGCCAGCGCAATGGAATACTTGCTGAAGGACAACAATCACAAGACTGAAAACACGAAAACTGCAGTAGGCTTGAGGGCGCTTGAGCGGCTGCCAGGTGCGGTTGTGAAGGTTATGGGGAAACAGTACCGCCCTGCGCTGAAAAGAAAGGCGTCGGAGTCCTTCGCTCAGGAGGTTGTCGCTAATATCGTGCAAGGTTTCCAGGAATTGGGCAAGTCGGATGAGCACAGGAACGCGAAGTGCGCTGTGCTGTCAATGTGCTTGGGAAAGGACGGCATGAACAATCAAGGGCATTGCACTCTCGCGCGGCTGCTTCACGTCACGCCCAAGGATATCCAGACCGCAAGGGGAATGAGGATGGGGGGCGACCTTCCCGCCCTGAAGGCGCCCCCTCGTGCTTTACGGTCGGACAAGTTTCCGGAGGAGGTCAAAGACATCGTCGGGAGTTACTGGTTGTCAGACCTAAACACGAGGGCGTCTCCCAACCATAAGGACGTGGTCAATGAGTTCGAAAGGAAGGGAAACGCCAGGATCCTCATTTCCTCCCAGGGCGGAAGGTACTATTTGGACTCGCTTGAAACGATTTACAAGCGGTTCTGTTCTGACGCGTCGCCGTACAAGGGAGGTATCGTGACGACTGCGGACGGGACAAGGTACAAGGTGGGGTACACGAAGTTCGTGGAGTTCATGCCCAAGTGCGTAAAGGGCGTGTGGAAGGACCGGGACTTGTGCGCATGCGAAAAGCACGTCGTCTTCGAGTCTCTGCTCTCTGCCTTCGCCAAAGGCGTCAAGGAGTTGAAGAGCACGCTGGAGATCGAGGAGAGGGAGGGTATCCCTTCCGTGCCTGACAATGCCCATGATTTCGTTCGACGTTTCACCTGCCACAGGGCTGAGAGGGGGGAGGGGGGGCAAGGAGGGGGGAGGACGGGCGGCCCGTTCGTTAACGTCCCAATGAACTGCTTGGAAGGGACGTGCAACGAGTGTGGGATTTCCGAGTTCATCGTGACGGACCAGATGAAGGGGTGGACAAAGAAGTACACGTGGTTCGACTTCATAAAGGAGGGCACAGCGCCCCGTGGGACGGTAAGCATGTATATTTGCATCGTTGAATATATATATGTAGACTTTCATACTTCCAACGGCCGTTGGCGTTGGGAAATTCCCAGCTGCTGACTTCCATTCTTCGGTCAATCCATGGTGCGCGGGCATGTATATTTGCATCGTTGAATATATATATGTAGACTTTCATACTTCCAACGGCCGTTGGCGTTGGGAAATTCCCAGCTGCTGACTTCCATTCTTCGGTCAATCCATGGTGCGCGGGTGTGTTGTGTTGCAGGAGGAGGATGTGGCGCCGCAAATGAACCTGCAGCAAAAACTCATCAAGTCAACCCTCTCGGAGCTCCATGAACTCATTACGGCGCGCTTCCCGGAATTCGCCATTCACGTCCATACATGGGCCTGGCAGCACCACGCTTACAAGGAGTGCATTGACGTGATGCCGCTGGGAACGGTGGTGGTCCTGATGGACTACTCGGAGAACTATTCGGACCACCTGCAGAAACAGTTGCAGGCGCAGTACTGGTACCCAAGTAGTTACGTCCTGATGCCGGTGATCGTGATGTACCGTGATCCCGTATCGCTGGAAATCAAAAGGGTGAAGCACGATTACATGGGGAAGGACGTACCGAGGAATGCCCAGACCCTGGAGTTCGTGATGAAGAATACCCTTAACGTGCTGAGGGAGGAGGGGGTGGAGGTGAGGAACTGGATCAGTTGGTCCGACAACTGTAAGGAGCAGTTCCAATCCCGGTATGTGTTGGCGATGGCTGCGGACCTGCTCGAGGCCGACCCCGACTTGGAATCATTGGAGTGGAACTACTCGTGTGCAGGACATGGGAAGGGGGAGTCGGACGGGGAGGGGGGACGGTCAAAAGCATCCTCAAAAGAGCGCAGATGCAGGAGGACAATCGGAACCTGAATACGGTGGAGGCACTGGTGGCCTACCTGAACCGGGATTGGAGAACCGGCAAAGACTCGAGTCGACCATCGGCACAATCGGACGTGGTTCGACGGGCATTTCTTCTCGATAACGTAAGTAAAGACAGTTGCTTTCTGGTGGTCAAGTGCAGTTCTATAATTTGTCTCTGGTTACACTTTACAGAGGACAGCTTCCTTGATGCAGTTTGAAGTTTCATAAGGCCAACGGCCGTTGGAGCTGGAAAATCGTATAATTGTTGAGTGCCAACGGCCGTTGGAGTTGAGAAATGTACTTATATAAAGTTTCCAAGGGCCAACGGCCGTTGGAGTTGGGAAATCTTATAATTGTTGAGTGCCAACGGCCGTTGGAGTTGGGAAATGTGCTGTGATGTTGTTTCATGGATTTACAATTGCAGATTCTCACGTCCGGTAAGGAGCGAGGCCCGATCCGAGATATCTCCACGGCACACCAGTGGCGACTGGACAAAAAGGGCGAGCGGGTCGAGGTGGTAAAGCTCAGGCGTTTTTCATGCTTCAGTTGTGCGGAGTGCCGAGAGGGCAAGTGGACGACATGCCCAAACGATTGGAGCAGCTCGTCGTGGACTGTAAAACTCCAGGCGAGTAAGTCGCGGAACCCCACGCGATATCCGGGAACCCGCCTGAACCACGTTCAAACGGCAAGAAACGAGTTGGGGCGTGGTTTGCAGGAGGGGGAGGCCGTCGCAGTCGCATCTGAGAGGGGGCACAAGGACCATGTGCCCGACCACCCGTACTGGTTGGCGAAAGTTGTTCGAGTCGCCCACCAACTCGACAAGGATGAGTGTTTAAACAAACATACAGGGGGGGGGGCGAGGTTTTTAAGAAAGGCAACTGGGTAATGTACGTAAAATACTTCGAGAGGTGCTCCTCCTCCGGATCGGACGCCCGACGCTTCTTCTGGAACCCAGACGACCGAGAACCCTTAACTGCAATCGTGTGCTACCTGAGCGTCGCAAAGGTCACGAAGGGCAAGTGGGAAGGACATCCGGACAACACGCGACAGGGCTGGTTCACAATTGCGAAGAAGGTGGACGCCGAAATTACGGTACGTCATTCCAAACATTACTGTGTAAAATTGGTGTTTGTATGTCGCATGTGTTTTTTTGTCGACGGTCGTTCACCTTACTAATGTTACATACAGGGCAATCAGCCTATACTTTAGCTTGGCTGCATGGCGCATGTCGCATATCTTAATTTCTCAAAGCCAACGGCCGTTGGACTTACGAAACTGGACAAGTGCCAAGTGCGGATTGGGTACTAAAATGGGCATTCTTGTTGAGGATGACCAGTTGTGTTTATATATTTTTGCATGGTGGCGGATGACTTGGCGTGTTGTTGCATTTTTACATACGGGTGTATGGTAGGCCTTAAACCCTAAACCCCTACACTCCTAAACCATATTTACCCTTATATGTTGGGTGTGTTGTGTGAATGTTGGGTATGTGTGTTGGGGCGTGTGTGTTGTGTGTGTGTGTTGGGTGCATTCATGAAGGTGCGGGGGCGTGTAGGGTGTGTGCAAAGTGTCTTGTGTGTTGATGTTGGGTGTGGGGGGGGGGAGGTACATGTGTGTTGTGTGTGTGACTTAGTAGGTGTGTTGTGTGTGTGACTTAGGTGTGTGTGTTGTTTGTGTTGGATATGTGTTGTGTGTGTGTGTGTTGTGTGTGTGTAGGGTGTCTTGTGTGTTGGTTTCTTGTTTTTAGTAGGTGTTGGGTGTGTGTATGTCGGGTGCAAACATAGTGTGTGTGTGTGTGTGTTCGGTATGTGTGTTGGGTGTCTTGTGTGTGTGTGTTCGGTATGTGTGTTGAGGCGTGTGTGTGTGCTCTGTGTATGTATGTTGTGTGTGTGTGTGTTGGGGCGTGTGCGTGTGTGTGTTGTGTGCATGTTAATTGTCATGTATTGGTGTTGAGTGTGAGGGGGGGATGGACGTGTGTGTTGTGTGTGACTTAGGTGTGTTATGTGTGTGTTGTGTGTGACTTAAGTGTGTAGTGTGTGTGTTGTGTGTGTTGGATGTGTGGTGTGGGTGTGGGTGTGGGTGTGTGGGTGGGTGGGGGGGGGCCAAGTGTCTTGTGTGTTGGTATTGGGTTTGTGTGGGGGGGTGTACGTGTGTGTTGTGTGTGACTTAGGTGTGTTTTGTGTGTGTTGTGTGTGATCGACCTAGGTGTGTGTTGCGTGTGTGTGTTGGGTGTACATGTGTTCATAAAGGGTGTGGGTGTGTGTAGGGTGTGTGCAAAGTGTCTTGTGTGTTGGTGTTGGGTGTGGGGGGGGGGAAAGTACGTGTGTGTTGTGTGTGTGACTTAGGTGTGTTGTGTGTGTGTTGTTTGCATGTTATTGTTGGTGTTGTGGGGGGGGGGATGTACGTGTACGTGTGTTGTGTGTTGGTGTCTTATTTTTAGGTGTTGGTGTGTGTGTCGTGGGTGCAAACATTGTGTGTGTGTGTGTGTTGGGTGTGTGTTGGGTGTCTTGTGTGTTTGGTGTTTTTGGTAGGTGTTGTGTGTGCGTGTTTTCGGTATGTGTGTTGGGTGTCTTGTGTGTGTGTGGTATGTGTTTGGGTGTTGTTGTGTGTGCAGTGTTGGGGCATGTGTGTGTGTGTGTTGGGGCATGTGTGTGTGTTGTGGCATGTTAATTGTCATGTGTTGGTGTTGTGTGTGTGGGGGGGGGGGATGTACGTGTGTGTTGTGTGTTACTTAGGTGTGTTATGTGTGTGTTGGGTGTGGGTGTCGTGGGCCGACCGGTGCAAACATTGTGTGTGTGTGTGTGTGTTGGGTGTGTGTTGGGTGTCTTGTGTGTTGGTGTCTTGTTTTTAGTAGGTGTTGTGTGTGCGTGTTTTCGGTATGTGTGTTGGGTGTCTTTTGTGTGTGTGGTGTGTGTTTGGGTGTTGTTGTGTGTGCAGTGTTGGGGCATGTGTGTGTGTGTTGGGGCATGTGTGTGTGTGTGTTGGGGCATGTGTGTCAGTGTGTGTGTTGTGGCCTGTTAATTGTCATGTGTTGGTGTTGTGTGTGGGGGGGGCGGGATGTACCTATGTGTTGTGTGTTATAACAACTATACTTAGGTGTGTTATGTGTGTGTTGCGTGTGTGTGTTGGGTGTGTGTTGCATGGCTGTCTTGTGTGTTGGTGTCTTGTTTTTAGGTGTTGGTGTGTGTCTTGGGTGCAAACATAGTGTGTGTGTGTGTTGGGTGTGTTGTTCGTGTGTGTATGAAAATATAGAAAATTGTTATATTTGACGATAGTCATAGTGTACTACTAAAAACTTGTACATACATATGCTGGAATGATTTTCTTTTTACTATTTCATTCACTATTGCTTATTTCTTCACACATGTACATGCACGCAAGGGGCGGCTGCACATACACGTACACACACCGCGCACGCAAGGGGCGGCTGCACACACACGTACATCCACCGCGCACGCAAGGGGCAACTGCACACACACGTACATACACCGCGCACGCAAGGGGCGAGTGCGCACACACGTACATACACCGCGCACGCAAGGGGCGGCTGCACACACACGTACACACACCATGCACGCAAGGGCCGGCTGCACTCACATGTACATACACCATGCACGCAAGGGGCGGCTGCACACACACGTACACACACCATGCACGCAAGGGCCGGCTGCACTCACATGTACATCCACCGCGCACGCAAGGGCCGGCTGCACACACACGTACATACACCGCGCACGCAAGGGGCAACTGCACACACATGTACATACACCGCGCAACCACGGGGCGGCTGCACACACACGTACATACACCGCGCACGCAAGGGGCGGCTGCACACATACGTACCTACACCGCGCACGCAAGGGGCGACTGCACACACATGTACATCCACCGCGCACGCAAGGGCCGGCTGCACACACACGTACACACACCATGCACGCAAGGGCCGGCTGCACACACACGTACATACACCGCGCACGCAAGGGGCGGCTGCACACACACGTACCTACACCGCGCACGCAAGGGGCGGCTGCACACACACGTACACACACCATGCACGCAAGGAGCGACTTCACGCACAGGTACACACACCATGCACGCAAGGTTCGGCTGCACACACATGTACATCCACCGCGCACGCAAGGGGCGAGTGCAAACACATGTACATACACCGCGCACGCAAGGGGCAACTGCCCACACATGTACATCCACCGCGCACGCAAGGGCCGGCTGCACTCACATGTACACACACCGCGCACGCAAGGGCCGGCTGCACACACACGTACATACACCGCGCACGCAAGGGGCAACTGCACACACACGTACACACCATGCACGCAAGGGGCTGCTGCACACACACTTACACTCACCATGCACGCGAGGGGCGGCTGCACACACACGTACACACACCGCGCACGCAAGGGACGGCTGCACACACACGTACATACACCGCGCACGCAAGGGGCGGCTGCACTTACATGTACACACACCACGCACGCAAGGGGCGGCTGCACACACACGTACATACACCGCGCACGCAAGGACCGGCTCCACTCACATGTACATCCACCGCGCAACCACGGGGCGGCTGCACACACACGTACATACACCGCGCACGCAAGGGGCTGCTGCACACACACTTACACACAAAATGCACGCTTGGGGCGACGGCACTCACATGTACATACACCGCGCACGAAAGGGGTGGCTGCACACACACGTACATCCACCGCGCACGCAAGGGGCGGCTGCACACACACATACATACATGCACCATGCACGCAAGGGGCGAGTGCACACACATGTACATACACCGCGCACGCAAGGGGCAACTGCCCACACATGGACATACACCGCGCACGCAAGGGGCGGCTGCACACACACGTACCTACACCGCGCACGCAAGGGGCGAGTGCACACACACGTACACACACCGCGCACGCAAGGGGCTGCTGCACACACACGTACACACACCATGCACGCAATTGCCGGCATGCACACACACGTACATCCACCGCGCACGCAAGGGGCAACTGCACACACACGTACACACACCGCGCACGCTTGGGGCAGCTGCACTCACAGTTAGAATGCGGTGGGATATATTGCTTGAGAACACTGAAGGCTTGGAGCAATGAATTGCTTGGTTCATTAGAAAATAGGTTTACCCTTTATCAACGTTCCTCTCACCGGCTGCGCCGCCAGTGACCGTTGGGTGCAGACCGTTGGCCCGAGGCCGCACGATGACAGGTAGCTGCCTAGTCACTGCATCGTGCGATCACAAATCAATGCACGCTGCAGTACGGTCCCTATCTAGGATACTCTAGTACCGTCCAATGACAGGACACTACGTATACTGGGTACTGACATCTGTCACGTACCTCAGTACCCAAAGTACCTATCTAGGGAAACGTATGCGACTCGACTAGCATCCCTATCTGCATAGCCCACGTGGTATTTATATTCACATACCAACGTGGGTTTACAAGGCTTATTCATACGTTGTATTCACAATGCCTTTGAGACTTAGTCTACAGCAAAGCATGGAGACTAACTCCAGTATTGTTTTATTATTTATTTCTTAATGCAGGTCTGCACCCCCAACATTATTGTTATTGTTTTTAAGTTGATTAGGGGTACAAAAGAGACATGGCTGGTTGAGCCAGGTTGGTTACAGCTGGCTGTTCTGGCCAGGTGTTATATTGCACATTAAATAAGGTGTACACAGCTGGCTGGTTTGGCCAGGTACTGAAGCACACATTAAGTAAATGGATACAAAGCTTGTGTCCTCAAGCTGCAAATGGATACAAATCTGACCTAGCCAGCACTCACACCCCACAACGAATGTGTTGAATTTTATGGCGCCCAGCAGCTATCGCTGTGGTAAGGGGGTGTGGTGGTTGTGTACTGTGCTATGGCCAGTCATTTATTCAAACACTGACTCTGATATCATAGGGGTTCATGTTCTGAAAGAGGAGCTGGTACTGTTGGCCAGCAGCATCCCGCAGCTTCGTGAGAGCGTCTGCTGGGTTGTCCTCATCATCCACATGAGTCCAGCTGGAAAAATAGGTGGCCTCCTGTTTGAGGATCACCCAATCCAAGTCAGTGTGGACAGCAGCAGAGACAGATTTCTTGGTTAGAAAACTGATCACAGATTGGCTGTCAGTATAGAGATGTGAGATGACATTGCATGTGCTGCCTGCCTGGGTTTGTAGCCAGGTGAGCATGTGCTGCAGGGAACGAGCATGCAATGCAGCAGACACCACAGCACGACATTCAGCTGAGTTGCTGCTGCCAGGTTTTCTGCGGTGTAGCCTGCTGTACCAGGAAGTGAGGGACATGTAATCTGACCTGTTGGTGAGAAAAAACAGCCCTGATTCCCGTGCCCCCATCTGATTGATTGTTCTGCTCTCCATGGAGCTGTCCATGACACATTGGATGTGGATGTCTTCCATCAGATTCAGGCCATGGAGGATGAGGGGGGGACAGTCATTGACCAACTTCCTGATGTGACTGCATTTGATCTTGACTAGAACATCATGGGTGACCCTGCTGATGACAGCTAAGGGAGCCCCACAGATGGCTGACCACCACCCCAGTTTGCCCTGAACAGTGGCACACATATGTAAGGGGAGGTAGTTGTCCTGCAGCAGATCTAGACAATCTTGGATATATTCTGCAGGAGGGGAGAGAGAGCAGACCCACTGATCTGGCTGCCTATGCAGCTGCAACATGATGCCACAGAACTGGATGGGGGTTGTGCTCAATTCCACCTGTTTGCCAATCTCATATGATTCCTGGACCTGCTGAATAAAGGTTTCCACCTCAGCTCTAGGCCCACAAATGAGTTGGTCATCTCCATGCCACACAAAGAACAGCAGTCCAGAGGGGGTGGGTACAACAAAAAAGCATGGGTCCAGGTCATCATACGTGGCCTTGAGCTTTTTGAATACTTCCTCTGCTGAGTCTCTGAAAATTTTTGGGGCACTGACAAGCCCTTCCACCCCAATGTTGATGATAAGGTGGGGCTCATCAATATAAGGTTTCCACACAGCTGGGGTGTCTACCACGTACACCTTCCCTTTCCACACAGATTCAGCCTTTTCTGGGTCCCCCCTGAGGAAGGCCCTTTTAATATCAGTGGCTTTGCAGACATAGTCTTGGCCTGCATTGAGGTTGTGGAGGAAGAGGGAGAGCATGATCCTGAGTGAGGTTTGTTGCAGCCCAGGTGTGTATGTTTCCCCTTTTGGCAGTGTGGAGGTCCCCTTTAATTCTGTGACACATGGTCTGGCATGGAAGATTGGGGAGCCCACTTTTTGTGGTTTTTGTTTGAGAACAAATTTTAATCTGAGCTTTTTGGCTCCCTCTGGCACGTCCCATGAAGGGGTGACAGGCGGTTTGTATTGAGGGTTTTTGGGGTTGGGCAGGACCCATTCCTGCCTGGCTTGGTGGACAATGGCCATCAGCCACTTGGTAAACCCTTTTTGTGTTTTGCATTCTTGTATGACGTGGGAGATTTGGTGGGGTGAGTGCATGGCTATGTCCCACTTACCCAGCCCAAAGGCTGAGGGATGGAGGAACTGGCTGTGCACTAACTTGTCCAGATCAGGGATCTCCCCTGGTGCATACTGAGTGTTGACTGCCTTGATGACAGCATCCATACCAGGGACAATACTGGAGAGAGGGATTTTAAAGTGGTCCAGAGGAACTGCACCCACCCCTGTGACACTGAGCTCATTAGCTGAGATAAGCACCCCAGGATAGGATACAAAAGGTTCCCCCAACAAGGTGTTACCAGAGTACCCCTCCACCACCTGGAAGGGTGTCTGAATACCAAGTATAGGGAGCATCACTTGTCCCACTACATCCAGTGAGCTTTGGCCTGAGAAATCCTGCACCCGTGCCCAAAATGAAGGTGCAATCTCAAGACCAGGGATGGCTTGTGCACTGATCACACTGACCTGTGCCTGAGTGTCTATTGCCAGGGTCCAGGGGTCCTGACTAGTGCACACAGCTGAGACTTTTGCCAACCCTGCGGCCACAGCAGCTTGTTGCTTATGTGACCTGTGTAATGCTTGCAAGGCGACTGCCAATCTTGACCTCAGAGCGGGAGGGTTGGCAGACAATTTGGTGCCTTGGGGCTGAGCTAATGCTTCCAACCCAGCTACCTCGTGCCTGGTTAAGCAATCCCCAGGTTGTGAAGTGGGCCTGGCTTCACTGAGGGTGGAAGGGTTCACAGAGGGTGCTGTGGTGCTGTCAACAGCAGTAATTGGTGGCTCAGAGCTACTGCTGGGCATGCTGGAGTTGCCAGATAGAAGTAGTGAGTCCATGCTTAAAGACTCTTCCCCAGGCACGTCTGCCATGGGAGAATAATACTTCTTAATTCTATGACAGCTCACCCTGTGACGCTTCCCATTGATATTGTGCTTGACCTCCACGGTCTTGCTGTTTTTGGTAAATCCACGGATGGTAACTGGACCTAGCCAAGTTCCAACCTTACCAAAGCTGTTTTCCTTGTAATAGAGAACTTGATCACCTTTTTGGAATACTGGCCTGGAATGGGTTTTATCTTTTTCTGCCAGTTTTGCTGAGGTTTGTGCACGTGCAGTGTTGTACAGTGCTATCACCTCTGGGGGATATACACCTGCCTGCAGGCCTGCTGGGATTACTTCACCCCACGTGGCATGCAAGACAGGTCTCATGTTTAGGGTTGTGCACATTTCATGACACCAGAGTGCCCTGTCACAATAGACCCCTGAAGTAGCATCCTTGGAAGGATTTTTGGCTAGTAGGGTTTTGACAGATCTGATGGTTCTTTCAATGACCCCCTGACCCTCATGATCTTCCAGCCCAGCAATCTCTATTGCTTCACACCCTTCCAGGTCAGTCAGACAAGAAAATTGTTGATCAAGCAAAATTCTGTCAACTGGGTAGAATCTGGGTAAAGCAATCATGAGTGCAACACGTAGCTGCCCTGCAGACATGCCAGGTAGGGGTTCCATTACTGTGAACCTGGACCATGAGTCTTTTAGGATCAGGTAGGGTTGGACATCTTTGTTGATGTGCATCACATCCCCCACTATCATGCCCCTATTGGTGGAAGGAGTTGCAGTATGCCATTTTTGAGGTTTGGGGCTATTGAACTGACATTCTTGACAGTGTTGTCTAGCCAGTTTTACTGCATTCCTGAGTTGTTTTCCCATGCTACTACCCCCCAGCCGTCTGGCCAGTTCCTCAGCCACTGTTTCATGACCCATGGCTAGGTGCAGCTGATGAGCAAGCTCCTTGATATCTATGGAGTTGTCAACAGTAGGGGTTAGTGCTTTTATGTAAGGTTCCAGAACAGGGTGTTGGGAGGACAGTAAGGTTGCTGCCTCAAAATCAATTATGCCCTGGTTGCCATCCCCAATGGTAATGAGATCATCATCCTCAGAGTACATAAGGTGAGTGAACTCACATTGATTTGGGTAGCGAGGCCTGTTGCAACGGCTGCCTGGAGGCCCCAGGGGATGACGTGCGTGCCAGCAGCCCGGGCAGAGATCCACCCCGTTGGCCAGGGAGTCGTTGTTGGGGCAGTTGTGCCGTGCGTGCCCTCGTTGGAAGCACCTCAGGCACCTTATGGACCCCCCAGGGTTGCCAGGCTGGTTGTTGTTGTGTTGTTGTTGTTGTTGTTTCCCTGCTGGGACCGGTTCTGGCCCTGCTGGGACCTGTTGTTGTTGTTGTTTTGGCCCTGTTGGGACCTGTTGTTATTGTTGCCCTGCTGGGACCTGTTGTTGTTGTTGTTGTTGTTGTTGTTGGGGTTGCCATGCAGGGGCACACGGTGCCACGTGTTGCCACGCCCCTGAGAGCCACTGCCCCCTTGGTGGGAGGACTTGTGGGTCTTGGGTGCCCCCCCTGGCTGGCCTGCCCCTTGCGTTTGTGGCCTTGGACACCCTGGACCTTGGGGTCCTGGGCCTGGTTGTTGCCAGTACCCAGGGGGTCCACTGCCTCCTCGATATAGAGCATGGCAGCTCTGAAGTTGTCCCAGAGGGACTTGAGGCCTGTAAGCAGGGTAGCCAGGACAGAAGGTTGCAAATTAGCTTTTGTTAGCCAGGTGTGGATGAGATACCTTGGTTGGAGCTTGAGAAGCTCAAGGTCTTTCTCAATCATTACCCTGTATGTTTTTGCATCCCCAGAGAGGTTATTCTTGTTCACCTTATATGCAGCAAGCCAGTTGAAACGTTCTACTGCTTCCATGTGGTTATTGGTAAGCACTAGCTGTTTCAGATCAGTGATAAAGGTAGGCCACTGTTCAATGGCTGCTTCAGGTGTCAGGGTACGTTCCTGATAGGTTTGAATCAATGCTCTGATTGCAGGAGATGATTGATGGAATGTGGAGGAGGCCCTGAGAGCCTTAAACTGATGTCTAAGGTTAAGACCTTCCATCCCATACTCCAAAGCAAAAACAAATTGCTTAGCTTGTTCAACAGTGTGACCCTCAGGCAAGCCAGCAATATTGATTTTGGATTCCTTTTTATGAGGGTTAAACACACCTGTGAGAGGGGGGTTGGCCCTCAAGAAGCTGTCGGTTGCTTGTTGCAGGCGGGTGGGGTCCAGGTTGATGGTCCCCCGCTCATACCGCGACATCAGGGCGCGCAGGCCCTCGACAGTTTGCAGCTGGTTAGCTGTTAACTGCTGATCTTGCAACGAGGCCAGCTGGGCCTGGAGAATGGCGAGCTGTTCCAGGACATCCCCGCTCCTTGGGGGGGCCTCAGCAGGCCTGTTGGGTGCCTGTGGCACCTCTGCACCTCCCCCCAGGGCCTCCTGGGGTCCTGGCCACCCCCCCTGGTTTGGGAGGGGGCCCCAACCCACAGGGCGAACCTGGGGTGGTGGGGGAGGGGGAGGGGGGTCATGGTGGCCCTGGGGGAGCCCGGGGGTGTCCGGGTAACCCCACTGGGTCCAGCCCCATCGGTGGAGGGGCGGGCAGGGGTGTCTGCCTCTGCTCTCCTCCTGGCCTCCTCCCGCATGAGACGCTTCATCTCCTTGCGTACCTCATGCTCCCGGAGGGCTGCCTGAAAGCAGCCTCATCCTCGGGTATGTCAGGGAGTGGTTCTCCCATGATCATAGCAGGCCGGACTGGACAGTCCGCCTCTTTGCCCTTCCTCGCGCCCAGGGCCAGCAGTCCCTCCTTGTACTGCAGGGGTTGGGGGGGAGAGGGTTTCTTGCTGGTGGTTTCCAGCGGGGGGGCTTCTTCAGCTACCACCCCATGTTTGGCCAAGATGGCCTCCGTGACCCTGGCTTGGGTGATGGAGGACATGGTTTTAAAGTGTGCTGACCGAGCAAGCTCGGCCAGGTCTTGACTGTCCGCATAGTGCATGGGATAGTCAGCATTTTTTAAGAGGTCACGTAACCGCTGGGTGGCCTCGCGGTACGCGTCCGCCATCGCCTGGTGGGTAGCCAGGCGACGGGCGGCTTCCTCTTCATATTCTTGCCGCTTAGCGGCGAGCCGAAAAGCCGCCTCTCGGCGGACCTCTCGGTCCCGCTGCCGCGCTCGGCGTTCTTCATTTGCCACCAGCGCGGCCTGCTCGACCGCCAGGAGCGCTGGGGTAAGATTGATCTCAGTCTCCCCATCGGGGAGACTGGCAGTGTCGGATACCTCATCGTCGGACATTGGTTGTCCGGCGATGGGTTCCACAGGTTTTCGCACCACCCGTGCGAGTTTAATACTCTCCATGTCCTTCTTCTTGCGAAGAAGGGACGCAGAGGGTCGCCCAAACGTTAGCTCAATGTGGTTATGTCCCTGGGCGAAAGGGACATTAAGGTTTGATGTGGCGGGACGAAAGGTAATCGTCCCGTCCGGTGCCACCGAGGCCGTCTGACGGGGCATACGCTCCCGAAGAGATGGCAACGTGGGGCCGGACTGTGGAGCCTCAGTGGGGTTTACCACCGAGGTCTCCGCAGCCATGGCCGCGCCAGCCGTGGTTGCGGCTGGGGCGGCCGCCGGAGTCGAGGGTAAGCCGGTCTCCCCGGGGGGAGCCGTCTCGGCCTCCGGCCTCGCAGGGGAGGGGGGTAGGTCGGTCGGCTTTGCAGCCGCCGTCCCCTCGTCCTGGCAACCATTGTGAGTCTTTTTGTTCTTTTTCTTTTTCTTGGAAATGGCCGCATCGCCAGCCGGCTTCTTGTTGTTGTCTCTGGGCATCCGCCGATCCTGCCCATCATCATCCTCGTTGTAGGTAAGCTTCTTAGCGACATTCTTGTTCGTGATAGCCATGGTAGCAAATAAAATTCAAGTTAGAATGCGGTGGGATATATTGCTTGAGAACACTGAAGGCTTGGAGCAATGAATTGCTTGGTTCATTAGAAAATAGGTTTACCCTTTATCAACGTTCCTCTCACCGGCTGCGCCGCCAGTGACCGTTGGGTGCAGACCGTTGGCCCGAGGCCGCACGATGACAGGTAGCTGCCTAGTCACTGCATCGTGCGATCACAAATCAATGCACGCTGCAGTACGGTCCCTATCTAGGATACTCTAGTACCGTCCAATGACAGGACACTACGTATACTGGGTACTGACATCTGTCACGTACCTCAGTACCCAAAGTACCTATCTAGGGAAACGTATGCGACTCGACTAGCATCCCTATCTGCATAGCCCACGTGGTATTTATATTCACATACCAACGTGGGTTTACAAGGCTTATTCATACGTTGTATTCACAATGCCTTTGAGACTTAGTCTGCAGCAAAGCATGGAGACTAACTCTCACATGTACACACACCGCGCACGCTTGGGGCGGCTGCACACACACGTACCTACACCGCGCACGCAAGGGGCGGCTGCACACACACGTACATACACCGCGCACGCAAGGGGCGGCTGCACACATACGTACACACACCGTGCACGCAAGGGGCGGCTGCACACACACGTACATACACCATGCACGCAAGGGGCTGCACACACACTTACACACACCATGCACGCAAGGGCCGGCATGCACACACACTGGCATACACCGCGCACGCAAGGGGCGGCTGCACACACGTACATACACCGCGCACGCAAGGGGCGAGTGCACACACACGTACACACACCGCGCACGAAAGGGGCGGCTGCACACACACGTACACACACCATGCATGCAATTGCCGGCATGCACACACACGTACATCCACTGCGCACGCAAGGGGCAACTGCACACACATGTACACACGCTCGGGGCGGCTGCACACACACTTACACACACCATGCACGCAAGGGCCGGCATGCACACACACTGGCATACACCGCGCACGCAAGGGGCGGCTGCACCCACATGTACATACACCATGCACGCAAGGACAAGGATTCACACACACGTACACACACCGCGCACGCAAGGGGCGGCTGCACACAAACGTACACACACCATGCACGCAATTGCCGGCATGCACACACACGTACATCCACCGCGCACGCAAGGGGCAACTGCACACACATGTACACACGCTTGGGGCGGCTGCACTCACATGTACACACACCGCGCACGCAAGGGCCGGCTGCACACACACGTACATACACCGCGCACGCAAGGGGCAACTGCACACACACGTACATCCACCGCGCACGCAAGGGGCAACTGCACACACATGTACACACACCGCGCACGCTTGGGGCAGCTGCACTCACATGTACACACACCGCGCACGCTTGGGGCGGCTGCACACACATGTACATCCACCGCGCACGCAAGGGGCGAGTGCAAACACATGTACATACACCGCGCACGCAAGGGGCAACTGCCCACACATGTACATCCACCGCGCACGCAAGGGCCGGCTGCACTCAATTGTACATACACCGCCCATGCAAGGGGCGGCTGCACACACACGTACACACACCATGCACGCAAGGGCCGGCATGCACACACAGTACACACACCGCGCACGCAAGGGGCGGCTGCACACACACGTACATACACTGCGCACGCAAGGGGCTGCTGCACACACACTTACACTCACCATGCACGCAAGGGGCGGCTGCACACACACGTACACACACCGCGCACGCAAGGGGCGGCTGCACACACACGTACATACACCGCGCACGCAAGGGGCGGCTGCACTTACATGTACACACACCACGCACGCAAGGGGCGGCTGCACACACACGTACATACACCGCGCACGCAAGGACCGGCTCCACTCACATGTACATCCACCGCGCAACCACGGGGCGGCTGCACACACACGTACATACACCGCGCACGCAAGGGGCTGCTGCACACACACTTACACACAAAATGCACGCTTGGGGCGACGGCACTCACATGTACATACACCGCGCACGAAAGGGGTGGCTGCACACACACGTACATCCACCGCGCACGCAAGGGGCGGCTGCACACACACATACATACACCGCGCACGCTTGGGGCGGCTGCACACACACGTACCTACACCGCGCACGCAAGGGGCGGCTGCACACACACGTACATACACCGCGCACGCAAGGGGCGAGTGCACACACACGTACACACACCGCGCACGCAAGGGGCGGCTGCACACACACGTACACACACCATGCACGCAATTGCCGGCATGCACACACACGTACATCCACCGCGCACGCAAGGGGCAACTGCACACACATGTACACACACCGCGCACGCTTGGGGCAGCTGCACTCACATGTACACACACCGCGCACGCTTGGGGCGGCTGCACACACACGTACACACACCGCGCACGCTTGGGGCGGCTGCACACACACGTACCTACACCGCGCACGCAAGGGGCGGCTGCACACACACTTACACACAAAATGCACCCTTGGGGCGACGGCACTCACATGTACACACACCGCGCACGCAAGGGGCGGCTGCACACACACGTACACACACCATGCACGCAATTGCCGGCATGCACACACACGTACATCCACCGCGCACGCAAGGGGCAACTGCACACACATGTACACACACCGCGCACGCTTGGGGCAGCTGCACTCACATGTACACACACCGCGCACGCTTGGGGCGGCTGCACACACACGTACATACACCGCGCACGCAAGGGGCGGCTGCACACATACGTACCTACACCGCGCACGCAAGGGGCGGCTGCACACACACGTACATACACCGCGCACGCAAGGACCGGCTCCACTCACATGTACATCCACCGCGCAACCACGGGGCGGCTGCACACACACGTACATACACCGCGCACGCAAGGGGCTGCTGCACACACACTTACACACAAAATGCACGCTTGGGGCGACGGCACTCACATGTACATACACCGCGCACGAAAGGGGTGGCTGCACACACACGTACATCCACCGCGCACGCAAGGGGCGGCTGCACACACACATACATACACCATGCACGCAAGGGGCGAGTGCAAAAACATGTACATACACCGCGCACGCAAGGGGCAACTGCCCACACATGGACATACACCATGCACGCAAGGGGCGGCTGCACACACATGTACATCCACCGCGCACGCAAGGGGCGAGTGCACACACACGTACACACACCGCGCACGCAAGGGGCGGCTGCACACACACGTACACACACCATGCACGCAATTGCCGGCATGCACACACACGTACATCCACCGCGCACGCAAGGGGCAACTGCACACACATGTACACACACCGCGCACGCTTGGGGCAGCTGCACTCACATGTACACACACCGCGCACGCTTGGGGCGGCTGCACACACACGTACATACACCGCGCACGCTTGGGGCGGCTGCACACACACGTACCTACACCGCGCACGCAAGGGGCGGCTGCACACACACTTACACACAAAATGCACGCTTGGGGCGACGGCACTCACATGTACACACACCGCGCACGCAAGGGGCGGCTGCACACACACGTACACACACCATGCACGCAATTGCCGGCATGCACACACACGTACATCCACCGCGCACGCAAGGGGCAACTGCACACACATGTACACACACCGCGCACGCTTGGGGCAGCTGCACTCACATGTACATCCACCGCGCACGCTTGGAGCGGCTGCACACACACGTACATACACCGCGCACGCAAGGGGCGGCTGCACACATACGTACCTACACCGCGCACGCAAGGGGCGGCTGCACACACACGTACATACACCGCGCACGCAAGGACCGGCTCCACTCACATGTACATCCACCGCGCAACCACGGGGCGGCTGCACACACACGTACATACACCGCGCACGCAAGGGGCTGCTGCACACACACTTACACACAAAATGCACGCTTGGGGCGACGGCACTCACATGTACATACACCGCGCACGAAAGGGGTGGCTGCACACACACGTACATCCACCGCGCACGCAAGGGGCGGCTGCACACACACATACATACACCATGCACGCAAGGGGCGAGTGCAAAAACATGTACATACGCCGCGCACGCAAGGGGCAACTGCCCACACATGGACATACACCATGCACGCAAGGGGCGGCTGCACACACATGTACATCCACCGCGCACGCAAGGGGCGAGTGCACACACACGTACACACACCGCGCACGCAAGGGGCGGCTGCACACACACGTACACACACCATGCACGCAATTGCCGGCATGCACACACACGTACATCCACCGCGCACGCAAGGGGCAACTGCACACACATGTACACACACCGCGCACGCTTGGGGCAGCTGCACTCACATGTACACACACCGCGCACGCTTGGGGCGGCTGCACACACACGTACATACACCGCGCACGCAAGGGGCGGCTGCACTTACATGTACACACACCACGCACGCAAGGGGCGGCTGCACACACACGTACATACACCGCGCACGCAAGGACCGGCTGCACACACATGTACATCCACCGCGCAACCACGGGGCGGCTGCACACACACGTACATACACCGCGCACGCAAGGGGCTGCTGCACACACACTTACACACAAAATGCACGCTTGGGGCGACGGCACTCACATGTACATACACCGCGCACGAAAGGGGTGGCTGCACACACACGTACATCCACCGCGCACGCAAGGGGCGGCTGCACACACACATACATACACCATGCACGCAAGGGGCGAGTGCAAAAACATGTACATACACCGCGCACGCAAGGGGCAACTGCCCACACATGGACATACACCATGCACGCAAGGGGCGGCTGCACACACATGTACATCCACCGCGCACGCAAGGGCGAGTGCACACACACGTACACACACCGCGCACGCTTGGGGCGGCTGCACACACACGTACCTACACCGCGCACGCAAGGGGCGGCTGCACACACACGTACATCCACCGCGCACGCAAGGGGCAACTGCACACACATGTACACACACCGCGCACGCTTGGGGCAGCTGCACTCACATGTACACACACCGCGCACGCAAGGGCCGGCTGCACACACACGTACATCCACCGCGCACGCAAGGGGCAACTGCACACACACGTACATACACCGCGCACGCAAGGGGCGGCTGCACACACACGTACACACACCGCGCACGCAAGGGGCAACTGCACACACATGTACACACACCGCGCACGCTTGGGGCGGCTGCACACACACGTACCTACACCGCGCACGCAAGGGGCGGCTGCACACACACGTACATACACCGCGCACGCAAGGGGCAACTGCACACACATGTACATACACCGCGCAACCACGGGGCGGCTGCACACACACGTACATACACCGCGCACGCAAGGGGCGGCTGCACACATACGTACCTACACCGCGCACCCAAGGGGCGACTGCACACACATGTACATCCACCGCGCACGCAAGGGCCGGCTGCACACACACGTACACACACCATGCACGCAAGGGCCGGCTGCACACACACGTACATACACCGCGCACGCTTGGGGCGGCTGCACACACACGTACCTACACCGCGCACGCAAGGGGCGGCTGCACACATACGTATACCTACACCGCGCACGCAAGGGGCGACTGCACACACATGTACATCCACCGCGCACGCAAGGGCCGGCTGCACACACACGTACACACACCATGCACGCAAGGGCCGGCTGCACACACACGTACATACACCGCGCACGCTTGGGGCGGCTGCACACACACGTACACACACCGCGCACGCAAGGGGCAGCTGCACACACACGTACATACACCATGCACGCAAGGGGCTGCACACACACTTACACACACCTTGCACGCAAGGGCCGGCATGCACACACACGTACATCCACCGCGCACGCAAGGGGCGGCTGCACACACACATACATACACCGCGCACGCTTGGGGCGGCTGCACACACACGTACACACACCATGCACGCAAGGGCCGGCTGCACTCACATGTACACACACCATGCACGCAAGGGCCGGCTGCACACACACTTACACACACAATGCACGCTTGGGGCAACGGCACTCACATGTACACACGCTTGGGGCGGCTGCACTCACATGTACACACACCGCGCACGCAAGGGCCGGCTGCACACACACGTACATACACCGCGCACGCAAGGGGCAACTGCACACACACGTACACACACCATGCACGCAAGGGCCGGCTGCACTCACATGTACACACACCATGCACGCAAGGGCCGGCTGCACACACACTTACACACACAATGCACGCTTGGGGCAACGGCACTCACATGTACATACACCATGCACGCAAGGGGCGGCTGCACACACACGTACACACACCATGCACGCAAGGAGCGACTTCACGCACAGGTACACTCACCATGCACGCAAGGGGCGGCTGCACACACACGTACACACACCGCGCACGCAATTAAGGGACGGCTGCACACACACGTACATACACCGCGCACGCAAGGGGCAACAGCACTCACATGTACATACACCATGCACGCAAGGGGCGGCTGCACACACACGTACACACACCATGCACGCAAGGAGCGACTTCACGCACAGGTACACACACCATGCACGCAAGGTTCGGCTGCACACACATGTGCATCCACCGCGCACGCAAGGGGCGAGTGCAAACACATGTACATACACCATGCACGCAAGGGGCGGCTGCACACACATGTACATCCACCGCGCACGCAAGGGGCGAGTGCACACACACGTACACACACCGCGCACGCAAGGGGCGGCTGCACACACACGTACACACACCATGCACGCAATTGCCGGCATGCACACACACGTACATCCACCGCGCACGCAAGGGGCAACTGCACACACATGTACACACACCGCGCACGCTTGGGGCAGCTGCACTCACATGTACACACACCGCGCACGCAAGGGCCGGCTGCACACACACGTACACACACCATGCACGCAATTGCCGGCATGCACACACACGTACACACACCGCGCACGCAAGGGGCGGCTGCACACACACGTACACACACCATGCACGCAATTGCCGGCATGCACACACACGTACGTCCACCGCGCACGCAAGGGGCAACTGCACACACATGTACACACACCGCGCACGCTTGGGGCAGCTGCACACACACGTACCTACACCGCGCACGCAAGGGCCGGCTGCACACACACGTACATACACCGCGCACGCAAGGGGCGGCTGCACACACATGTACCTACACCGCGCACGCAAGGGGCGGCTGCACACACACGTACATCCACCGCGCACGCAAGGGGCAACTGCACACACATGTACACACACCGCGCACGCTTGGGGCAGCTGCACTCACATGTACACACACCGCACACGCAAGGGCCGGCTGCACACACACGTACATCCACCGCGCACGCAAGGGGCAACTGCACACACACGTACATACACCGCGCACGCAAGGGGCGGCTGCACACACACGTACACACACCATGCACGCAATTGCCGGCATGCACACACACGTACGTCAACCGCGCACGCAAGGGGCAACTGCACACACATGTACACACACCGCGCACGCTTGGGGCAGCTGCACACACACGTACCTACACCGCGCACGCAAGGGGCGGCTGCACACACATGTACACACACCGCTCACGCTTGGGGCGGCTGCACACACATGTACCTACACCGCGCACGCAAGGGGCGGCTGCACACACACGTACATCCACCGCGCACGCAAGGGGCAACTGCACACACATGTACACACACCGCGCACGCTTGGGGCAGCTGCACTCACATGTACACACACCGCACACGCAAGGGCCGGCTGCACACACACGTACATCCACCGCGCACGCAAGGGGCAACTGCACACACACGTACATACACCGCGCACGCAAGGGGCGGCTGCACACACACGTACACACACCGCGCACGCAAGGGGCAACTGCACACACATGTACACACACCGCGCACGCTTGGGGCGGCTGCACACACACGTACCTACACCGCGCACGCAAGGGGCGGCTGCACACACACGTACATCCACCGCGCACGCAAGGGGCAACTGCACACACATGTACACACACCGCGCACGCTTGGGCAGCTGCACTCACATGTACACACACCGCACACGCAAGGGCCGGCTGCACACACACGTACATCCACCGCGCACGCAAGGGGCAACTGCACACACACGTACATACACCGCGCACGCAAGGGGCGGCTGCACACACACGTACATACACCGCGCACGCAAGGGGCAACTGCACACACATGTACATACACCGCGCAACCACGGGGCGGCTGCACACACACGTACATACACCGCGCACGCAAGGGCGGCTGCACACATACGTACCTACACCGCGCACGCAAGGGGCGACTGCACACCCATGTACATCCACCGCGCACGCAAGGGCCGGCTGCACACACACGTACACACACCATGCACGCAAGGGCCGGCTGCACACACACGTACATCCACCGCGCACGCAAGGGGCGGCTGCACACACACGTACACACACCGCGCACGCAAGGGGCAACTGCACACACATGTACACACACCGCGCACGCTTGGGGCGGCTGCACACACACGTACCTACACCGCGCACGCAAGGGCCGGCTGCACACACACGTACATACACCGCGCACGCAAGGGGCAACTGCACACACATGTACATACACCGCGCAACCACGGGGCGGCTGCACACACACGTACATACACCGCGCACGCTTGGGGCAGCTGCACTCACATGTACACACACCGCGCACGCAAGGGGCGACTGCACACACATGTACATCCACCGCGCACGCAAGGGCCGGCTGCACACACACGTACACACACCATGCACGCAAGGGCCGGCTGCACACACACGTACATCCACCGCGCACGCAAGGGCCGGCTGCACACACACGTACATACACCGCGCACGCAAGGGGCAACTGCACACACATGTACACACACCGCGCACGCAAGGGGCAACTGCACACACACGTACACACACCGCGCACGCTTGGGGCGGCTGCACACACACGTACCTACACCGCGCACGCAAGGGGCGGCTGCACACACACGTACATCCACCGCGCACGCAAGGGGCAACTGCACACACATGTACACACACCGCGCACGCTTGGGGCAGCTGCACTCACATGTACACACACCGCGCACGCAAGGGGCGGCTGCACACACACGTACATCCACCGCGCACGCAAGGGGCAACTGCACACACACGTACATCCACCGCGCACGCAAGGGGCGGCTGCACACACACGTACACACACCGCGCACGCAAGGGGCAACTGCACACACATGTACACACACCGCGCACGCTTGGGGCGGCTGCACACACACGTACCTACACCGCGCACGCAAGGGGCGGCTGCACACACACGTACATACACCGCGCACGCAAGGGGCAACTGCACACACACGTACATCCACCGCGCACGCAAGGGGCAACTGCACACACATGTACACACACCGCGCACGCTTGGGGCGGCTGCACACATACGTACCTACACCGCGCACGCAAGGGGCGGCTGCACACACACGTACATACACCGCGCACGCAAGGGGCAACTGCACACACATGTACATACACCGCGCACGCAAGGGGCAACTGCACACACATGTACACACACCGCGCACGCAAGGGGCAACTGCACACACACGTACACACACCGCGCACGCTTGGGGCGGCTGCACACACACGTACCTACACCGCGCACGCAAGGGGCGGCTGCACACACACGTACATCCACCGCGCACGCAAGGGGCAACTGCACACACATGTACACACACCGCGCACGCTTGGGGCAGCTGCACTCACATGTACACACACCGCGCACGCAAGGGCCGGCTGCACACACACGAAAAACCACCGCGCACGCAAGGGGCAACTGCACACACACGTAAATCCACCGCGCACGCAAGGGGCGGCTGCACACACACGTACACACACCGCGCACGCAAGGGGCAACTGCACACACATGTACACACACCGCGCACGCTTGGGGCGGCTGCACACACACGTACCTACACCGCGCACGCAAGGGGCGGCTGCACACACACGTACATACACCGCGCACGCAAGGGGCAACTGCACACACATGTACATACACCGCGCAACCACGGGGCGGCTGCACACACACGTACATACACCGCGCACGCAAGGGGCAACTGCACACACATGTACACACACCGCGCACGCTTGGGGCGGCTGCACACACACGTACCTACACCGCGCACGCAAGGGGCGGCTGCACACACACGTACATACACCGCGCACGCAAGGGGCAACTGCACACACATGTACATACACCGCGCAACCACGGGGCGGCTGCACACACACGTACACACACCGCGCACGCAAGGGGCAGCTGCACACACACGTACATACACCATGCACGCAAGGGGCTGCACACACACTTACACACACCTTGCACGCAAGGGCCGGCATGCACACACACTGGCATACACCGCGCACGCAAGGGGCAACTGCACACACGTACATACACCGCGCACGCAAGGGGCGAGTGCACACACACGTACACACACCGCGCACGCAATTAAGGGACGGCTGCACACACACGTACATACACCGCGCACGCAAGGGGCAACGGCACTCACATGTACATACACCATGCACGCAAGGGGCGGCTGCACACACACGTACACACACCATGCACGCAAGGAGCGACTTCACGCACAGGTACACACACCATGCACGCAAGGTTCGGCTGCACACACATGTACATCCACCGCGCACGCAAGGGGCGGCTGCACACACATGTACATACACCATGCACGCAAGGGGCGGCTGCACACACCTGTACATCCACCGCGCACGCAAGGGGCGAGTGCACACACACGTACACACACCGCGCACGCAAGGGGCGGCTGCACACACACGTACACACACCATGCACGCAATTGCCGGCATGCACACACACGTACATCCACCGCGCACGCAAGGGGCAACTGCACACACATGTACACACACCGCGCACGCTTGGGGCAGCTGCACTCACATGTACACACACCGCGCACGCAAGGGCCGGCTGCACACACACGTACATACACCGCGCACGCAAGGGGCAACTGCACACACATGTACACACACCGCGCACGCAAGGGGCAACTGCACACACACGTACACACACCGCGCACGCTTGGGGCGGCTGCACACACATGTACCTACACCGCGCACGCAAGGGGCGGCTGCACACACACGTACATCCACCGCGCACGCAAGGGGCAACTGCACACACATGTACACACACCGCGCACGCTTGGGGCAGCTGCACACACACGTACACACACCATGCACGCAATTGCCGGCATGCACACACACGTACATCCACCGCGCACGCAAGGGGCGGCTGCACACACACGTACACACACCATGCACGCAAGGGGCGGCTGCACACACACGTACACACACCGCGCACGCAAGGGGCAACTGCACACACATGTACACACACCGCGCACGCTTGGGGCGGCTGCACACACACGTACCTACACCGCGCACGCAAGGGGCAACTGCACACACATGTACACACACCGCGCACGCTTGGGGCGGCTGCACACACATGTACCTACACCGCGCACGCAAGGGGCGGCTGCACACACACGTACATCCACCGCGCACGCAAGGGGCAACTGCACACACATGTACACACACCGCGCACGCTTGGGGCAGCTGCACTCACATGTACACACACCGCACACGCAAGGGCCGGCTGCACACACACGTACATCCACCGCGCACGCAAGGGGCAACTGCACACACACGTACATACACCGCGCACGCAAGGGGCGGCTGCACACACACGTACACACACCGCGCACGCAAGGGGCAACTGCACACACATGTACACACACCGCGCACGCTTGGGGCGGCTGCACACACACGTACCTACACCGCGCACGCAAGGGGCGGCTGCACACACACGTACATCCACCGCGCACGCAAGGGGCAACTGCACACACATGTACACACACCGCGCACGCTTGGGGCAGCTGCACTCACATGTACACACACCGCACACGCAAGGGCCGGCTGCACACACACGTACATCCACCGCGCACGCAAGGGGCAACTGCACACACACGTACATACACCGCGCACGCAAGGGGCGGCTGCACACACACGTACATACACCGCGCACGCAAGGGGCAACTGCACACACATGTACATACACCGCGCAACCACGGGGCGGCTGCACACACACGTACATACACCGCGCACGCAAGGGGCGGCTGCACACATACGTACCTACACCGCGCACGCAAGGGGCGACTGCACACCCATGTACATCCACCGCGCACGCAAGGGCCGGCTGCACACACACGTACACACACCATGCACGCAAGGGCCGGCTGCACACACACGTACATCCACCGCGCACGCAAGGGCGGCTGCACACACACGTACACACACCGCGCACGCAAGGGGCAACTGCACACACATGTACACACACCGCGCACGCTTGGGGCGGCTGCACACACACGTACCTACACCGCGCACGCAAGGGCCGGCTGCACACACACGTACATACACCGCGCACGCAAGGGGCAACTGCACACACATGTACATACACCGCGCAACCACGGGGCGGCTGCACACACACGTACATACACCGCGCACGCTTGGGGCAGCTGCACTCACATGTACACACACCGCGCACGCAAGGGGCGACTGCACACACATGTACATCCACCGCGCACGCAAGGGCCGGCTGCACACACACGTACACACACCATGCACGCAAGGGCCGGCTGCACACACACGTACATCCACCGCGCACGCAAGGGCCGGCTGCACACACACGTACATACACCGCGCACGCAAGGGGCAACTGCACACACATGTACACACACCGCGCACGCAAGGGGCAACTGCACACACACGTACACACACCGCGCACGCTTGGGGCGGCTGCACACACACGTACCTACACCGCGCACGCAAGGGGCGGCTGCACACACACGTACATCCACCGCGCACGCAAGGGGCAACTGCACACACATGTACACACACCGCGCACGCTTGGGGCAGCTGCACTCACATGTACACACACCGCGCACGCAAGGGGCGGCTGCACACACACGTACATCCACCGCGCACGCAAGGGGCAACTGCACACACACGTACATCCACCGCGCACGCAAGGGGCGGCTGCACACACACGTACACACACCGCGCACGCAAGGGGCAACTGCACACACATGTACACACACCGCGCACGCTTGGGGCGGCTGCACACACACGTACCTACACCGCGCACGCAAGGGGCGGCTGCACACACACGTACATACACCGCGCACGCAAGGGGCAACTGCACACACATGTACATACACCGCGCACGCAAGGGGCAACTGCACACACATGTACACACACCGCGCACGCAAGGGGCAACTGCACACACACGTACACACACCGCGCACGCTTGGGGCGGCTGCACACACACGTACCTACACCGCGCACGCAAGGGGCGGCTGCACACACACGTACATCCACCGCGCACGCAAGGGGCAACTGCACACACATGTACACACACCGCGCACGCTTGGGGCAGCTGCACTCACATGTACACACACCGCGCACGCAAGGGCCGGCTGCACACACACGAAAAACCACCGCGCACGCAAGGAGCAACTGCACACACACGTACATCCACCGCGCACGCAAGGGGCGGCTGCACACACACGTACACACACCGCGCACGCAAGGGGCAACTGCACACACATGTACACACACCGCGCACGCTTGGGGCGGCTGCACACACACGTACCTACACCGCGCACGCAAGGGGCGGCTGCACACACACGTACATCCAATTGCTGCTTTAGTTCCATTGGAGTGAGGGGCTGCCAGAGAAACATGTTTATTACAAATGCGTGTTAGGCACACGTCCAAGCCATTAGCTAACCTAAGAATCTGCAGTTTCTAAGCTAACTAGGCCACACAACAGGGGCCGAAACATCATACCAGTCATAAGGACCTGGGCCAGTCAAGAGGACCTGGGCTTTGTAACATCCTCATGGCAGCAAGGGTGGGTGGGTGGGAGCTGCAAAGAGGAGTGGTTGTTGCCCCGCCACAACCCTAAATATCCACCGTCTACCTAGTCGTAGGTGGGGTGGCGGACGCCAGCCCACTGACCAACAGGCCAGTGGCGCCGCGCCGCCCCCGGTCCACAGGACTGCCCCCGGTCCACAAAACAAATTGGACCCGGTCCGCAGTACCGTCCCCGGTTACCCCCCCCCACATCACCGTACCCCCCCCCCCTAGTACTGGCTACCAAGTCAGACCTGTCTACTGCGGCCTCCCCTCCCCCTTTGAGACTTCCGCAGGTCATAGATAGAACGAGCGTGAGCTCACAAAATCCAATTGCTGCTTTAGTTCCATTGGAGTGAGGGGCTGCCAGAGAAACATGTTTATTACAAATGCGTGTTAGGCACACGTCCAAGCCATTAGCTAACCTAAGAATCTGCAGTTTCTAAGCTAACTAGGCCACACAACAGGGGCCGAAACATCATACCAGTCATAAGGACCTGGGCCAGTCAAGAGGACCTGGGCTTTGTAACATCCCGCACCCACTACCTGGCCACTTGGCCGCAAGCTGTCGTATGGCCCAGACTTCTCGTCGCCCCCCTTGTCCCCTGCCGCTACCAGTGCTTCCATTAAACCAGGCGGCAATACAAGAGGAGAGCCAATCGTATCCCGGGACCCCCCACTATGGGGGGGGTTCTCACCCATGTGGGCACTGCCCTCGGCAGCCGCCCCTGCGGGTTCTGTCCGGCGATTCTTTGTACACCTTTCTTCACAGGCATAGCACCCCCGGCACCCCAATGACGCAGCTGCGTCTGGGATCCGCTATCGCCCCGCCCTAACATCCTTCCCCTTCCCCGCTGTGCACCGCCAGTCCCAACAACTCGTCCCCGCTTAAATTACGCGGCAACGACCCCGCCATTCCGCCCTGGCCGCCGGCCGCTGTCGCCTCACTTAATACGAAGAAATGTTAGGCTGTTTAGGATGCTGCCCCCCCTGGCGCTGGGGCTGCAGCCCTCCCGCTCCTGCGCTGGCCTGGGGGCTCGATTCCCCCTTCTTCCCATGCTCGTATAGCGCGCTCATGCACTATTCTTGACGATATTCATTAGCCAGGCCCAGCGCACGTGATCCACAACGAAACTTGCCTGGGACGTAATTCCCCTCCGCCTGTAGCTGTTACCACCCGAGCACCACTATTGCCCCGCCTTAGCTGTCCGATCAAGAGTCACTCCCGCGTCTATCCAGACCCCTCCCGCGAGCTCGGGGTGGCGAGTACAACGGGCGGGAAAAAGTAAAACAATCTGGCACTGGCAGCTACCGCCCGCACTTCGAATGGCAGTTTCTTGGGGTGCTGCCGACCCCCGTCGCGCAGCCGTCATAACCTTAAATTATCCAGGCCCCCGAATGATAATTCGGAGGCCGGTAGCTGTGATTTACATTCGGCACCGCCATAGCAGTGCACACACGCCGTCAGTGGGCCGTCGACACAGCTGCAAAGAGGAGTGGTTGTTGCCCCGCCACAACCCTAAATATCCACCGTCTACCTAGTCGTAGGTGGGGTGGCGGACGCCAGCCCACTGACCAACAGGCCAGTGGCGCCGCGCCGCCCCCGGTCCACAGGACTGCCCCGGTCCACAAAACAAATTGGACCCGGTCCGCAGTACCGTCCCCGGTTACCCCCCCCCACATCACCGTACCCCCCCCCCTAGTACTGGCTACCAAGTCAGACCTGTCTACTGCGGCCTCCCCTCCCCCTTTGAGACTTCCGCAGGTCATAGATAGAACGAGCGTGAGCTCACAAAATACACCGCGCACGCAAGGGGCAACTGCACACACATGTACATACACCGCGCAACCACGGGGCGGCTGCACACACACGTACATACACCGCGCACGCAAGGGGCAACTGCACACACATGTACACACACCGCGCACGCTTGGGGCGGCTGCACACACACGTACCTACACCGCGCACGCAAGGGGCGGCTGCACACACACGTACATACACCGCGCACGCAAGGGGCAACTGCACACACATGTACATACACCGCGCAACCACGGGGCGGCTGCACACACACGTACACACACCGCGCACGCAAGGGGCAGCTGCACACACACGTACATACACCATGCACGCAAGGGGCTGCACACACACTTACACACACCTTGCACGCAAGGGCCGGCATGCACACACACTGGCATACACCGCGCACGCAAGGGGCGGCTGCACACACGTACATACACCGCGCACGCAAGGGGCGAGTGCACACACACGTACACACACCGCGCACGCAATTAAGGGACGGCTGCACACACACGTACATACACCGCGCACGCAAGGGGCAACGGCACTCACATGTACATACACCATGCACGCAAGGGGCGGCTGCACACACACGTACACACACCATGCACGCAAGGAGCGACTTCACGCACAGGTACACACACCATGCACGCAAGGTTCGGCTGCACACACATGTACATCCACCGCGCACGCAAGGGGCGGCTGCACACACATGTACATACACCATGCACGCAAGGGGCGGCTGCACACACCTGTACATCCACCGCGCACGCAAGGGGCGAGTGCACACACACGTACACACACCGCGCACGCAAGGGGCGGCTGCACACACATGTACACACACCATGCACGCAAGGGCCGGCATGCACACACAGTATACACACACCGCGCACGCAAGGGGCGGCTGCACACACACGTACATACACTGCGCACGCAAGGGGCTGCTGCACACACACTTACACTCACCATGCACGCAAGGGGCGGCTGCACACACACGTACATACACCGCGCACGCAAGGGACGGCTGCACACACACGTACATACACCGCGCACGCAAGGGGCAACTGCCCGCACATGTACATCCACCGCGCACGCAATTAAGGGACGGCTGCACACACACGTACATACACCGCGCACGCAAGGGGCAACGGCACTCACATGTACATACACCATGCACGCAAGGGGCGGCTGCACACACACGTACATACACCGCGCACGCAAGGGGCTGCTGCACACACACTTACACACACAATGCACGCAATTAGGGGCGACGGCACTCACATGTACATACTCTTGGGCGGCTGCACTCACATGTACATACACCGCGCATGCAAGGGGCAACTGCACACACACGTACACACACCATGCACGCAAGGGCCGGCATGCACACACACGTACATACACTGCGCACGCAAGGGGCAACTGCACACACACGTACACACACCATGCAGGAAAGGGACGGCTGCACTCACATGTACACACACCATGCACGCAAGGGCCGGCTGCACACACACGTACATACACCATGCACGCAAGGGGCTGCACACACACTTACACACCACCTTGCACGCAAGGGCCGGCATGCACACACACTGGCATACACCGCGCACGCAAGGGGCGGCTGCACACACGTACATACACCGCGCACGCAAGGGGCGAGTGCACACACACGTACACACACCGCGCACGCAATTAAGGGACGGCTGCACACACACGTACATACACCGCGCACGCAAGGGGCAACGGCACTCACATGTACATCCACCATGCACGCAAGGGGCGGCTGCACACACACGTACACACACCATGCACGCAAGGACAAGGATTCACACACATGTACACACACAAAGCACGCAAGGGGCTGCTGCACACACACGTACATACACCGCGCACGCAAGGGGCGGCTGCACTCACATGTACACACACCACGCACGCAAGAGTTAGTCTAAGTCTCCCGCCTGTAGCCTAAGTGGACACGTGCCAGCACCGCCGGCGCCCAATTGGGTACTGGGACGGTGCTGGACTAGAGTAGTCGTGGCATGGACACGTGGCTGTACTCAGTATGTGATGAGCCGGTACCTCAGTACCGGGACTGTAGTTGTCATGTTAGGACTGACTAGATCAGGTTGTAACTGATAGGTTAGTCCGTCCAGGATCAGTAAGTTAGTTTAACTTACGCAAAGTCTGGCCAGCCATCGTTGACGGCTGGCCAGCAGTATATGTGCCACATTATCCTAATGCCAAGGTGTCTCGTCGTTCACGCACACACACGCCATTTGGCAGTGCCCGAGCATTCCAGCTTTGTGTTGCATAACTTGCATTAAAAACTCCAAAAACATACACACAACAAGACGACGAGCGTTCGTCTTTCGCGAACAAAACAACCCATTCCATTTTTCGACCTCCAGTTTTTTTTGAAAAAAAATGTCTAACCCCAACAGCAACAAGGGTAAGGCTCCAATGCGCCCTAGGAGCCGGTCGAGCTCCCGACGTCCTCATCGTCGGGGACGTCAGACTCGGAGCTTGCCGCCCAGGCAGAGATTGAGCGGGCGGCGAGGAGCTTTAACCAGTCCATGGAGGCTGATCCGACGACGTCGGACACGTCGTCGTCGGGACACTTGTCCGAGGGTTCGTACAGCAGTGCGGTGCTGCGAGTTCCCCTGTATCCGCAGGGGAGGGGGTCCACGCCTGTGGTCAACAGGCCGAGGGGGCCTCCTTACGCCCCGACAGCTGCAGCGGCGGGGGTTGGACCGTCGGCACCTCCTGCAGAGGAGGAGTCCATGGAGCTGTATGGGCTCCAGCCTGGTTCCTCAGCCGAGGAGCAGGACGACGCACGCTCGCGACAGGTGGCTGCGGATGAAGGCCTCGCTAGGGCGATGGCTGAGCGCGAGGAGCGGGAGCTTCGGCGCGCGGACACGCACGCACGTGCTCGCGCCCAGCAGAGGGCGGATGCTGAGAACGTGCGCCGGGCGTTGTTTCAGAGCAGTGAGCTGGCTTCTGGCGAGGAGCAGTTTGAGGTGATGCGTCGGGGGGACCTTGCATGTTTTAAAAGTTTGCGTCGGTCTCGTGAGCCGAAGGTACACCTAGGTGTGCATCAGGAGTCGGAGTTCTCTTTGACAGGTCCGTCGGGGGCATCTGCTGAGGACGAGATCCTCATGACCCCAGCCATGACGGCGCGGGAGCGTGAGGCGCAGAAGCGCATGGCGACGTTCATCGCCGACAAGCAGCGTCGGCAGGCGCGGAGGGCCGCGGCAGAGGCCAAGAAGGAGCGCGAGCATGCGGAGAGGGTGAGGCAAATCGCGCTGACGGAGCGCATCAAGCTCAAAATGTCGATCACCCAGGTGCGCCGGGACCGGATGGTCCGCGAACTCAGGGTGTGGAAAAAGGCGCAGGCGATGAAGCTGCAGCATATGGCTGAGCTGGAGGCGCCTGGCAGGCCGGAGGCGCAGGAACGGTACAGACGCTCGCTGGCAAGGTGGGAAGCCAATGTGGGAAGGATGGAGCAGCGCATCCTGAAGCAGCGACGACGCATGCTCAAGCATGCACGTAAGTCAGCGGTGAGGGGACCGCTTGGTGAAGCGGTGAGAGTCGAGTTTGGCCTTGGGCCGGATGAGGATGTTTCTGCAAGCCAAATGTTTTATTATTTGTCGCAGCCTAAGAAGACCATCACCAACCGTGATGGCACTGCCGCACGCACGCGTGTTTACAGGCAGCCTGGTGAAGCCGGACCGTCTAACCTGTCCAACAGGGAGGACCTCATTGATCAGCTTCAGCTGGCGCAAGCCATGCTGGAAGCAGATACCCCGCTGTCTCCAGGCGAGCAGGCGACGTTGGCCGACACGGTGGCCAGGCTAGTGGCATCGCTGAAGCCGGCCAAGCGAAGGGCGCAGGCAGAGGCATGCGCACCCCAGCCAAAGCGGAGGAGGGACGAGGGGGCGGATGACGGGGAGAGGGGGGAAACCAGGGCGGGGGTGGACATGGCACCCAGGAGTCTGCACCAACACGGCACGCGGGCGGGGAGCGGCAGCAGCAGCAGCAACAGCAACAGCAGCAGCAGCAGCCACCAACTGCAGGAACGACAACAACCTCCAACATGGCCTTGCTAGGCCCAGGTTTGATCCAAAAAAGAAAGAGGACAAGCTAGTGTTTCCGGGTTTGCCAGAGGGCCACACCCAGGACGAAGCTAGGGAGTGGTTGTTTAAGTTGTCACATGCATATGCTAGCGACAATGTCCGTGATTGGTTTGCCTCTCTACGTGCGTCCACACCCATCCATCAATCTGCCAAGCCTATCCAGCAGTTGGTACAATTGTACCAAAAGCGTGCCAGCAGCGGGGTAGACGTGGCAGAAAATGTGTTGTGGGCGCAGTTCATGGTTGATCTTAGGGCACTTGTTACCACGGGGGAGCACTTAGAAGTGCTTAAGGGCTTCCAGTGGATAGAGGCCTATAAGGTCAATAAGCGTGACTATGTGAGTGACAACAAAAAATATGTCATGTACATAGAGGGAGATGAGGAGCTGAAGAAGCTCAATGCCAAGTACCTAGTACACCTATGGCTACAAAAGGCAGAACTGGACCCCACCACCCTGTCAGTAATCCTGGCAGGTCTAAAGGATAAGTGGGAGGACTTTAGGAAGGCAATGGCCTATGTGCAGCAATGCCTAGAGCCGTTTGCTGCTGCAGCCAAGGAGGGAAAGGTGAAGCAGGTAAAGGGGGAGGAAGCCTCAGGTACGGGGCTCTCCAAGAAGCAGATGCAGTCGCTGGTAGCCCAGGTAAAGGCGGTAATGGGGGGGATAAAAACAAAAACAACAAAAGTGGGGGAGGTGGAAACAAGGGGGGGGAAAGAACAATAACAATAAAAACAGAAAACAAAGTGGGGGAGCTAGCAAGCCAGGGGGTGCTAAGCCAGCAGGGGGGGACAAGAGGTTGCCTCATGACCCCACCAAGCATTGCACTAGGTGCCTTTGTAAGGGGCACCTAAAAGATGACTGCTGGAAAGGCAAACCCGACTATGGTTCTGACGTTGATGTTTGTCCTGGATGCTGGAAAACACGTCACCCCATTGCAGCAGGAGCGCGCTGCACGGCACCCAGGCACAACAAGACCACGCCAGGGCGCTACAACCGCGCGGGGGCGGCAGACCAGGGCGACACCTGTAAGCTACCCTCACCATTTTTCACAAATGGTTTCCTGTTACCTTCTGTCTGCCAAGTGTTGCCTGAGTGTGATGATGTGGATTGGGAAGTGGCATATGACATGACACTGTCACACATGATGCGTGACCCCACCATAGCTTCCCTTAGTGCAGCAGCAGAAAAGGTAATCACGTATGGTGCTCTAGCAGAGCAACTGCACAAGGTTATGGGCCATGAGGCTGTGGCTGAAAGGCTAGCCAATAAAATACAAGGCCATGATCTGGAACAGATGTGCAGGCACGTACGTAAGCACTGTGAGCAATGTCAGCTATATGCTCCTAAGCCCAGAAAATGGCATGTGGCCACACCACCACTGGCTAGAGGCAAACTGGTTGGGGATGTTATACACGTGGTGAAGGACACGGTATACTACCTAGTCATAAAGGATGCCTGGTCAAGGTTTGTGGTAGTGGAGCCCCTGCCTGGGATGGATAAAGAGCAGCTGCACAGAGCTTTACAGATAGCCTTGGCACGTTTTCACCCCATTGAAAAAGTAATGCTGGATCAGCAGTTTCTCTGCATCCAGGACAGGAATGACCTGCCCAAGATAGAAGTGTCTGGGGCTCAAGATCATGAACGTCAGGGGTTGGTAGAACGTACCATGAGAGCCATCAGGGATGTGATAAGAAAAATGCCATCCAGGTTGGCTGACTCTGGTAGCTATGCTGACAGGGCATCTTGGGCAGCAGGGGTGACTACCCAGCTAAACGCCAAACCAATAATGTCCTCACCTTTTGGGGAAATCACCCCAACTGGCCTTCAGTCAGGCAGCTATGCTTCAGAGGTACACACTCACTACAACACACAAAGGCAGCACTTAGCCAAGTTGCTGGCAAAGAAAGACAAAAACAATGCCAGGCCTGTGTTTGAAGTGGGGGACCATGTGTTATTTTTCAGAGAGGGTGACAGAGGAAGAGCACACTCTGCCAGATGGCACGGTCCAGCTGTAGTCACCAAAATTCATGAAGAAGGGACTGCAGTCACTATACAACATGACAGAGAGCGTGTGGTCAGCAAGCATAGACTCAAGCTTTATTACCCACCACTGGCAGACGTGTCAGGGGTAGAATTCTTGGACATGGATTCAGAGCAGGAGTCTGGTGGATTGATCTCACCCAATGAATTGGCTAAGGACGTCATTGATGCAAGCACTAGCACCACAGTAGAAGCTCCTGTGTTCCTCAGTAGTGCAGCCCCACTACAACCCAATAGTCCACCTGGGCAGGAGGACGGTGCACAGGGTGAGCAGCAGGTAGCACCTCCCTCACACCTGGAGGAGTCACAAAACAGAGCAGATCCTGTCGTTCCCAGGAAGTCATTTGCTGAGATTCTTAAGGCCTTGCACAAGGCACACAACACTAAAGCAGTTGTGGCAACAGGTACAGCACAGGTCAATGCTGTAGGGGATGCAGGTCAAGATCCTAGTATTTTGGCTGTAGACACCCAAGCACAGGTGAGTATCATCAGTGCAGAAGCTGTATCTGGTCTGAAAATGAAGGCCTCACCATGGGCTAGAGTGTCAGATTTTTCAGGCAAAACCAAAATGCAGGTCAAAGGTCAGGTGAGCATTCAAATCTTGGGTATGCCCACTCCATTTCAGGTGGTTGAGGGCTACTCAGGGAATGCCCTGTTAGGGGAACCTTTTGTATCTTACCCTGGTGTTGTCATCTCAGCTGGGAGGTTGAGTGTGGCAGGGGTAGGACAGGTGCCTCTAGATCATTTTAAAATCCCTTTGAGCCAGATTAGCACTGGGTTGGATGCTGCCATCAATGCAGTTAAGCCCAAGTACCTCCCAGGTCAGGAACCGTGTGTGGAGGACCTCATACACTCTCAAAAGCTACACCCTTCAGCGTTTGGGCTTGGTAGATGGGATGTTGCATCCATGTCTCCCCTGTCCTATGATGATATTGTACGGGACTGCCAGACGCAGATTGGGTTTCTTAAGTGGCTTGAGGCTTTTACCAAAGCCAGGGAGGAGTGGGTTGTTCCAGATGCACGTAGTCCCACACACACACCACCTGTGACTCCTCTTGATGCTATGCCAGCTGGGGCCAAGAAGCTAAGGTTAAAGTTTGTGTGCAAGCATAAACCTCAGGCTGATGGGGGACCACCCATTTTCCATGCTAGGCCATGTGTTACTGAGTTCAGGGGCTCTACAGAGCTGACAGAGGCTGAGCTTTATACTCCTGGTATTCAGCAAACGTCTCTCAAGGTGTTGCTTTCCTTGTTTTTGCATCAGCTTAATACAGGGAAGGATTATGTGTGTAAAGCCACAGATATCAAAAGAGCCTTTCTAAAGGGGGACCCTGCCATAGCACAGCAGGTCTGGAGAGGTCAGGTATACGTGGTGAATACTCCTAAGGTGTGGCACAGGGATATTGTTCAACCCTTGTTGAGGCCAAACCTGGGGGTTGAAGGGTTGCAGTCAGCTCCAAAAATTTTTAGGCTGTCTGCACAGGAGGTATTCATGAAGCTAGGGGCCACCTATGATGACATTGACCCTTGCCTGTTTGTCATCCCACACCCTGATGGAATGATGATGTTTGTCTGGCATGGGGATGATCAGTTAATCTCAGGTCCTAGAGCTGCAGTGGATGCTTTCATAGCTCAGGTGTCTGCCAGTTTTGAGATTGGCAAGCAGCTAGAGCTGGGCAAGGAGCCAGTCAAGTTCTGTGGCATGATGCTTGAGTTGCTGCAGCAGCAGGGCAGCTGGGTTTGTTCCATGCAGGCCTCTGCTGAATACATTAAGTCTTGTCTGGATGTCCTGCCTGTTCACATCACCCCTGACATGTGCCCTACCATTAGAGGCAAGCTTGGTTGGCTATGTGCTACATGTGCACCCCACCTGGCTTTTGTGAGCAGGGTAGATGATGAGGTACTACAGGAGGTAGGAGCACGGGCAATCAAGCAGTTGTTGCATGATGGTCCACCTTTGATGCTTCACTCACTGGACCTGTTTACTCCCATTCACATCACGTGCATGATGGATAGTTCAATGGAGTCCAGGGTAGTTACCAAGGTTCAAGCCAGAGAGGCTGGATTGTTTTTCCTGCATAACCAAGGTGGGAAGAAGTCACTAGTCTCCTGGTTCAGTAGATTGCACAAGAGGAAAGCTGTGAGTAGCAATGTAGCTGAATGCAGGGCTGTGGTATCTTCTGTCTTGCATGCAAGGTATCTCAATCACTTGCTGGTCTGGCTTCAACACCAGGCTGGTAGCTCTGCAGGAGTGAAAGCACATTTGCTGACTGACTCTCAATCTATCATCTCTTTCCTTGCCAATCCTTTGGCTGTACACTCGGACCTGGATTGGATTGTGCTAAAACAGGAATGCAAGTACCTGGAGTCTAAAGCCCACGTCAGGGACAAAGACAATGCTGCAGATGCACTGACCAAGGTGCCACAAGCAGCAGGACCACAATACCAGGTCTTGTATGGGTTGATGAACCCTGGTTACAGTCTGAAGTGACTGGCACATTGTACATGTTAGCCCATGACCCCCTGCCTAATACTGCAGCTGAAAGGCTGCAGTGGCAGCTGGGTAGTTTTCTGACAGTGAGAAGCACTGGTCTAGAAAGTTGGGACATGATGAATGTGTTATTTATTGAATAAAATTTTGTGAGACACTTGTTTGGATGACCATGACATGCTGGGGCCTGGAGCACCCATCTCACTCAGTTAAGAAACCATGCTTGAGACATGGGGCCTTTTTAATGCATCTCTTGTACATGTGTGAGGTGACCTTTGGGTCCTAGTAGGTTATCTGACAGTTTTTTAAGGCATTGGGAATGGCTGCGTCCATTTGATGGCTATGTGTGTTTCTGTTGAAACCCAAAGAAAACTTAAAGTGGGAGTTAGTCTAAGTCTCCCGCCTGTAGCCTAAGTGGACACGTGCCAGCACCGCCGGCGCCCAATTGGGTACTGGGACGGTGCTGGACTAGAGTAGTCGTGGCATGGACACGTGGCTGTACTCAGTATGTGATGAGCCGGTACCTCAGTACCGGGACTGTAGTTGTCATGTTAGGACTGACTAGATCAGGTTGTAACTGATAGGTTAGTCCGTCCAGGATCAGTAAGTTAGTTTAACTTACGCAAAGTCTGGCCAGCCATCGTTGACGGCTGGCCAGCAGTATATGTGCCACATTATCCTAATGCCAAGGTGTCTCGTCGTTCACGCACACACACGCCATTTGGCAGTGCCCGAGCATTCCAGCTTTGTGTTGCATAACTGCAAGGGGCGGCTGCACACACACGTACATACACTGCGCACGCACGGGGCGACTGCACACACATGTACATAAACCATGCACGCAAGGGGCGGCTGCACACACATGTACATACACCGCGCACGCAAGGGGCGAGTGCAAACACATGTACATACACCGCGCACGCAAGGACAAGGATGCACACACATGTACATACACCGCGCACGCAAGGGGCGGCTGCACACACACGTACATACACCGCGCACGCAAGGGGCGAGTGCGCACACACGTACATACACCGCGCACGCAAGGGGCGGCTGCACACACACGTACATACACCGCGCACGCACGGGGCCAGTGCAAGCACATGTACATACACCATGCACGCAAGGGGCGGCTGCACACACATGTACATACACCGCGCACGCAAGGGGCGAGTGCAAACACATGTACATACACCGCGCACGCAAGGGGCAACTGCCCGCACATGTACATCCACCGCACACGCAAGGGGCGGCTGCACACACATGTACATACACCGCGCACGCAAGGGGCGGCTGCACACACACGTACATACACCGCGCACGCAAGGGGCGAGTGCGCACACACGTACATACACCGCGCACGCAAGGGGGGCTGCACACACACGTACATACACCGCGCACGCAAGGGGCCAGTGCAAGCACATGTACATACACCATGCACGCAAGGGCCGGCATGCACAGAAACGTACATACACCGCGCACGCAAGGGGCTGCTGCACACACACGTACACACACCATGCACGCACGGGGCGGCTGCACACACACGTACATCCACTGCGCACGCACGGGGCCGGCGACTGCACACACATGTACATAAACCATGCACGCAAGGGGCGGCTGCACACACATGTACATCCACCGCGCACGCAAGGGGCGAGTGCAAACACATGTACATACACCGCGCACGCAAGGACAAGGATGCACACACATGTACATACACCGCGCACGCAAGGGGCGGCTGCACACGCACGTACATACACCGCGCACGCAAGGGGCGGCTGCACACACACGTACATACACCGCGCACGCACGGGGCCAGTGCAAGCACATGTACATACACCATGCACGCAAGGGGCGGCTGCACACACATGTACATACACCGCGCACGCAAGGGGCGAGTGCAAACACATGTACATACACCGCGCACGCAAGGGGCAACTGCCCGCACATGTACATCCACCGCGCACGCAAGGGGCGGCTGCACACACATGTACACACACCATGCACGCAAGGACAAGGATGCACACACATGTACACACACCATGCACGCAAGGGGCGGCTGCACACACACGTACACACACCGCGCACGCAAGGGGCGAGTGCAAACACATGTACATACACCATGCACGCAAGGACAAGGATGCACACACATGTACACACACCATGCACGCAAGGGGCGGCTGCACACACACGTACATACACAATGCACGGTTGGGGCGACGGCACTCACATGTACATACACCATGCACGCAAGGACAAGGATGCACACACATGTACATACACCGCGCACGCAAGGGGCGGCTGCACACACACGTACATACACCGCGCACGCAAGGGGCGAGTGCGCACACACGTACATCCACCGCGCACGCAAGGGGCGGCTGCACACACACGTACATACACCGCGCACGCAATGGGCGAGTGCAAACACATGTACATACACCGCGCACGCAAGGGGCGGCTGCACACACACGTACACACACCATGCACGCAAGGGCCGGCATGCACACACACGTACATACACCGCGCACGCAAGGGGCGGCTGCACAGAAACGTACACACACCGCGCACGCAAGGGCCGGCTGCACACACATGTACATACACCTTGCACGTACAACACACAACACACACACACAACAAAAAATTATATACACACACACACGCACACGCACACGCACACGCACACGCACACGCACACGCACACGCACACGCACACGCACAACACACACAACACACACAACACACACACGCACACGTGAACAACACACACACACAACAATTATAATATTAGTGTAGTATATCAAACAAAATAGTAATAAAGTATTTGCAAGCGTACTTCGTGTGAATTATGTGTAGACGAGAATAGAAGCTAAACAAAACTCTAATGGAGAAAGAGGGATTCGAACCCTTGGGAAAGTTACCCCATACATAGCATTCCACTCGGACATTTCTCCGAAAAAAAGGTCACGTAAGCTAAGGGTGGAGAGTTAAGGGTGTAGGTTGTAGGATGTATGGTGTAGGGTGTAGGGTGTAGGGTGTAGGGTGTCTTGAGCTTTCTTTTTTGAGATCAATAGAGTCCCCTTCCATGATCATGTGCGTGATCTGGTTATGATTTTCATCTATGGCGTGTGTGGCCACATCGTGTATTTACAACTTTCTAGCCATGGATAACTAGGTAACCATAAATTGGTTACCATGATAACTAGGTAAAAACGTGTTGGTTTCAGAATACATGTGATCGCTGCATTGTCATCTACAATGTACAAATCAATCACGGATTTCGGGGCTACGGATTTCGGGGCTAAGTTTTTGTGGGTAGAGATTGGCAAGGGTGTCTTTATCTTGCCACTTGGTCACTTGGTGTGCATTACGTCTGTTCTTGCGTTGGAGTCAAAAAACTGTCCGTGTGTGGTGGTGGACTTTTCCTCACGGGCAGTCGCCATATGTCATACAAGCACTTGTTCGGCGTACCACTAGCTCATGTATGTCACCATTGTAATTTTGCGTTGTAACAGCATTTCTCGGAGCCAACGGCCGTTGGACTCAAAAAACTGACCGTGTGTGGTGGTGGACTTTTCCTCACGGGCAGTCGCCATATGTCATACAAGCACTTGTTCGGCGTACCACTAGCTCGTGGATGTCACCATTGTAATTTTGAGTTGTAACAGCATTTCTCGGAGCCAACGGCCGTTGGACTTCGAAAAACTGATAGCCTTGTCTGAAGGTGTGTGCGTGAATATTTAGATGAACGCGGATCAGTGAGTTTCTGGTCTTCCCAAGATGTGATGAATGGAGCCATGGTTTCAACCAGCGGCTTTTAACCTTTACCACAGTTGCCTCACTACCCTGTGGTCACTAGCCTGAGGCGGCAGCACCCACGGACGGTGTTGGGAAAAGACGCTTGGCCACTGCTGTGTCCGAGCCTTTCTAGGTCTCACCATTGCTGCCAGGCCTCGCACGCCTTGGCAGGTCCGCCACTGTCAATTTCCTTGGTTGCATCAATCCAGGACGTCTGTCCTTCCATGAATGACAGTAACGCTCTGGATTTATCCGTCATGACAAGTACCCGTCCATCCCAGGCCTGCAGGACTGCCAGTCCTGAAGTCCTGTGACATTCTTGGTACCATCAACCAATATTGACCACAGTACCTCCTAGTGACAGTCGGTCCTGTGACACGTAACTTGTGATGGTTCACCCAACACTGCCACGTGCCCTGTCCCTCACGTGTCCTTAGTCCTGGTACTGCTGTAGCGTCCGGCGGCATTACTTCGGGACTTGATAACTCTCAAGTTCCTTGTCCAAATGAGGCGTTTAGCACGGCGTTGGAAAGGCCACTTCAAGTATGATATGCTTAGCATATTGCATCACCAATATGCTAACTCCAACCCTTTCTTGTTTTGGAGCTGCAAGCTTCACACCATGACCAACCCATTCCTTGCTGCCTTGTGAAATGGACACCTGGTTACCCTGGACTTATAATAAGCCTCATGAGCACCCCTTTTGCCACCTTAATGGTATCCTTCTTAGGGATCTATGGTTCAACCCTGCCATCTGATCATTAACTTGACCTGCAGGTCATCCCCAACCCTTTCTTTTGCAACTGTACCTTGGCTTGGGCTTAAAGGAGGATATTGAATATTCCTTAGGCAACATATCCTGGATATCTGAATGAGAGGCCCTGACTACAGGAAACGTATTACAGTGAGTTCCTGGTCTTCCCAGTTATCACTGGCGCCCGTTTCATGGCGCCCGCCCCGAGCGTTCCAGGCATCATCCATCCAAATGTTCACCAATGGAAACCACTTCAACACCACTGTGCCACTGCTTGATGGGGAGCCCATGTCATCACTGGGTGTTAAAGCCCAGGAGTCATACATACCAGGCTGTGGCTCAACTAGGGAATCGAACCCTACCCCAGAACCCCAGGTTAAACTTAACCTGGTCACATGACAGACAACAAGAGAGATTGGCATACAACATGATTATGTTTATTATAGAATATCCACCAAAACCAATGTTGAGTGTTCCCAGTGGACCAGCCTGCACCAGCAAGGCCCAACTGTCAGGTTACAACACCATAATATCCAAGGTTGTCACTTATTCACAGCTAAAGAAAACTAAACAAGAGAGATATATACAAACAACCTGGAAGAACTCTCAACATGGCCTGCCCTGTCATGGCCTAACTGCCCGAGGCCAAAGGCATCCCACTGTGCTAATCCTTTACAGGAAGAGCTTGCTCCTGTTGAGCCTTCTACCTGCTTGGTGACAGGTAGGCTACCTGTTGCCCTCCCCCCTGGGGACAACAGCACTGGTCAGCCACCAACTGGCAAAGGCTGGACTTCAAGTCCCACCAGAAAAGGGGTCCATGAGCCCTTTGAGCACAGGGTATTGTAGCTCAGCCTTGCTCTCCAGCTTGGTGAGGGCGTCTGCTGGGTTGTCAACACCAGGCACATGTTCAAGATGAGCAAGGTAAGACATCTCCTTCAGCAACAAATAATCCAGATCCCTGCTCCTGGCGAGCTGTCTGTGCACAAACTGCACCATGCCCATGCTGTCTGTCTTGACCAGTGTGTGCAGCTGCAAGCTACAGGAAGCTACCTGACAGAGCTGGTAGAATAACTCCCTGAGGTAAAGAGCAGTGTGTAGCCCCTCACATATTGCCCTGCACTCAGCAATGTCACTGCTGGGCGTCACCCTGTTCTGTAACCTACTGTACCAGCTGACCAGAGAAGTGTGCTCCTGTTGTAGTGTAATGAGTGCTGCTGCCCTACCCCTGACATCCGTCACCTTCCTGCTGTCCATGGAACTGTCCACAAAAAGCACCATGTTGAGTGGTTTGTACAAGTCCACAGCTGCCAGTATGAGTGGAGGTGAGCTCCTGACAGACTCAACCACCTGCTCTGCCCCTACCTCAACCAGCTGAGCATCTGTGAGCCTACTCAGCACCAACAAATCTGGGGCACAAATGCTAGCTAGCCAAGCCAACATTCCCCTGATTGTGGCACACCTGGCCTGGGTAATGGGCTGCTGGAGGGCATCAATGATCTGCTGAGGATAGTTGTTGCCACCCTCCATCTTGATAAACCAAGTACCTGCCCTCTTGATCAGCGTGGCCTGCATTCCACAAAACACCATGGGCTCATCCTGCTTCATGTGCTGGACCTTTCCTAACTCAAACCTCTTCTGGATCTTGGACAGTACTGAATCCACCCACTCAGGAGGCCCTAAAAGGTGCAGGTCATCTCCATGCAGAGATGCAAACACAGGCAACCCTTCATGAGTACTCTGGAACAAGCAAGGATCAACTGGAGACACAGTAAAGCCACAGTGAGTTTTCAGAAACTTTTCCAGGCTCTTTCTCCAGATGATAGGGCTGGACCTGAGACCCTCCAAACCCTTGAGTATTCTGAGATATTTTGACTTGATCTCTGCTCTCCACACCTTGGGCACTGTTACAAAGAAGGGAGGGATATCACGCCACGTCTCCTTGGCCTGCTCCACATCACCTTAAGAAAAGCCCTCTTGAAATCAATCAGCACAGAGCTGTACGCAATGCCCTTGACCAGGAAAGACAGATATATACACAGAACAATCCTCCAGGTATCATGCAGCATCCCAGGCGTATACAACTCCTCATCTGTCAGCTCCCCCGTGCCATGGTACTCAGTCACAACTGGCCTCACATGTGGCACCTGCACACCGTCTATCTCCTTCAGCTTGAGCACAAACAAGAGCCTTAGCAACTGATGCTCCCTGGGCAACTCATCCACAGGCTCAGCACAGTTAGACACTATCCAGTCATGCCCACTGGAGACAAACCCTAGAATCCATGCCTTAGCCATCTTGGGGCTTTGCATCAACTCTACCAACTGGTGCCAGGAAATAGGACTGTGACCAGCAATCTGGTACTTGTGCACCCCCAAGTCCCGTGGATCTAGGGTGGTTGGGATGATCAACAAGTCCTCAGCAATGGGCTCCTTGCCTTCAGGCCCCACACTCTGCTGCCCCTTCACAGCCTTGACTGCCACAGCTAGACCCTTGGAGTAGTGATATCTCTGGAGGGGCAAACTGCCATGACCTTCTAGTGCAAGCTCATCTGCTGACAGAGTCACTCCTGGCATGCACAAGAAATTCTGGCCCAAAATGGCAGGCCCCTGGTACCCTTCCACCACACAGAACGCAGTGGGGACACCCAGGATAGGCACAGTCACTTCCCCTAGGATCTTCATTGTTACAGTGCCCGTAAAGTCACTCACTGCCCTGCAGCCAGCCTTATTCACCTTCAGGCCCTGAGCATCCTCCACCCTGATGATAGACACCTCTGAGTTAGTATCCACTTCTAGGGTAGCAGCCCAGCAAGAACCCCATTCAGTCAACTTAGATACCTTGGGATCCTTGTGCTTGTTGAACATGAGCGACCGGACAATGTCTGCCATGAGTGGCCTCTTGGACCCTGGTGCAGGCCCAGCCCCCGTTGGCTCCACCACAGGTGATGCAGTTGCCTCCTGCACCTCATCATCATCAGAGGGATAGCCACCTCCCACGTCAGTGACAGGCACATCAACTACCTGGTCCTTAACCTGGCCCTCCAGCCAACACTGGGGTCCAGGCCCGTCTGCAGGCCAGATTGCATGTGGCTTGCGTTCCTTGACGTTGGCCCAGCTCAACCTGTAAACATGCCTGGGATTACTCTCCAAGGCCACAAGGCAGGAACGATTGGCATCTTCCACACAGGTCACCACCCCGTTCTGCCACTTGCCCCTCTTGCCCTGCATTGATGGCTCCTTCCACATTCTGACCTTCAGCCCCACCTGAGGCCTCAGCACATTCCAGCCCCTATCCTTGCGTCTCAACTGAGCAAACACCCTGTCTGCTTTCCTCAAGCATGCCTGGACCACTTCCTGGGCTAGCATCCAAACTGCAGTGCTACAGGATTGACAGCCACCCCGTCATAATAGTAGTTTATTCTGAGGTTCAACTGTTCTTCCACCTGCCTGGTCCACACTGCCCTCTCCAAAGCAGATGCTACCAGTGGCACCTTAGGTTCTGCCAGCACTACGGTCTTGACCTCCCTGATGGATCTCTCCACAGCACCTTGCTGTCCATGGCTCTCCCTGGGCGTGACCAGCAGCTTGCATGGCAGTTGCTCCTGCTGTGACAGTAGGCACTCAAACTGAATATCAGCCTGTACTGTCTTGTACACCCCAAAGCCTGGTAAGAGAGTCTGCAAGCCCAGCAGCAGGGTATTCCCCTTCATATCTGGCAGAATCTGGAGCAGCCTGTACCTGCTAAATCTGTCCACTGCCACCAAAATGTATAAGCCCCTGATATGCTGGACGTCTACCTGGATGTCCCCCTTCTCCCTGGCAGGCTCCCTAGCATGGGACCTTGGCTTCTTGGCAGCATTCTCCTTACAAGCACATTGCTCAGCTGCAGCCCTGCATGCTTCCCTCAGTGGCTCATCTCCAATCTTCCAACCAAACATCTCAGCCATGGCTGTGTGACCAAAGATATTGTGCAGCCTGCGTCCAGCATCCGTGTAGCTCAGTTGCCTAGCCAGATTACGCACCTGGGAAGACGCCTGGACGGGCCCTGCGTGTGAGGACGCAACATCCACCTTCTGCATCTTGGATCCAGAGGACCCAGCAGACCCTCCCAGCAGAGCATCTAGGCTCCCAGAGCCAACCCTGTCTGGGGACCCTCCACCTGTTGACAGTTGAGGGGATTGTTGTGCTGCAGCATGCATGCAATCTTGTGGAATGAGAACATCAGTACACCCCTGGTGCTGATCAGAGGTGGCACCCTGCCCAGATTTATTTACATGTGAAGCTGTGTCCCCACAGGGTGTCTCACTATGTACACGGGACTGCTTCACTAGTCACTTCTGATCAGACTGCCCCTTCTTCTTGTTTGGGCAATCCCTCTTCCAGTGACCTTCCTTGCCACAAGCAAAACACTTGCTCTTGCCAGACCCTCCCCCTGGGGCCTTGCTGTCCTGCTTGTTCTGGTTGCCTGAGGCCTGATTGTTATTCTGCCCCTGGCCACCACCCTTACCCTGCTGATGGCTGTTACGGTTGCCAGACTGGTTCCCCTGATTCTGGTTCCCCTGCTGACCCCTCCACCACCCTGGTTCTGCTCCTTCTGGGCCTGCTTCCTTCTCCTGCTACCATACCGTGTCCCAGATGGGGTACGGTTCTTGCCCTGGCTAGCCTGAGACGCTGACCCTCCCTGAGAACTGATACCCTTGCAGGTAGGGACCCGGGTCCTGAAGTTTAGTATCACACGCTTCAGAGCCCCCCAGGTGCCATCAGTGAGATCACAGAGCTGCCTAGCAGTAGCCCTACCTTCCTCTGACAAGCCCATCTTATCAAAGAAGTGGTCTGCTGCTGCCCTGACTGTCACACTGAAGCCCTGCTTCTTGCCTGCCTCCACGATCAACTCAAACCTGGCCAGCTCAGCAGCCACCTCACCCTTGATCTCAAACTCATCAAATTCTCTCTTCTTTTCCATGGTGAGATTGTGAACCCTGTCAGAAAACTCCTCCTTGATGTCATCCAGGAACTGCAGCCAAGTGTGCCCCTCTTCAGAGCATGCCTAGCCATGTCATTGACCCTTTCAGACGACCCCTTGTTTGCGGTGGAAGAGTGAAACACCCTGACAATATCCACACCTGCTGCGACAGAGCCCACAACTAGCTTCATGTCATCAAGCCATTTATCCAGGTTGTCTTGCTTCAGGGAGGGTTGAGCGCTTTCTGCCCATTCATGACTGTCACAGCATCAGAAAATGGACGGGTGCCAGGCAACACACTCCCCACACGCACTGGTGGTGCCTGGGGAGGGTCAATCCTAGCCTCCAAACGCTCGGGCAACATACCAGACACCCTATCGTGAACAGCAGCTTGCTTTGCAGCACGCACACCTGGGGTGACGATGGCGTCCTCCTCACCAGGCGTTGTGAGCACCACTGCATCCGTAGGTCGCCTGGCACGCTTGACTTTCTCCGCCTCAGCTTGCCCATCACGCCACCGCTTGTGTGTTCTCCCGGCCTGGGGTCCATCTCTGGGATAGGTTGCCCAGCTGGCGCCTCCACGCCCCTCTCCTCCATCGCCTCCCCTTCCTCTCTGGCGATGTCCTCCTCTGCCGTTCGCTCCCGTTGCTCCTCGAATGTCGCCGCACCCCGGCTTGCCCTCCTAGGCATTATATACAATGGCTGCGACCAACTTTGCAACAAGAAAACAGCAAACTCTCCACCTATCCTCCACCCCCTCAAGCCTCGTTTTCAGACGAAGCTTCTCCTGCAACCGGTGCAGGTGCTGGCTCGTGGAACGGTCCCTCCACCGGATTCAATGGCTGCCCCTGGTCGTCGTGAGTAGGCACAGGCCTAATAACCACCGGAAGCCTCAAACCATACGCGTAATCACGTATCCAGCGAGAACGCCCCCACCTCAGCAAATGGCCTCACCTAAACCAACGTTGTCGTCAATGTGGTAGCGATTAAGCTCGTCCCGCTGCGCCTGCTCACGGCCCTCCTGAGAGCCGTCGCCCTCGTGACGCCTCTGGGCCGGCTGTACTACCGCCCCTGCTGGCTGATCTACGAAGTCGTAGAAGGCGTCGTCGGCTGAGACCTCTCGACCGCCAACCACGTCGACAGTCAAACTTAGCTGGTTTAACTCTCGGCGAGAATGTGGAGTATCCCGACTAGTGTAGATGGAGAAGGGATTAAGAGTAATGAAGACACGATCAGCAGCGCCTCTGGTCAACTCTAAGACAGAGTGCGCCAGATTCTGGCACTCTGCCACCAACGCCTGCGTACTGCCACGAACGATGGCCTCCCGCCTGTCCCGGGCGACCTGCACCACGTTTGGCACGCCGGTGTAGTCGTCCCCAAGGCGGAGATTGGCGACAAGGTCGTTTATCTCTCGGGCACCCCCGAGGCTTATGGCAATTATCTGCAAAAGCAGAGTGACCACCTGCTCAAACGCGAATGCGTTTGTGTGGCCAGCCCGCCAAGACGCTGGCAGCCTTCTGATGATTTCCGCGAGGTCCTCGCGAAATCTCAGCAGCTGCTCGGCTGCTCCTCGGACGTACTCGCCCGGCGCCGACACCGCACGAATATTTCGGCGCACTTCCCCGAGTCCTCGTGCCCTCCTGCGGGTACTGGACTGGACGCCGCTACCGTTGCTGCACGCGCAAAGGTGTTTGTCCTAGCTTCAGAGTCCGAATTCGACATATCCGTCGACCAGACTGTAATACGATTTAGATGAACGCGGATCAGTGAGTTTCTGGTCTTCCCAAGATGTGATGAATGGAGCCATGGTTTCAACCAGCGGCTTTTAACCTTTACCACAGTTGCCTCACTACCCTGTGGTCACTAGCCTGAGGCGGCAGCACCCACGGACGGTGTTGGGAAAAGACGCTTGGCCACTGCTGTGTCCGAGCCTTTCTAGGTCTCACCATTGCTGCCAGGCCTTGCACGCCTTGGCAGGTCCGCCACTGTCAATTTCCTTGGTTGCATCAATCCAGGACGTCTGTCCTTCCATGAATGACAGTAACGCTCTGGATTTATCCGTCATGACAAGTACCCGTCCATCCCAGGCCTGCAGGACTGCCAGTCCTGAAGTCCTGTGACATTCTTGGTACCATCAACCAATATTGACCACAGTACCTCCTAGTGACAGTCGGTCCTGTGACACGTAACTTGTGATGGTTCACCCAACACTGCCACGTGCCCTGTCCCTCACGTGTCCTTAGTCCTGGTACTGCTGTAGCGTCCGGCGGCATTACTTCGGGACTTGATAACTCTCAAGTTCCTTGTCCAAATGAGGCGTTTAGCACGGCGTTGGAAAGGCCACTTCAGGTATGATATGCTTAGCATATTGCATCACCAATATGCTAACTTGAATGGCACATGTGCATCGTCGGGGGGAGTTTTCTCAAGAGCCACATGTGGTAGTGTAAGGTGGGCATGCTTAGTGCGTACGGGTGGGAGGGACAAGAGGTGCAGAAGTTGACGGCTTTTGACCTTGGGAAATGACACGGCACACATAAGACAACAAAGTGATAATTTTAATGTCTTTACTGGTGTACTGTCAATTTCTCCGAGCCAACGGCCGTTGGACTCTCGAAACTCTCCTGTCTACAAAGTGTGTGCGTGCGATGGCACTTGTTCCATGTGCCGGGGGGGGGTGAGAAATTTGTCGTTCATTAATTTGTGCCTCGTCGGGGTGGGCATGCATGAATTTGTGCCTCGTCGGGGTGGACATGCATGAAAGCATTTTCATTGGTACTCGGGGTTCAATATTTTTGTCTTGCTGTTGAAACGTCGACGTGCTCTTCTCCTGCTCTTTTTTTTTCCTACTCAACGGCCGTTGGTGCTTTTAAACTTGCCCAGCGTTATGACTAGGATGCCCTTCTTTACTGCTAGCCACCGCCCCTTGTGTACAATGCTAGAATTAGGCCGGGGTAATGGTACACGTCCACCGCGTCCCCAGTGCAAGGTTCGTGAATGCGCTGGTTCGTAAAAAATTCGGCACTTGGAAGGTTCGAACACCTGACCCCACTTTCGTTATTTCAACATGCCCTGAACGAAAAAGCTGCGTAAAGGATACATTAACCGTTCCCTGTTATTCTTGATTATATTATTGCGATATCATGGACGTACACACGCGGTTGGTGGTCCGTACTTGCCAACTGCACTTGCAAACTGACTGACTGACTGCCTCCGTTACGCACTTGCGTGTGTTTCCGTACTTGCCAACTGAACTTGCAAACTGACTGAATGACTGCCTCCGTTACGACTAACAAGTGAACGACGAGTGAGCTACTAAAGTTTTGTTCAGTTCATTGTGTCTATATGTATGTACATAGCCGTTTCTTCAAAACCGTTGCGTGGATACCTTGATTCTGGGTTCGCTGATACTTGTTTCCCATTTTAAATCTCCCGTCCATAATTGGATACATGTAATGTAGGAGGATACCCACTTGCCCGAAATCCGCGTAACGGGTGATTAGTACTGCTGTAAGCGGAACCACAGACAAATCTGTCTAACGGGCTAACATTATTGTCCTTCATGTACTGGTTTTTGCACGCAGGACGCCATTCGCAACACCGCCTGACGGAGTCGGATGGACCGGACGTGCGTGAGGCTGCTGTTCACAGTCGTGAAGTTGGCAGACATTAATATCAACACGGTCACGAGAATTCGTCCAGAGAATAATTGATGCTTGTGACGTGCTCGACGGCTGCGATGACCGAGATGATGCGTGTAGTGCACAGCGTCCGAGACGTCGCGACACCCGTGGCTGTCCTGTTGATGCGAACGCACGGTGACGAGACGGAGCCCATTATATAGGTGGATTACAAGTTAGAACGGCCCTCGCGGTTGCACTGTTTAATCGCGAACGTGGATTTTGCGGAGCCGACGGCCGTTGGGGATTGGAAATCTGATGATATCGGGGCTGCGCACGACATCGAGGAACTGGGGATCGACGTAGGTCTACAGGCTCACTTGTCCGTCAACATGTATGGCCTCGCTTGACTGTCATCATCTTGACATGTACATAACTAGTTCATATACCATGCATTTGACACTGCCTGCACGTGGATTTTCCAGACATACATTGAGGGTAATTATAACTCGAAAGCACTACGTACGATTGAGACGTCCGGTCGTAGAGCAGATGCACTGGAGCTTTCTGATCTTCCAATTGATGGGTCTGTAATTATGTAAGATATTCAGATATCGCGATGACTCGAGCATCGATGCATGGAATGTAATAATGTATTTCATTCAATTATACATCCAATTTAACTCCGCAATTGAGGGGCACACATGTCCATCAGCCCGAGACAACATTTCCCAAGTAATTTTCGATTAGTGATTTAGTGTGGGCCTTCCCGGTTGTTACATATCTCCCCCTCAAGACAGGAACTCCCAGTTCCTAGAAGCCAAGAAGAATAAAACAACAACCTCCACAAAACAACACAACAATAAACAGGAAGTCCACCACCTCTTGGGACAAGCAAGTGGGTTTTTACATCCCCAAAGGGCCTCCTATCTCAGTATCATCTGATCATGTCAACCCTGAATAAGACAAATTCACCCACAGATGAAATGTCATCAAGTGACTAACACACAGGCAACCATGCCTGGATAATACAACTGCAAAGCTACCATGAACTCAGAACTGTCATTGCTGGAAATCTGGACTGGACATCAGAACTGGTCGCCTCCATTCTGGATCCCCACCTCACTCCACAGCCCATCTCCAACCATCCTGGAACCCTTCACAGAGTGAACCAATCCCCCTTCTTCATATCCTTCCCCCTCGTTCCAAACACTGGTGTCCATCTTCCCAGTAAAAGTCCTAAATTTAGGACCAAGTGGAATTAAAAAATATATATGCAAACATTAAAATTTGACCCTGGCATTCGTGCCCATGACAGATAACACACTTTTTTAGTTTCTATCAAAAACCTGGGGTCAAATAATTACATTTAGTGCATGAATGGGCCCTGCCACCTGCCAGACCTCAAAGCGCGAATTTGGCCAAAATGTGGGTTTTAGGACCATTAGGACCAATTATTGTCAACGCATGACCATGCTATCCACACGGTCCCTTGAGCATCTTACAAGCGCTAGGGGACCCTACGAGGCCTTGGGATGGCGGGGCAGCGTATAACAAGGCCATACCCTGCTGTGGCTGCCTCTATACATACGCGTGATTAACGGTGTCACAGATGGTGCAGGTAATGCAATATAGGGTTGCATGGTTGCTGAGGTTGCCCGGCTTGAACATGGCCCACCCCTTGCGGTAAACTTTCTCTAAGCATATGCCAAACCTTCTTTGACATCACGGACATGCTGGCCACCACCCAGCGATGAAAAAACATTGCATTTGCATTGCAACTAACACATGAATGCAGCCAAATCAAGTTACAAAACAACGTTGTGCTAACATGCAACGCTTTGTGAGCGAATTCAGGGTGCATGTAACACGTAAACCATACTGTATATACTGTCTGAGAACACCCTGAACGACTGCAGGCCATAGGACCATGGTTTATAACTAACACATGAGTAAAACTGCTCTTACGCATGTGTGTTTTAGCTGCAGCGGACGACGAAGATAGAGACGTAAAAAATTGTATGACGTAAATCAACTATGTGTGACAGTTATGTGCACAGAGAGCGTTCCCTCTTTTTAGGCATAGCTGGCTGACTCAAAACACCACGACAGCGTTGCCAGTTACACTCATGATCTAGGACAACCCGGCACTTACCTGCTACTTACGTCGCCTCATTCCAGATGGTTGCAAAAAAGTCGCTGAAATCCGCAGCGAGGTCAGCTTTCCGAGAGCTGAGCGCACCAAAGCTGGCCAACCGGTTCGACAATGATATAAACCACGCTTGTGCTGCGTTCTAGGTCCAAGAAATACCGAAAGTGAAGACCTATAAGGTGCGCTCGCTGCCCAGCCTGAACGTCCCTAAAACATGGTCGACAATGGAAATCGGGCAAGAATATCACGGCCCAGGCGCTCCCATGTCAAATACTCCGTTTCTAAACTCCAGACTATAATAAAAATCGTCCACAAAAATTTCCTGGCTTGATTCGCACCACCATTGCTAATACACTAACATGTTTGTGCCAAAATCGACCCTCCGCGAGCAGGCGATCTGCGACCCATTTGTGTTGTGCCGCTGTGATACAGCGCTACACATAAAAACTTGCGCAGAAGATATTCACAGCCTTTAAGCATAACTAACAACCTTTCGTTTTTGCTACTGGGCGCCCGAAATGATAAACGCACGTGAAAACGCCGGCCACGATTGTCAGGTCGCCATATCCACCTCACTTCATTCCCGCACCCACTTTTTCGCTCCAAAATCGGTTATATTTTTGGTCGAGGTACCTACTTTCCCGCCATTATACCCGGTACCCGGGTACGGAATCCGGGTACCATGTGCCGGTACCACGGGTCGGGTACATCATGCCGGGTACGGTCCACATGGGGTACGGTCCATATAGTGACCCCCCCCCCGGTACCTCGGTTATAGTGACCACTAGGACGATTTAGGACAAAGTCCTAAATTTAGGACCGTGGGAGGCTTAACACTGGGAAATGCTCCACCATGGACACCAGATCTGGCCAGTTCCTGCTGACCTGAATATCCAAGCAGGTCTCAGCAGCCTTGCCCAACTCAGCTGAAAACCTACTGCACTGGGCAGGGTAGGACAGAGTGACCACAGCCTGTCGGAGGGGATCGAAGACCCAGCCACTGGCAGTCTTATGGCGACATAGCCAGCTGCTATAGGCCCACCACAGCTGTAGAAAGGCCTTGATAGGCCCCCACCTGGCGCCCAAGATGGGTACCAGCACCCTCAAAGGTGTGAGCCTGGCCCTCAGCTCGTTAGGGAACTTTGGTAACTGCAGCCCCACAAAGACTGTGCTGTCCTTGTGTGGAAAACAAGACATCACAGAGCAGTTGGACGACGGAGTAAGGTCAAACTCTCCCTGCTTGACAGCCTGCTCAAGTAGCTCAGTGTAGGTCTGGGAATATCCAACTGGCTTGAGCCCTGCAAAGGCGAGTCTCAGGTCACTGGGCAGAGCCTCCATCAAGTCCTGGCCCTCCACCGGCCTCATGTCAAACGAAGGCCACGGGTACACTGCAAAGACGGTGTGCATAATGTAAGCCACCATAGGTGACCCAATCTCACAGAGACTGGGGGGCAGACAGTCAAGGGCCAACTCTACCATACCCTCAGGTACTAGTTCACCCTCCTCCACCACTGTCTGATCCAATGCCTGCATGGCTGTGTACAAGGATTTACACCACTCGCACTGTCCAGGAGCACAATTACGGTGGTCCAAGAACTGCTCCACCTGTCTGGTTGGGACAGCTGACCTGGGCAAGTGTACCACCACCTTAGGGGGTGGAGGAGCCTCCGTAGGAGAGGGGACTGAGACCACCGGGGTGGGGATAGCCCCCTGAGCTACTGGAGCCTCAGAAAGTGCAGGCACAGCAGAACCCACAGTTGGAATGTGCCCAGCCCTCAAGTGTTCTGCCATCTGAGTAACCAGACCCTCCACATTAATCAACCTGGTTATCAAGGCCCCGTGACGCTGCTCGTGCCGTTGCTGATCATGTACCATGTACGCTGGAACAGATTGAGAAAATGGGCTTCCACAAACCCAGCGTCTTCCTGGATCGAAGGGCCCGTGGCTCTGGGGCCAGCGTAGTCGTGCTGAAAGACATACGTAGCCCTCACGTCCTCTTGGGTTCGTGCAGGTGGCCTGGGTGTCCCCTCAGGATGGGAGTCGGCCATGGCTGGCAACCACAGACACAAAACACCAAAAAGAGGTGTTAGCAGTGCTCACTGGGAGCTATGAAGGGGAGCACACCGCTCAGAGCCCATGACATACCACTCAGGCAAGGTGATACCATGACGCTGACAATATAACATCTTCCCAGTAAAAGTCCTAAATTTAGGACCAAGTGGAATGAAAAAATATATATGCAAACATTAAAATTTGACCCTGGCATTCGTGCCCATGACAGATAACACACTTTTTTAGTTTCTATCAAAAACCTGGGGTCAAATAATTACATTTAGTGCATGAATGGGCCCTGCCACCTGCCAGACCTCAAAGCGCGAATTTGGCCAAAATGTGGGTTTTAGGACCATTAGGACCAATTATTGTCAACGCATGACCATGCTATCCACACGGTCCCTTGAGCATCTTACAAGCGCTAGGGGACCCTACGAGGCCTTGGGATGGCGGGGCAGCGTATAACAAGGCCATACCCTGCTGTGGCTGCCTCTATATATACGCGTGATTAACGGTGTCACAGATGGTGCAGGTAATGCAATATAGGGTTGCATGGTTGCTGAGGTTGCCCGGCTTGAACATGGCCCACCCCTTGCGGTAAACTTTCTCTAAGCATATGCCAAACCTTCTTTGACATCACGGACATGCTGGCCACCGGCACCACCCAGCGATGAAAAAACATTGCATTTGCATTGCAACTAACACATGAATGCAGCCAAATCAAGTTACAAAACAACGTTGTGCTAACATGCAACGCTTTGTGAGCGAATTCAGGGTGCATGTAACACGTAAACCATACTGTATATACTGTCTGAGAACACCCTGAACGACTGCAGGCCATAGGACCATGGTTTATAACTAACACATGAGTAAAACTGCTCTTACGCATGTGTGTTTTAGCTGCAGCGGACGACGAAGATAGAGACGTAAAAAATTGTATGACGTAAACCAACTATGTGTGACAGTTATGTGCACAGAGAGCGTCCCCTCTTTTTAGGCATAGCTGGCTGACTCAAAACACCACGACAGCGTTGCCAGTTACACTCATGATCTAGGACAACCCGGCACTTACCTGCTACTTACGTCGCCTCATTCCAGATGGTTGCAAAAAAGTCGCTGAAATCCGCAGCGAGGTCAGCTTTCCGAGAGCTGAGCGCACCAAAGCTGGCCAACCGGTTCGACAATGATATAAACCACGCTTGTGCTGCGTTCTAGGTCCAAGAAATACCGAAAGTGAAGACCTATAAGGTGCGCTCGCTGCCCAGCCTGAACGTCCCTAAAACATGGTCGACAATGGAAATCGGGCAAGAATATCACGGCCCAGGCGCTCCCATGTCAAATACTCCGTTTCTAAACTCCAGACTATAATAAAAATCGTCCACAAAAATTTCCTGGCTTGATTCGCACCACCATTGCTAATACACTAACATGTTTGTGCCAAAATCGACCCTCCGCGAGCAGGCGATCTGCGACCCATTTGTGTTGTGCCGCTGTGATACAGCGCTACACATAAAAACTTGCGCAGAAAATATTCACAGCCTTTAAGCATAACTAACAACCTTTCGTTTTTGCTACTGGGCGCCCGAAATGATAAACGCACGTGAAAACGCCGGCCACGATTGTCAGGTCGCCATATCCACCTCACTTCATTCCCGCACCCACTTTTTCGCTCCAAAATCGGTTATATTTTTGGTCGAGGTACCTACTTTCCCGCCATTATACCCGGTACCCGGGTACGGAATCCGGGTACCATGTGCCGGTACCACGGGTCGGGTACATCATGCCGGGTACGGTCCACATGGGGTACGGTCCATATAGTGACCCCCCCCCCCCGGTACCTCGGTTATAGTGACCACTAGGACGATTTAGGACAAAGTCCTAAATTTAGGACCGTGGGATGATTATTACATTGATTTTTACATATATGTGTGATTGACTCTAGTACAGCAGAGTGACTGTTGGTGAGATCAGACAACCATAGCCACGTAGCAGTCACCTCTAGCTCTCCCTTCCAGTGTACCTTAAACTGCAACTGTTTGGTACGACCTTTCCCCTTCACCCTGTGAGCCAACAACCGCTCCACTTCATAGATCTTCTCCCCCTCAGAATCCAATTCATAAGGCAAAGGGGCAGACAATCTGCCTGGTAAGGTGTTGCGCCTGTACAGCTTCAGCTGGGCTAGGTGAAAAATATTATTCCTGAGCTTCCAGTGAGAAGGCACTTGGACCTGGACCACTGTACCATAGTGGAAGGTTGCCAACACTGGGTAAGGACCCAACCAGAGTGGTTGCAGTTTCCTGCACTGCTCCTTCTCAGGCAGCACTCTGTTGGCTTCCAACAGCACCAAGTCCCCAGGAACTACAAAGGAATGACTGGCCACCGTCTGCTGCCAGGCGTTAGTCAGGTACTTGTCCTGTGTCCTCAACATCTGGGTAGCCACGATGCTGTGAGCCTCCTGGAAGGAAGCCAACAACTGCTGGACTGAACCAAGACGTCGCTGGAAAGGGCCTTCAGCGTCTCTTTCAGGCAGTTCCAAGTCGAATGGTGTCAGGGGACACTGACCATTGCAGATTACAAAGGGGGACATCTGGTGAGGAGCCAGAGGAGAGTTGTTGATGGCGAATTCTATGAAAGGTAGCTTAGTTAGTCTCCATGCTTTGCTGTAGACTAAGTCTCAAAGGCATTGTGAATACAACGTATGAATAAGCCTTGTAAACCCACGTTGGTATATGAATATAAATACCACGTGGGCTATGCAGATAGGGATGCTAGTCGAGTCGCATACGTTTCCCTAGATAGGTACTTTGGGTACTGAGGTACGTGACAGATGTCAGTACCCAGTATACGTAGTGTCCTGTCATTGGACGGTACTAGAGTATCCTAGATAGGGACCGTACTGCAGCGTGCATTGATTTGTGATCGCACGATGCAGTGACTAGGCAGCTACCTGTCATCGTGCGGCCTCGGGCCAACGGTCTGCACCCAACGGTCACTGGCTGCGCAGCCAGTGACCGTTGGGTGCAGACCGTTGGCCCGAGGCCGCACGATGACAGGTAGCTGCCTAGTCACTGCATCGTGCGATCACAAATCAATGCACGCTGCAGTACGGTCCCTATCTAGGATACTCTAGTACCGTCCAATGACAGGACACTACGTATACTGGGTACTGACATCTGTCACGTACCTCAGTACCCAAAGTACCTATCTAGGGAAACGTATGCGACTCGACTAGCATCCCTATCTGCATAGCCCACGTGGTATTTATATTCATATACCAACGTGGGTTTACAAGGCTTATTCATACGTTGTATTCACAATGCCTTTGAGACTTAGTCTACAGCAAAGCATGGAGACTAACTAGCTTCTTGTCCCAGTCCTTGTTGTCGTGGGTACAATAGTGCTTTTGACACTCCCTGACGATTCGGTTCATCCTCTCCACCGCCCCAGTACTGGCACACCTGTATGCCACACCGAAGGCCAGCTTAGTGTCTAGGATGTCAAAGAATGACTTCCAAAACCCTGACAACCAAAGGGGGTCCTGATCAGTGATGATAACTCTAGGCATGCCGTGCAGACGGTAGATCTCCTTCATAAACAAATCCACACACTGTGCAGCGGTGAGATGAGTGTTGCAAGGAATCAGATGGCACATCCTGGAAAGTCTGTCCATGACCACAAGGATCCTGTCATTGCCACCATCTGACATGGGGAGACCACAGATAAAATCCATAGTCACACTGATCCAAGGACGCAGGGGAATGGGCATAGCCATGGGAAAGATGGGCGTGGCTTGGTTCCTGACCTTGTTTCTCTGGCAGGAGTCACAAGAATCCACGTAGGCCTTAACATCCTGATAAAGGCCAGGCCACCAAAATCTCTGCTGCACCTCATGAAGTAGCTTAGCATAACCAGGATGACACGCAGTCACATCGTCATGGAAACAGTGTAACACTGTGGGAATGGCCATCTCAGGCACATACACTTTCCTAGTCACCGTATGCTCTGCATCATGAGTGTGAACATACAGAACGCCCTCCCAGTATTCTACAGGTCTATTGCCAAAGTTGCCCCTCTGAATAGCTGCAGTAGCCATGTCCTCCGTCTTGGTGAAGGCCTTGATGACGTCCAGCAGGGAAATATTTAAAGGATTAGGCAACACCAGGTCCTTGTCAGGTCCCAGGGGCTGCATCTGCATCTCCTCTTCCTGCCCAGGACTAGCCACCAACTGCTTGGATGAGACAGTAGTAGCTATAGGCCCCTTTTGCATGCCTTGCCATCACCTGAGAGGCCAACACCTTGGACCGGCCTACCAACGCAGGGTCCATGACCCACTTTCTGGGCCTACCTCTGCTGCGCCTAGCAGGGTCTCCTTCACCAGGCTGCACTGTGGTAGTGGGCACCTCACCGTCAGGACTTCTCCTAAGACTGTCAGACAGTGACTGGACACCCTCCTGGACGCCTGTCAACTCTGGGACAGAGCCCTGGTCGATGAGCATCACGGGACCACCGTTATTCCCTACAGGTGGTGTCAACAGTTGAGAAACCTTCTGGTTGTTGGCCTGAGCTCTAGTCAAGGCTCCACACTCTACCACAGAAATCAGGGCAGCACAGATGTCCAAGTCCTCATGAAAACTCCCCATTAAATCCCTCCTCCTGGACAGGGCGTCAGGCACCACATTCTGCGTACCAGGAATGTACCTCACAGAGAAAGGTCCGAACCCCCCCAGGAACTCCATCCATCCAGCCATCCTCTTACTCATCCGAGTCTGTTCCAACACATGTACCAAGGGCCTGTGGTCAGTCATCAGGGTAATAGACTCGTTGCCCTGTCCATCCTTGGCGCTGCTGGCCACAGAAAACTGAGCCCCCTTCAGTAGGTGTTCCCACTTATGACAGGCCACCACCAATCCCAGCAGCTCCTGCTCATGAACAGGGTAGTTACGTTCTGCAGACGTCATACTCCTGGACATGTATTCCACTGGTTGAGGACCCTTGCCATGATCTTGCATTAGTACTGCACCAATAGCACCCTGTGAGGCATCAGACCTAACCTGGTATGGCAAGTCTGGGTTGGGGCCCACCAACAAGGGAGCAGTGGTAAGCTTCTGCTTCAACACATCAAAAGCTTGCTGGCATGCTGCAGTCCACTCAAAGGGAACATCCTTCTTGAGCAGGGCTAACAGGGGACCAGAGATGGCCGCCATGTCAGGGATGAACCGTCGGTACCAGCCCACCAGGCCCAGAAAGGATTTGACATCATGAGCTGACTTCAACACAGGCCACTCCAAAACAGCAGAGACCTTGCTGGCCTCAGGAGTCATACCTGCAGCGCTCAGCTGGTAGCCCAGAAACTTCACCTCTTGGCCCCACTCCACCTTGGACCTCTTCACCGACAGATGATACTGATGGATCACCTTAAGGACCTCCTCCACGTTCTCCAATGCTCTCTGAAGGTACGAGAGTGTACCAGAATGTCGTCCAGGTAGACGACCACACAAGTCCTGAAGACCACCCTGGTAGTGTCACACAAGTGGGCAATGTCTTTGAACCTGGGGTTGCGAAGATCAGGTGAGATCTGGGGCAGGGCATTTCCAGTTAGGTGGCCAAAGATAGCATTGACAAACATCTGCATAGTGGCAGGACTGTTAGAGGCACCCATGGGCATTACGGTCCACTGGAACTGTCCCCATGGGGTAGAAAAGGCCGTCTTGGGGATGTCCTCAGTAGCCACCCTGATCTGCCAGAAAGCATGCCTGAGGTCAAACTTTGTAAAGAAGGCAGCTCCTGCAGTCCTCTCCAGCAACTCATCAATTCTTGGCAGAGGGTACCTGGACTTGACAGTCACCTTGTTCAGTCCCCTCAGGTCAATGCACAACCTCCACCCCCCATCATGCTTGGGTACAAGCAAACATCCAGAACTGAAAGGGCTGTTAGCTGGGAGGATCAGACCAGCCTCCAACAGGCCAATAAGTATGGTCTTCAGCTCCGCCATCTCTGCCGGGTTGGTCAGTACGCCGTACGGAGCCGCAGAAGTACGGGAAAACGTACACTGAAGGCCTCCGCCGTATGTACGCGTACTTTACTTCAGAATACGCGGTTTGGACTTAGAATTTTTCGGGGGTACCAGCGGGCAGCGGGCACTGGCGCGGTGCCCAGGTTCTGGGCGCGGCGCGTTCACTGCACATTTGAGATTTTTACTACTAGAAGTAGATGCGTACAGTTCTTTCCATAAAGCGCAAGCCTTGCAAAATCTTTGGCCGGTAGGAGACAGCTAGGACTAGGTACATCACGCATAATGACAGCAAATGCCAGCTGTGCTACTGACGGTGTAATGCAATATAGCGAGGACGAGGCCAGTGCGACTGTGCGATAGTGTGCAGCCATTTTCGATTTGCAGCCATGCCGAAGAAAGGGCCTGAATGGGATTTCGTTGTCGAGAAGAAAGAAGCAGTCACGGATGCTGTTAGTAACACAACGCAGTATGTGTCGAGGATGTTCTGCTCATTTTGCAACAAGAACTTCTCCTACAAGGCGGGGCCAATAAGCGTATTCCGAGTCCGTGCACACTTTGCCGGAATCGCAGGGGAAGGGGTGTTACCCTGCGACAAAATTCCACCGAATATCCGGAACAGGTTTCTCAGGATTGCTAACAACAAGTTGCAGAAGTCAGACGCCAAGAAGGTGCACACTTTGAACAGGGCAATGGCGGAGATGGGAGGGGCTGCGCCGGCTGACTTGTCGTCGGTTCCCAGCAAGCATCAAGGCCAGCTGAGCATCACCAAATGGCTGGTTCCCGTCGACGAACAAGGTATCCAGCTGCTGGCTGCCGAATTTTTTATCGAGAACGGCATTGCCTTCAATGCGGCTGAGAGCGCCTCTTTCAAGCAGATGGTACCCGAAAATACTTATACCATCTTCAGCCGGTGTAGTATGTGATGGCAGCTAGTGGGTGATGGCCGATGGTTGCATGGACCCATGTGATGGATGGGACATGAAGTTATAACTCACAAGTTACTAGCAATAGTATAGTGAGAACAAGGGCTGCATGCGCTGCCGTTATGAAAGCATGGCCGTGCTGGCTTGAATAATTGCATGGACCAACGTGGAGTAATCTCCATGGCAGCGGGGGTGCTGTTGTGCATTTTGTCAATGCATGATGAATGTGTGTGCACATGTGTGTATGTGTATGGAGCTTGTTGTGGGATCCTTGAGAGCAAGGTCCTTGGACCTTGTGTCTTATGTCCTCTGCTGTTGTGCATTTTGTCAATGATGAATGTGTGTGCACATGTGTGTATGTGTATGGAGCTTGTTGTGGGATCCTTGAGAGCAAGGTCCTTGGACCTTGTGTCTTATGTCCTCTCATGCATTATATAGTGGATGGCTTTCCTTACAATTAACTAATTAATTGATTCCTTACAGTTCCCGTTGCAGTCTGCTCCCCCCAGCATTTAACAAATCATAATCAGATAGGATTGCAGGGCATAAATTAATGGAAGATGTTAATAAATAAGCATATACACCAAATTTCAGTTGCAATAACTGCATGACCATCATCAAGGAGCGTGCTAATTGGGTGACTGACAATTGGACCACAAAAACGGTCGCGTATTTTACCGCCGCGTATTTTACACCCCCCACGTATAATACGCGTATTTTAGGTCCGCGTATTATACCCCGTACCCGTATTTGCCAACCTAGCATCTCTGCAGGGCCCATCCTGTACATAGGCACAAAAGGAGGACGAGCACCCTCTACCAACTTGATGACGTGTGTGATGGGTCCCTCAGGAGGATACTGGGGCATCTTGTCCTCAAAGATGGCTCCATACTTGTCCAGCAAGGCATCATGCTGCTGTTGTTGCTCAGTGGTGACAGTAGAACTGACTGCATTGACAGAATGACCACTAGCAGACTCAGGCTAGGTTGGCAAATACGGGTACGGGGTATAATACGCGGACCTAAAATACGCGTATTATACGTGGGGGGTGTAAAATACGCGGCGGTAAAATACGCGACCGTTTTTGTGGTCCAATTGTCAGTCACCCAATTAGCACGCTCCTTGATGATGGTCATGCAGTTATTGCAACTGAAATTTGGTGTATATGCTTATTTATTAACATCTTCCATTAATTTATGCCCTGCAATCCTATCTGATTATGATTTGTTAAATGCTGGGGGGAGCAGACTGCAACGGGAACTGTAAGGAATCAATTAATTAGTTAATTGTAAGGAAAGCCATCCACTATATAATGCATGAGAGGACATAAGACACAACTAACTTCTTCACGAGCAGCTCGCCACCCAACAACTTCCGAGAAGGAGGGGTGACGTGCCCTCCTTTGTATTGGATCATGCCGGCCACCATCTGCTTGAAAGAGGCGCTCTCAGCCGCATTGAAGGCAATGCCGTTCTCGATAAAAAATTCGGCAGCCAGCAGCTGGATACCTTGTTCGTCGACGGGAACCAGCCATTTGGTGATGCTCAGCTGGCCTTGATGCTTGCTGGGAACCGACGACAAGTCAGCCGGCGCAGCCCCTCCCATCTCCGCCATTGCCCTGTTCAAAGTGTGCACCTTCTTGGCGTCTGACTTCTGCAACTTGTTGTTAGCAATCCTGAGAAACCTGTTCCGGATATTCGGTGGAATTTTGTCGCAGGGTAACACCCCTTCCCCTGCGATTCCGGCAAAGTGTGCACGGACTCGGAATACGCTTATTGGCCCCGCCTTGTAGGAGAAGTTCTTGTTGCAAAATGAGCAGAACATCCTCGACACATACTGCGTTGTGTTACTAACAGCATCCGTGACTGCTTCTTTCTTCTCGACAACGAAATCCCATTCAGGCCCTTTCTTCGGCATGGCTGCAAATCGAAAATGGCTGCACACTATCGCACAGTCGCACTGGCCTCGTCCTCGCTATATTGCATTACACCGTCAGTAGCACAGCTGGCATTTGCTGTCATTATGCGTGATGTACCTAGTCCTAGCTGTCTCCTACCGGCCAAAGATTTTGCAAGGCTTGCGCTTTATGGAAAGAACTGTACGCATCTACTTCTAGTAGTAAAAATCTCAAATGTGCAGTGAACGCGACGCGCCCAGAACCTGGGCACCGCGCCAGTGCCCGCTGCCCGCTGGTACCCCCGAAAAATTCTAAGTCCAAACCGCGTATTCTGAAGTAAAGTACGCGTACATACGGCGGAGGCCTTCAGTGTACGTTTTCCCGTACTTCTGCGGCTCCGTACGGCGTACTGACCAACCCGGGACTCAGGTTCATTAGGCACCAAATGCAGGAAGAAGATGTGTTCCACTGGATAGGTGGCCAAATAAGACAGAGTGTGCTTGGCAGACCACACATGCTTCAGCAGGGCAGCCCGTTTCTCCTCCAAAGTCGGCTCTTGATCCACCCTTTTCGCACCTGCTTCCCCTCCCTTGCCATCATTGACAGCTGTCTGTGTGGAACAGCACTCAGTGGCTGTTCTTCTCCCCCCTGGCAACACACAGGTAGCATCCCATACTGTCCCATCCTTGAACTGGACCACCCTGTCAGGCCAAGAAATAGCAGGATTGGTGTCAGACAACCATGGGATCCCCAAAATCACATCTGCTGCCGTGAGGGGAATGACATCTGCTGTCACTTCCAAAGTCTGGGATGAACAAACTTGGAAGATGAGCTGCACGTAGCCAGGTGAGCAGCTTCTCCTGCCATCAGAATACTGCACCATGACAGGTGTGGGGTGGGCAAACACAGGCAACTTCAACTCCTGCACCAAGGATGCAGCAATATAATTACTGCCAGCACCAGAATCAATCATAAACAAGCAAGCTGGCTGAGCCAAGGGAACTGGCACGTTGAGGAGCCTAGCCTGAAACTTGAGTAAGTGACCTGGTACAGGGGCCCCACAGGGACAGCAGGGTCAGAAGCACCCACAGTGTTCACTGGCCTAACGTCAACAGCAGGCAGGTCAGACCTGGCCATGACAAAAGGATGACCTGGGGACCCAACTAGTTTTTTGACTCAGGTGGGTCTGGAGTTGCTCCACTGCCTGATGGTGAAAGCTGCTCAGGTGGTGCTGTAGGCTCATCCTCGTCCCCCCATCCTCCTCATCTGCCAGCAGCTGCATGAGAGCGTTCACCATCCGACGCTTATCCTGTCTGCTGAAGGGCCGAGCGCGGGACTGGAACCTCCCAGAGGGCTGGAAGTTAGGCTGGAACCCTGGCTGCATCCGGTGATCGCCAGCAGGAACGCCAGGAGGAAGGCTGGGTGGCCTGGGAGATGGCAGGGCGCCAAAAGGTCCTCTCGTGGCAGGGGGAAACTGGTCCCGTCTGGGGCAGTCCCGTGCGAAGTGACCTGGCTGGTTGCAGATAAAACAGTTACCCTGGGTGGGATCCAAAGCATTGAGCTCTCCCAGGAGGTCATCCAGCTGGTTCAGGGACTTCTTGATGGGTGGCACTGGCGTGGCCACAGGCTCCCACTTGACAGAAAAAGCAGGCACACGACAGAGGGTGAGCACATAAGACAACACTTTGTCCCATTGCCAGTCCACGTAGTCGAACTGGGAGAAGTGCTTGTCCACATCCAGTCGCACGTGTGGAGCCATGCCATGCAGTAGTCTGTGAAGCGCCTCTGCGTCAGAGCATTGGGGAATCTTGGCTCTAAGGTTGGTGAATTGCTCCACGAACTGTGGCAGCGTCAAACCAGCCTGCGTACAGTTAGCCAGTGCGTCCCGATCCATGCGAAGTTGATCCTGGGGTAACAGAAACCGGCGAAAGCCCAATAGGAGAGAGGGGAGGTCGGTACACGCACGTCCAGCCACAGAACGCAAAAACTCATCAAAACGGTCGCTGGCACTGTCGCTCATCCGCTGCCTAACCATTCTCTTCTGGATGTCCATCGTGAGACGTTCCTCTGCCTTGGGCCCGTAGTTGGCGAAGTGGATAGCGAAGACATCCTGAAACTTGGTGGAGAAATGGTCGAAGCTGCGATGGGTAAGGTTGGTCAGCGATAGCTTGTCTACCGACTCCACCTTGGGAAAAGGAACAGTACGAGGATACAAAGACGTGAGCTCCATCACTGGGGCGTGTGGTGCATTCTGACTCTCGGCATTGTCGCAGCCACCGAGAGCCGTGGAGGCTCATGCCCCTGTGCATCTGTCCCTTCATCAACAAAAGGAGCGTCAACCGCATATACCCTTCGTGTACCCAGTGTTGGAGACGGTTGATCCACGAAAACAGACTCTCCATCGCCCGCCTGCCCTTGCGACTCAAGTTGCTGCACACGCGCAATAGTCCTACCCACACTCTTCTCCAGCGCTTCCGCCACACTTCTAGCTCTCGCAGCTTCCTCACGTTCATGTTGTAATCGAATTTTCTCCGCTGTCAGCTCGTCAGCCGCTAGCCGAGTGCCGTCTCGCCCCGGCACCGTGTTGTAGCCAAAACGAATAGCCGAACCGTATTCGGGTGCTGGCGAACGCGTGTCTCCACGTTGGAGAACCGTGGTCCACCTCTACCAATGCCACGCAGGGAGGGCTCGCCTGGTTGCACACCGAGGGGCAAGATGGAGAACTTTGGGCCGACCGACAGCGAATATCTGCGGGAAGCAGACATTAAGGTGGTATCTCCAAATAGTTGACGTCTGGGAGTAGATGATGAAACCCTTTCATCACCGGTCGTCCGTTGAGCTGCTAAAGATGTGGTTGCATCTTCAACTCTCTTACTTGATAACGGTGGTTGTGTCTCCGGGTTACTCATCACTCCATGGGTCGCGCATGCCGGACTGGGGAACGTTAGAGACTTATGGGCTCAAGGCAGTTCTCAGAGCAAGACTGTCACATAAGGATGAGTCACACTCTTAAGAACTGTCCGAATACACAGCATAACGTACCCTCTCTGGGTCTGGCAAGAATTCCATTGTTAATCGTGAACTAATACTGTCAAGACAACCAACACCTAGGTAGAAACCTCCGATACCAATGTAACGACTAAAAATGTTGTGTTTGCAACAGCCTCAGTATCAACATTAGCGTGAAAAGATCTTTATACCTGGGTTGGAGTCGCGACAGATAACTTCACGTCCAGAGAAGCAATGAAGATGGATCTTCAACAGTTAAGGGAATGAGTCCCCACCCTTGTTAGACACAACAGACAAGTTATATCCAAGTCGACTATCTGTTGAAGTTATAGTTGACTTTTGGCAAGGGTTGTTTGATTGATGAAACAAGGAAACCCTTGAATTACACCATAGCTTTAGCTCTCACGTACGCACACATGCACGGCCGCCCCAAACAGGATAAAAGTCATCGTGCACGCAGCATCCATCCAACCCTAACCCGGAAGGACCAATCAAAAGTGAGGATCACTCAAGATAAGATCTTAGCCTCCGAATCCTCCACACAACACAAAGCCAGCACATACGAAATCTCATGACCTGGAACCAAATCCACCAGGTACAACGGTACTGCAGAGAATCTATGACTGACTAAACAACACCATGCAAAGTACCCTACGTGGATCAGGCCACGACCAATGAGGGTAGAACAATAGATTCGACAGATCTCAGCAGGCCCAATATCTATCAGACGTCGAAGCCTCCTAACTTCTCAAATAATTGTCCTAAAGAACTCATAATAAGATTCAACAGTAGGAAAACTTTGGATGTAACATTTGGTTGTTACATAATCCTACATATCCGAGGTCCCATGTCTGAATAAGAGGGGTTGAGCGGATGACGCCAACAGTGTCTGTGCTCTGCATGTCAGCTAAAATCATATCGCGGAGACAAACATATGGCGGTATGTCCAATGTTGGCCACTGCGTCGCCTAACAGGTTCGTTCTTACATGGTCGGCAAGGGCCTGACCATGTAACAAGATATCTCCCTAGCTGGCCAGTCCACAAGGAACCAGCAGGGACCTCATCTGAATCAACCTGATTTATTAACTAACTACTTAATTCATTTATTAAACTCATGCCCCCATTAGGGAGTCAAGGAGCATTAGTTAACCCCGATTAATTAATTAATTAATTAATTAATTAATTAATTAATTAATTAAACACGTGCTCCCGTTGGGGAGTCACGGAGCACCGAAGTGCTTTTAAGCCGAAAGCCCCTGCGTGCTGCACAACAGGAGCAAAGCGGCAGAGACCCCACGTCTCCTTCATGCCTCAGGCATGCCCACTAACTGCATCGGTAACGCTAGCAAACGGAGCAGCTTCGCGCTAACGATCCGCGCTGGCAATCCTGCCATTAT